>JAPTYQ010000005.1:29122468-29137994 GCA_029814465.1 Ostorhinchus cyanosoma | reverse complement strand
CTCCATTCCTGTACTTACTTACAATGCTTACCCCAGCTCTGAAGTGGCGTGTTCGATCAGCTGACTGTGCCAAAGGTCGACAGGGAACCGTGTCAGTCAGCAGGGAGAGACTGTGGGGTCGTAGTCTGCTAACCTCACATGTGGGATATGTCTAGTTGTTGACCAATTTGCTTATGGTAATTCTAATAGATCTCTGGAGGCCACCTGGCAATATTGAGGGTTCAGCGTTAATTGCAACCACTGGGCAAAGAATCTGCAGTCTCATCCTATTCGAGCAACTGATGAGCATCTTGAGTTATTTTTAGGTGTTAATCCAGAGGAGAGATTCTTTTCCCTCTCCTTAAACTCATGCAGCAAAATATAATTAACAAGATCTCAACTTAGCCAACCATTTTTTGGAAGTTGATGTTTTTTCATATAGCGAGGTATTAATAAAATCTGTATAATTAATAGAGAATAGACAAGTCATTTCTCTCATCCACAATAAACTTAGGACAGGTAAAATAGTAAAGTCCCATACCAATTTTGTGTCCTTTATTTGATGTTTTAGAAAGTATCCCATATATTTGTTTAATATGCAATGTTTAATATTTAATATGACATGGACAGTTTCTTTTTGATGTATAATACTGTCACAAAATGGACAGTTTAATTTTGATATGTTTAACATTTTGGTGTTTTGTGCAGAATTTGTTTGGATGTGTAAGATTTCTTCGGTAACTTTGAGGAGTTGACATGAGAATATATGATCAGTAAAAAAAAAAAAAAGTAAGGGTAAGGGGGTAAGGGAGTATATAAGTTCAACTTTAGAGTATGTTTTTCTTTTCTTTTTTTATATTGTTTTTCCTTGTATTGGTTTTAAATGTTGATATTCGACATAAACAGTCAAAACGAAAACCTTTTTATTTTTTTTTCAATTTATTTATTAGGGACAGTGCATATTAATGAACATCTACAGCAACTGCATCTGTAAATATGCCAGATTGTAGCAACAGTCCTAATTTCCATCGGTCGTCCCTTGGCAAATATTGGGTGATATATTGGTGTAATAATGTTGGGTAACAGCATTATTTAATTAAAGCATATATAGTAATGTTTTAAATTGTAATAAGTGAAATATATAATAGCAGGTTCAATGTGTGCTATTTAGATACATGAAGTGGTGAAGGTGCAGATTGCATCCAGCAGAGTACCCCCCCCCCCCAATCCTCTCCTGTGGTCCTCTCCAGAGCGACAGGTTTTTCCATTAATGGATTTTTCGTCTATGATGACACAGACATATTCCAAGATGATAATAACAGGATTCATCTGGTTCAATTTGCTAAAGAGTGGTTCAGAGGAAGCATGAGACACCATTTTTTCTTCCTCCACAGAGTCCAAACCTGAACCCCATTAACGATCTTTGGGATGTGAAGGAGAGGACTTTACACTGTGGTTCGAACTCTCCATCAATACAAGTTCCTGGCCAAAAATTAATGCAAGTATAGACAGAAACAAATGTTGTGACATTTATTTTGACATTGCATCAGCACTGTGTGGCATAAAAAATGCCAAGGCAAATGCATTGTCTGATCAAAGCTAAAGGTGGTCCAACAGAATTTAGTATGTGTGACATTTTTGACTTCTTTTTGGCCAGGTTGTGTATATTGACAACCTGTGTTCTACAGTGTCACTGGTCTGTACTTGTGTAAAGATGCTACAAAAGTCAACCCTGTACTCCCAGTTAAGCTTTCAGGGTTTAACTGTTTTTGACTTTTTCAATCTATTTATTTCCTCACCAACTTGTTGAGGGAGTGAAATGGAGGCCTTGTAGGGTGTTGTGTTGGGAGGGGTTGAGAGAGGTGAGAATGGATGTGGATTTTTTTTTTTTTTTTTTTTTATATATAAAACTATACAGTAGCACAGTCACTGGTGTTAGTCTGGCAGGATTCACACATATAACTCTTGAGACCACTCGTGAAGAGTTTCAGTGATCAGAAACAGGGTCAAAGGATGTTGGAGCGCACTGGGGGAGCACAGCCACACACTCCTGTGCCGATAACGCACAGACGGAACTCCTTAGAGCTTTGAGAGTGTTACTTTGTAAGAACTTTCAGCACATACTTTCCCTTCGACTTCAAAATAAGGTTGTGCACAAGGAATAGCTCCGATTCCGCCGGGTGGGTGTCCCGAACTGACACAACTAATTCTACTCACTGTCCACAAGCTACAATCCACTCAGCTGATATACTATTTCATTGTGTGTCAGTCATTTTCTCGCTCAGCTCGACAGTTCAGACAAGTGATTTATATAATAGGAGCAGTGCTTTCCATTAGTGCCAGTCAGTTTATGCTTTTTAAGTCCTTACGGTGCTGTTCTCCAAGGCAGGGCTGGATAACACGCTTCAGCAGTGTCCCAATCACTGTGATCACCTGTGACAAACCACACTGAGGCCCAATCAATACATGAGTCTCCAGAGGGTAGAGAATTAATGTAACTGCAGCCCAGCATGCCTGTGTAGTGAGTAGATTGCTGAACATATATAATAGCATGTCTTGAAACCACCGGCACAAGTACAACACCATGCAGGCTAAATGTATTAGGGAGGGGTATGGCCAGGATTTTAAAGTTCCATGTATCTGAGCTGAACCTGTACTGGTATTTCTACATTTTCAAAGGTCGTTTCACCCTCTTTGCTAGTCTTTAACGCTTTTAACAACAAAGTAAGTACAAAAATAAAGTGATTCCTGTCCCAAGTGAAAGTTTTAATTTCTGACTATGGAGTCAATAACAAAAATAGTCCTGTTCCTTTCCAGTTGTTCCCCATAAGGACCTTATTTTGAAAATGTAACCGACAAGTGATAAGTCATTTTTTGTTACCCTTTGAGTTCTGCCACCATTTATACTTCTGATCAGTTTAAAAAATAATAATGAGTCAGAAAGTCACAGATTGTTGTAAAACGGTTGAACTGTCAGCCTGTGACAATATCGAAACCGAAAAACTATGCACCTAAAACTTTTTTCTTGGTAGTTCTTCTAGGTTCAATTGGACTCGAAAGAGCAAAACCAGTCCAGTTGAACCTTGAAGGACTACCGAGAAGGACAATGACCTGGGCAAGTGAGAATTTACACAAAATTGGATATGTTTTTACTACATTTGCCACATACCATCACATTCCTGGCTCCTATAATGCCAGACTTACCTACCAGCATCCTCAGCACCACACCCCCCCATTTGAAAGTCTGCTGATATAATAGCTGCTTTGACCGTGTATCGAACCCCAAGCATCCACGTTGCAGTTTGAAGGGGTACCAATCAGATTACCGGATTGACCTATTTGCTTTCTCCTTGTCTTAGTACTTTTTGGAATGTGACATTTACCCCAGTGGGTGGTCCTTGGATGCTAACTTTTACACCACAAGGCTCTCCTATCTCTTGTATTGGAGGAGAGGGGGTCAACTACGCATACGCCATTTATAACTAGCGGTTTTTTGTATTTATTTTAAAGGGAATTAAATCTGAACTACACTAAACTCTAATGATCGTGAAAAGACAACTGTCTATCCAAGCAGCATTTGGGTCTGCACGCCAGAAAAACAAACAGGCAGCCACAGAAGGTATGTTATGTCTTATTATACAGTCAGAACCATATAACTGAATGGCATTTGCCACAAAACACAGCCAGTGATGGAGTGAATCACACAACGTTGTCAAACACAGGCCTGTATTTAACCGGTGTGTGTAGTTAAATTTAACTGCATTTACTGGCTGTCGGACATGTGTCAGCATCTTGTGAATCGTTAGAGTGTTTTGCATGACAGATCATCAAGCATTCTACATGCACACACACATTTTCCTGTATGAAGTACTAGTGGGCCTACTACCAAAAAGAAAAAGCGTATGCTACTACTACATGTAAGCCTCAGGGTTAGTTAAGATTAAAGTGTATATTGTGTTGTGAAATATGACTAATGCATAGTATGCTGTGTAAACAAAGCAAGCAGGAATATGAGTGTTAGGAGAGGGATAGCACTTTTGTATGTATATATAGAGCCCCCCCCCCCCACCCCCCCCCATCATGTGGGTAGATGGTGGCACATTTCAAAAGGGATCAAAAAGTATTTGTCACTCACCATTTTTCTGAAGTTCCATCCCATGGAGTACAGGGGCAAGACTTCAGCTCTCTGCAGTTTTGTTGAACCTAAACTCCAGATTATATTTTACCGTCCACAGTTGGAGATATCATGGTTTTACTCTGAGCTCACAGGGATTTCATAAATTGTATCCTTCACTCTGAAGTTCTGTGTTTTAAAGTGAGTGTGTGAAAACTCATGTTAGGGGAGTATCATTAAAACTTACACATATCCTAGAGCAATTAAAAATCAACACTCAAAAAAAACTCCAAAACTGCAGCAGCAGTTATAAATAATAGTTTCCAATACTCTGTCAGGCATACAGAGTTATGTCTTGTATTATTCTAAGATTTCTATGTGATCTAAGCTGCTCTGTAATCACGTCTCTCAACACACAGTATGATCGTCTGTTCCAAAACCAGACATTTGTTGCAGCACCATTATATTTAAGTTCAAGTTATTTCATCCCAAACTTTTCTGTATGTTTGTGCCTGTTTTTATATCCGATACAAAATGTATTTGTTATGGGAATAAACCCAGACAGCCCTAATCAAGTTTATTACATCTGAATTTGTAGAAATCAGCAGAAAATAGGGAATTTCTGCAGCACATCATGTTTCAGTGAAAAATCTGAGTCAATCAACTGTTTAATCAGGGGGACGCAGGGGGCCAGACACATCCCATCATGCACTGAGCTCCTGCAGTTGAAGAGAGTTAGAGAGTAACTACAGCCTGTGGCTCCAAAAAACTGCAGCCGTTTTGTCCTCACAAGGTTATCATCACCCTGTCAACTTCAGAGCCACTCTGGTATCAACTCAGATTAAAATCCCACCCGCATGCATTTTACAACAATCACTGGTGATCACATCTACTCAAATCTCAGACTGATCTCATGAAATTGTGTTGTATGTTATGCCAGTTCTTATGGCATTTGGCCTGTTATACGTATACATTTTCATCCTTTCAGTTTACATATCATTAACCCCTAACCCTAACTGCTAATTGCATATTTGGCACATTGCTTATTTGAAGCTTATCATGCGTACAGATAACAATTAAAAGCAACATGTTTTCTGTACACAATTCATGATATCACATAGCAGATCTAATTTTCTCAAATCTCAAATGAGACCAATAACAAAACAGATGATGTGTGTGTATAATAATAGTTTTTTCTGTATTGTATGTTGGGAGCATTTGATATAATGTAAGACAACACAGTCAACAAATATGCAACAAACTGCAGGTTCATAGTAAGTTTTATGTCTGCTAACGTGGAAACCTTGGCTTGACTATCTCACAGTTTTAGATGGTAATCAATTTTTTCATATGAGCTACTTTTCATTCAGGAGGATCCTATAAATAGTGTCAAAATAGAGTAGAAGTTTTGCGGTCAAGACTTACCTACTCAGATAATGTTCATTTTAAATGGCCCATTTCTAAGCAACCTTATACTATTATAGAAATGGCAGATATTTTGTAGATAGTCAGTACATTTACATGCACTTAGAGAAATCGACTTATTGCCTTAGTCCGGCTAATATTGAAGTTTTCAAAGCCAAGTAAACACCTTAGTCGGACTGTAACCGAACCAAGCTGGAGTTTTAGAAATCAGACTATTGGTGCCAGATAATGCGGTTCTAAGTCGAGCTATTGTTTATGCAAACCACAGTTAGCCGGACTATTGACTGGCCAGGACACTCCCCCTTCCAGAAGTGACGAGAGGCACGATGTTAACCTCTGAGTTTGAAGCATTAATGGCATTAACAGGTTCTTAGGCTAGTTAGTTTATTGCAGTCCGTTCATCGTGATACAGTCGCAGAAAAAAAATTTTGACCATCAAAAGTCATCAGAAACAATGGTTATGCAATCAAGCACTAACTCCTGTGTGTACCATGTGACTAAAACAGACAGAAAAGAAAACATGGAATGAATAAAAGCACTGTTTTTGTCAGAACAATGACAGATATTGATCTAAGAACTGAAGTGATTTTGGTTTTTATCAAGAAAACATGTTAAATGGATAGATATCAGCTCTGAAATTGATCTACTGTGAGCTATTTTTGTTGTTATCATGATATTTGTCCAAACAAATGTAGCTTTAGTTGTACCAGGCATTAAAATAAGTTTGTGTCATGTGTTGCTTTGATGCTACTGAAGAAAAAATAAATTACTGTAAGTTTGTCTGCTCCTGACTCCATCATGCAGTGACTCACAGCTGCTTAAGAAT
Source organism: Ostorhinchus cyanosoma (assembly GCA_029814465.1). Taxonomy (NCBI): domain Eukaryota; kingdom Metazoa; phylum Chordata; class Actinopteri; order Kurtiformes; family Apogonidae; genus Ostorhinchus; species Ostorhinchus cyanosoma. The sequence goes on along the minus strand of JAPTYQ010000005.1, from coordinate 29,131,650 downwards.
TATGATGCAAAAATGTTTTTCATTTACTATGAAAGTCTGTTGTGATGCAGTCCAGGAAAGTTGTTTGTTTGTTTTTTGTTTTGTTGTGTTGTGATTCAGATCATGGATTGGATTGGACAATGAATGATTATACCTCAAACCTCAGTCATATGATCTATTACCCAGGATGCCCTGCCCCTGTGAAAATGTTAGTTAGACCTTTAATTACATGTAATTAGTCTAGTGATGGTTAAGTTGTACTTAAACTGTCTGTTGAGAGCACTTTTTTCCAAATGAAAGACACTTTAGCTCATAAGATACACATCAATGGAAATTACAAGTACAGTGTTGTGTCTTTTTTTTTTCCTTGTGAGCAGCATCATTTATTGGAGCATATAGAGGTAGTAAGATGCTTCAGGTAAATTTGTTCAATCATTACTACAAGACGACCAGAAAAAGCTGATAACTGAGGCTTTTACAAAATCTATAGAAAGAAGAAAAGCAACTGGAAATGCAGAGAAATGACACAACACCTCAGATATACTGTATTTACAAGACAGTACTCTGCATAAATAAAGTGTAAAGGAAAAGAGCAAGTGCTAATAATATTACCAGCTGCTGTTGGAGTGTATTTGTACTGAACAATTTGTGAACAGCCACAGTCAGTCAATATGAGGTCAAGAAAAAAGAAGAGATCTGATCTGAGGGCAAGCAAGAAATCTGCAGAGAAAAAAAAGAAACAAAGAATGGATTTGACATTCGAACATGAGTAAAAAAAAAAAAAAAATACAAGAATGTTCATGAAATTAAAACAAAAAATGGTGGAGAGAATATAGGCACAAATGAAAGCAGTGTGTGGGAGATTTGGTAGAGGCGAGGGGGCGGAGAGTGGGGGGCGGGGGTACGCGGAGCTCAGTTGGTGACTCCTGAGGGAGAGCGTTCACAGCTATATTAATATAACACAGAGGGGCTGGTTAGAGAGGCTTTGTTTGTCTTGGGCTAAATTAACACCCCTTTACCATCATAATAGTCATGTCATTACAGGAGGAGGGTGAAGAGCCTGAAGAGGGTTTTTGTCAATGTTTTCCCTCCCCCTTAATGAGCTGGGTTTACTCCCTGTAAATAAATTGGGGTGGGATTACAGACTTGTTATGGAGGTAAAGTGTTTGAGGTGCCTTCTGACCTGTTGTTCCTTTGGTATGAATCAGGATGCACAGTTTACAGTTAGTCTATGCACACAGTGGCTGTACACAGTGTACCAGATACCCAGCTGTTCAGTGTCTTCATTAATCTGTTTTGTACTGCATCTTTTTTTTTCTTTTCAGTTGTCCACAGTATTTTGTTGCCGGTCTTTGTTCCCTCCTTCTTTACTCCCTTCCGGCTCATGTTGAACCTCCTGCTGCGGCTGCCTCCAAACACCTTCCACCCACCACCTCTACCCCCATGCCTGTGAGACTTTGTCCCTCATTATCAGCCCTTACTGCACCCTGACCAACCTCCCTACCCAGCATGGCATCATAGCTTCAGTACAATATTGTCTCATTATCTCTGTAGCCACCAGAGAGGCAGGGTATTATGGGACATCAGACACTCCCCCTCGGTTAGAGGGCTGGGAGATACTGACAGAGCTGAGGGGTGATTAAGAAAGGCCAAAAGGTTTTATCTGTTAGTATCAATGCAGTCAGTCTTCTGCAGTCGCTAAAAATTCTTCATTCAGAACATTTCCGTTGATATGTTGTCTTGGACATCTGCAGCTGAATAGTCACCAAACACAAACGTATGTGCAGTGGTGCATCCACATTCCATCTGACGTTACTTGAGGCTGATTCATAGTAGCTGCATATAGTGGCATTGCTAATTTAGTTGTGCAGCGGATGTGTTTTCATAGTGCACTTTAAGGGGATAAGCTCAACCAGGGATGTCAAACTCTTTTTAGTTCAGGGGCCACATTAAGCCAAATTTGCTCTGAAGTGGGTCAGACCAGTGAAGTAATAACATAATAGTATAGAAATATGTCAACTCTTAATTTTGCTCTATGTTTTAGAGTGAAAAAAATTCAACTATACGATGTAGATGTTTACATCGACCAACTATCCTTTAAAACAATGTGAACAACATGAACAAACTGACATTTCTCAAGAAAACTAAGTACAATTTTAACAACATTATGTCTGAGTTTATCATTTACACATGTAAAGTACAACTTCCAGATCACTGTGGATCAACAAATACACAAAGCATTTAATAACAGGCAGAATATTGGTAAACTTGCACTTCAGACATTCCAAAATGTTCATATTTGTTCAGGTTATTTGCATTTTTGTGAACTGTAGTTTGTTTTAGTGTAAATACAGTAAAATGGCATGAAAATATTTACATTTACAAGGAGAAAAATTTGGTGTTGTGAGTAATGATAGGTTATTATGGGAGTATTTTGTACTGAGCTGAGTACTGAGCTGACCCACTTGAGATTAAATGGGTCTGCATGTGGAACCTGAACTAAAATAATTAATATCTTCAGCATGATTTTTGCATTTCACAAATTCATCCCCCAGGCCAGACTGGACCCTTTGGCAGGCTGGATGTGGCCCCTGGACCACGTTTCAGACCTCTGAGCTAAACACACACTTATAGAACTGGTTTTACTTTTAATAATCTTGTTTCTCTGTAATCTCATTAAAACGATACTTCCATGCATTACCTATGAAATAGTCTACACTATAACCTCAAATTTACAGATTCTTACATTGCCTACATTACAATGTCTACAATACATTGTCTGTCTAAAAACAAAATCTCACATTGGCCAAATTTCCTACATGACCTGCAGTATATCACCTACATTCTACACCAACGCGACATGTTGAACAGAGTTTTCATGTGGGCTGCATTAGCACTAAAACTATTTACTTACCAAGTGTCACATCGATCTGGCTTAAAATATCCAGGAAAATAGAGATGTGTGGACACATATACTTTAAAAGACTGGGAAGAATTCAATACCGCCTCCAAACTGAACAATGTAGGTAATTAGTCCCTACCCTCAGATAAATCCCGCTGGAGTGTGTGAATTAGTTGCTCTGCTCATGGTGGCAGAAGTAACCTCACAAAATGCCACCAATTGCTATAATAAATTGTACAAAATTAGTAAGGTGGCCTCCAGTCATGTGACTAAGTGTTTATTAGCATGGAAGATTAGCACATGCTAGTCCACTTGCATGACGTTTGTGTTGGAGTGATAGGGAATGGTCACCTTAGTATGCAGACTCCACACTAAAGCTAGAGACTGTCTTGATTGCTTATGGACTTATTTCCAACAAAAATCCTTCTGACTGCTCTTAAGTTCTTCAGTGTATTTTTCTGCTGTTCAACAACTGCAACAGTGCAGCACAAACTACAGTTGGCTTAGAAATGCACTAATGCCAAAAAATGACCAATTCCCAATACAACAGTTTCCACCTCAAGCTTCACAGAAGAGTCTACAGTGAAACAGGTCACTCCTGAAGAAGTACTAGTGGTGGACAAACATCTCATTTTATTCAGTCTGTGAGGTAGTTAAAGCAACACCATGGGACTTTTGCTCACAGGGTCCCCCTAAAGTCAAGAAACAGTATTGTCTGTAACAACTGTCATAGAACCTCTATCTCAGTAATACTCACGCATTTAATAACAAGCCATTGATGCTGGCAAACTTCCTGAGGCAAGACAGGAGATATACTAATAGAAATTTGCTAGGGTCTTCCTCAGTGAGATATGATTAAAATTACCCAATATAAAGTTCGGAGCCCCCAGCCTTTATTGGCTCCCGGTCGCTCTCCACACTCATTTTAAAATCCTGGTGCTGACCTTCAGAGCCCTGCATGGTCAGGCTCCCTCCTACATCAGAGACTTGTTATGTCCCTATAGCCCCTCTCGGAGGCTGAGGTCACTGGAACAGAACCTACTTATGGCCCCTCACACTCGTTTCCGGACCCGAGGACACCACTCCTTCCAGGCATTTGTGCCAAGGCTCTGGAATGATCTTCCACTCTGATTACGTTCACTGGACTCATTTATACCTTTTTATGATTGTAATTATATCTGTTTTCTTATTTGTATTTTATTGTCTTATTCATATTTTATTATCTTTTGTGAAGCACTTTGTGACTTCTCTTGACAGTGAAAGGTGCTATATAAATAAACATTGCTTGCTTGCTTGTTTGCAGTAAGATAGTCTGTAATCTCTGTACAACATCCAATACAGTGTGGGAGGCAGACGCGGTGTTTCCCTTTGCAAAGTGAAAGTGAAGCTTAAGATGCGCTACTAATTCCTCTAAGTCTTCCACTGTTGTGAAGTTCATTTGTTTTGTTTTTCTTTAACATTTGGGTTTTTTGGGGGTTTTTTGGTTCTAGGGGGGAACCCCCCTAGAACTGGCCCCGTAGGAAACTCAGGCAGGTAAAATGGGCAAAACTACACCAACAAAAGGTCAGTGTCAGCTGCACAGATTTATTCTTTGATAATAACAGAGCTGCAGTATTGTTCATTAATATACAGACAGACCCCACTTCCCTGTGTCTTCAGTATTGTGTTTCAGTTGGACGGAGGTCCCGAAGTCATTAATGACAAGATCACAGTTGTGGTCCTGTTCAGTGAGCCATGTATCAGTGAAAGCCAGGACACAACAGTCCTTAAAATCCTTTTGGAAGTGAACAATCCCCTGGAGCTTGTCCCTTTATTCCTTAAAAATGTACACAAAAGCTCAAAAGCCTGGACACTAAACTCCTTACTGCTGGTCACTGAATGCGCATGCAACTGTCACTTACATAATGTGTCAATGATGTATGCCGTAAAGGAGTAAAATTTGGTAGTTCTTTTTGTGCAGGGGTCCTGACCCAAACCCAGAAGTTGGATAGTGCCAGTGTAGGCAAGAGTGATGAATGACTAAAGTGTGATTGAACCTACTGTGAGTTGTTGTACCACCAAAATAATCTTGAAAATATAGTTTGAAGGCTGAAAAAGTCTGTTGTGTTGCTTTAAGTCAAATTTGTCTTACTTTCTTTAAACAAACACCAAGAATAAGGTAAATAAAAACAATAAACTAAGTGAAAGTGAAGCACAAGTTGTGCTTAATTGTATTTCGTTGATGACACTGTAAATTGTAGTTGTAGTGTCTTTTTTTAAAAATGGCTGGACTTGGTCCATTGGCAGACACTTTCTTTTGTGCCGCTGAGCTGCAGCCTCCACAGAAATATACAGTAGCTGTGCCAGGTGAACGGAAATGAAAGCTATTTGACACATTCAAATCAGGTCTATACAGTTAAAAGTATGAATGTATTTATTATTAAGATAACCTTATTAGGCTGCTAATATGAGAAATTACATTCATGATACCCAGTACATTCATCATCAGATTGTGCTGAAGTGTTAAGAAAAAGGTATGAGGTACAATGTGACCGAGCATCCTGAGCTCAAATCTGAATCACATACTTATGTCTATTTTGTAATAATAATCTGAGGATAGTAAGCATTGTTATGGCACAATAAAATTCTTTTAATATTGGCTATACTCCCTGAAAACTGATCAAATCATTCAAAGATTTGTCACAAATCCTTCCATCTTTCAGATGTATGGGTTTCAATACAGTTGGCTCTCCATCTTCTCTTTGAGTCATCTCTTCAAATTCCTTCTGTCTCTCCAGAGCTCCAAAAAGCAACACGTAATGTGTAACTGTTGGGCCTGTTTTTTTGGTTCTGGATGGGGGTGGCATGGAGGAGGAGGAGGAGGAGGAGGGGGAGGAGGAGGAGGAGTGGGGTGGGTGAGGACACAGTGCTGAGAAGGAAGGGGGGGTTGTCTGTCCTAGGAGACAGATGGCGCGGGGGGCTGGTCCATGATGGGCTGGTGCTGGACAGGCTCCATGTGCTGTAGTGGGTAACTGGGGCCCAGGGTGGAACGTAGGCGGCACTCTGCTCCTCAGCGCCACAGTATTCCTCAGGCACAGGAGTCCACTTCCCCCGCCCATCTGTTCCTTCCATCGCAGCTATGGCAAACGTTCCTGTACACACATGCACACAAAAATATACACAGGCGATCATACGCACGCATCCGCATACCCGCGCACACACACATACGTCAGACGCTGCCCCCTGCTAATCTGCAGCTTTGGGTTCAGTTACAGTGCACCAGCAGCTCTTCCCCCAGTATTCATCCTCCCCATCTTACAAAATTAGCCTCCAGGTTTGACTAGATCCAACCAGCTTCCGCTCTAATTTGGTGTCACACTGACTGTTACTGAAACACTTAAGCGCTCCCGTTCAACCTTTTGTGTAAATCCTACACTATATTAGACTACTCCCACACATACTTGTCAGTGGCTTCAACCTTTGCTATAACGTAATCCTTGCACTGTAGATTTAATTGCTCTGTTGTCACCTGTCGGGGTGTTCGAGCAGACGATAGCAGGTAGAGCCACAGACTGAGACAGAAGCCAGAAGGGGGAAACAGAATCAGTGGCGAAGTTGTAAACAGCCGGAAAAACATGTTGCCATAAGGCACCTAATGTGTGCTGGAGGATGATGAGTTTGTGTGACTGATGCATGTCTCTTGGGATTCGTTTTTTTTTTTTTTTCCTCAAATCATAAATGTTTTTCTAATCAGCCTATGCTAACGCATGTGCATCGCTCAGAGTGATAATGACTTAGGAAGGTGACATCAGAGTCAAAAGGCTGTTGATGACTCAAGGTCGATGGTGACGCAGTTCAAGATGTTTCTTCTTTTGCTAATTGGAACAGTTGTGATCATCAAATGGTAATACTTGAGCATTTTTATCTGAGACGAATGATGTGAAAGTGGAGAGTCATTAGTTAATTGTTTCTGTTGGTTCTTCCTATACGACAGAAGGTAAATATGTTGAACGATTTGTCAAGTGATTACAAGTCCAAAACATATGCTCGCGTACGCTCACATACACTTCTATTGAGGAGCTGTAGAAGAACTTCAACCACCTGGAGAAAATCCCCAGAAAAAACACTTTATGTATATAAAACAGTAGGATGTCAAGCACCTTCGTTATTCATTTGTGTTTGTTTGTTTTTAATAAATATTTTTATTGAAAAAATATTGCACATCAAAGACAGAAAATCAACACTTCAGGAAACAAAAATCTGACAAACTGATAAATGTCATAGTTATCGTTTGTGCATTACACATTTTTTTTTGTAAACGAAATGTACAAAAGGTAAGCAAAACCTATAGATAAGAATAAAATGAACTATAAGTAAAACTAAATATCTAAAAAGAAGACAAGAAATATAATAATAGTAATAATAATAGTAATAATGATTTTTTTTAATTTATAATGATAATAATAAGGAAGAAGAAGAAAAGAAAAGACAGGAAGTGATTTGAAGAAACTTAAGAAGCGCTGCCATTTACTGTAGAACTGAAAGGGAACAGCTCTTAAAGAATATCTAACCTTTTCTATTTTTAAGAAAGACATTTGTGGATTTCCAATGAAGGAGAAGGTGCCGTCTCATCAATAATGAAATAAAAGCAATAACATCCAATTGGTCAGAACTGTACGTGTTGTCATCTTCTGGACAACACCTTCGTTATTCTTGATCATAATTCAATAATTAATCAATGTACTTTTTGCAGTTCTGATTTAACATGTATCTGCCAGTTTTAATTGAATGTACACTATTTTCTAAATGTAAATTTCATGTTAAGACACAGAGTAGCTGAGTAGAGTCATGTTCAGGTTGTGTCTGACTGAATCTGACCAGTGATTGGTGATTACAGCTGTCAATCACTTTCATTTTATACCCCTATAAGTTCAAGGGCATTTTCTACAGCCTGAAAACACAGTGAAGGAGTAGATGTCCTCCCAGACCACTTAAACTACAATATGCTGAAAGTGAATAAATGAATTTTTGCCCAATGACACTCGCAATACATTAAAGACTGTGGCAGTAAAAGCACACATTTTGTATTATTTTATGTATAAGCCAGAACATTTAGAAATACATAAAAGTAGCAGCATGAGAAAGAATGTCATATAGGATGCAGGACAAGACAAAAATATTTTTGAAATGGAATAAATACCTGGAATTTTTAGATCTCAAAGACTAAGAGGAGTCACACTGAAAGGACAATGTTCACATACCTTATGTATGCATGTGTGAACATTATGATTAGACACCTCTGTGTAGATAATTATAATTTATGTATACTGCACATTATATACATGGACACTCAAAGCTGATGTGTGGTGGATAAAAAGCCATTATATCCATATCAAGACCTCTTCTGGTTACAGGCAGGTGGGCGGGAAAGTGGGTAATTTACCAATGCTCTAATGTTAGTATTTGATGTGCGGTGATGTGATATGTTTGGAAACTAAAAAAGCACTTGGACAGCGCAGACCTCCACCAAAGCCCCCCCCCCCGATCACCACCTAAATTTAATCATTTCTTCCTCGTTCCAGTATCAACATTTCCTGTAAATGTTATCCAAATCCTTCTTTTTAAGGTATCTTGTAAACAGACAAACAAACAAACCCCGATGGAATCATAACCTCCTTGGTGGAGGTAAAAATGAGAGCCATAAAAAAAAGAAAAACATAATTCTAATGTTCATTGAAATTATACACTGGGATAAAGAGCCCTGATAGTTCACCTGATAAAATACCAACCACCATAAACTGTATATGAGAAGTGCTGTTTTGAAGCCGGGAATTTGTATTTTAGTGTTACCAAGTTGGAACTCGAAGTGACCATATTTGGACAAAAGCGTATAGCTGGAGGTACATAAGGGGCGCTACCTTACCCACACAGTATAACATTCATCATTCATCTGTCTATCTGTGAGGAAAAACTGCCTTCAACACCTGTGATCAAATCCTGATAAAACAAACATCATAGTCTTCTATTTTTCTCAAAAATCTGATTAACTGAGCAATAATTCAAAAATGTTGAGAGAAGTTCAGTGTAGGCCTGTGGGAACCCACCAACATCTAGTGGGCGACAACAATATTAACCCATAAAAACCCAAACAGCCGCCACCAACCAAAAGCATCTACAGATCTAACATGTTTAAAACCTTCTGAATCATTAAACCTACCAGTACTTTGAAATAATTCATATAAAAAACAGTTTATCATCTTTTCATGGTCATCAGATATGACCCATTTGGACGTTCAGAGGCTCCGTAGTTACCATGGAAACA
>JAPTYQ010000005.1:29069476-29080811 GCA_029814465.1 Ostorhinchus cyanosoma | reverse complement strand
GAAGCCGTACCAATTCCACTCAACTGACTTGCACTTGCTCTCTCGTGTGGAGACCACTCTCACAGTTAGGAGGAGGAGCCTACGGTAGCTGGGCGGTGCACAGCCTGGAGACGTGAGAGAGATGAAATTTGATTTGATGATTACCCTTTTTTAAACATTTTCCTAATTAAATCTGATTTCGATTTAAAAGCAATCCATCATGCAGTCCTACTGTAGTAGCATTGTTATACATTATAATGGATTAAAAAGAAACACATTTCTTCACTGTAAACATGTAAATGGATCCATCTACGTTAACTAAAACATAATATATCTAATAATAATAATAATATATCTAATGTTTGTGTTAATATACACCAATGAAAAACTAATCATGAGTATGTTATACTATTTCTGCCATGAGATCCTCCTAAATCTCCCTAAATGTTACATACCAGACCTTTAAATGAATCTATAGATGAAAATTTTGACAATTGAAAATATATTGTAGTTGGCTTGTTCTAACCTCTCAACTCTTAAATGTTAATATTTACTACCTCAATGGTATCTTTAAATCCCTAGTAGAGCTGAAAATGATCAAAAACATTATAGAATTTTTTTTTTATTAACGGTAACAAAAAGAACATTCAGAAACAATCACCATCAGGGCAGTGAGACAGTTATGACTCCTCAGAAGGGCATTTGGTCCACTCAACTGCTCTTTTATTTACACAGCAGTACAATAAATTAGGTTCCCTTTTAATTATCGTCCCAATTACAAGGAGATTAAGACTTTCAATAAGCCAGCTGAAAAGCAAAATACTATTATTGTCCCCATTTGGAGATGGGAGAGGATCCTGTATTTCCTCCATGCTTGAAAAGCCATTCAGAGGCTCCAGCCTGAAAGTATTTCTGATAAAAAAGACCTCCAGACCATTTCTGGTTCACTATCTTGTACACTGTATGCAACCCTGCTGCCACTGTGCCACACTGTTTTATTTTACAATCAGGGCGTGAAAAGCTCCCTACTCGTACTATAGATTATGAGCTGAGTTTTATTTGTTGTTGCTGCTGTTGAAAACCCAGCCCTGTGGCGTCCCCTCTGCAGCTCTGACTCCTGGTTGAATAGTTTAGAGGAACTCTTTGTGTGCTCATTTTTGTCTGTCTGGGTAAGTGGATGCTTGTGCCCATGCCTGTGCATTGTATGTATGTGTGTGCGTCCGTTGTACGAAGGACAATTGAATGACCTAGACCTCAGGGCTCCCTCCGTAGATTAAAATACAAACCTACTGACCTGCTGTGGGTAGTGCTTCTAATAACTAGTTCTCTTTGCTTCTCCAGTGCCCACTGTTAGTCTGTGACCCACATTTAATCCATCCAGTAAGAGGTACAACTTCTGAAAGAAAAGAGGATTATTAGAATATTCATAATAATATAAAGGTCACTCAAAGCCTGCAGGCAGTGTGGTGTGGTGTATGCAGTAATGGGCCAGCTGCCACACACAGAATCATTGATGAATTGCTGTTAATTCATTTAGAATGTATATATATCTTGTGAAAGAGCAGTAACTTTGCTATCAAGCAGAACAACAGGAGAATAAATGAGTAATAATACAAGTAGCTTGGGCTTCTGGTTGTGACTGACAGCCAAACCACCAGGAATACCAGCAGTGTAGTGGTGTGTAAATGTAGAACCTAGCATGTGGTTTTTTTGTTTTTTTTTTACAGTCATCTCACATTCATAAGAAAGGAGGAAATGTATGGGCTGATTACCAGCAGTGGGACCAGTAAAAATGAACCATCAGTGAGAGCAGCAGGTAGACACAAAGACATACAGAGAGAAGGAAAGCCGGTGCTTACTGCGGACATAGAGGAGCTTTAGACGAAGGAGCTCTGTTTTCTTTATAGTTAAACAGAGGAGGCATTCAGGCTTGGCACTCATAAATGTTTATGTCACCACACAATACACAGGCCTAATAGTCCCACCCTCTTCTAACCACCACCTACCAGGGCCCACATTAAACACAGTATAGAGTCTTACTTCAGAGTAATTAAGTTAGGGCTTATTTCAGTAAAACACACTAGTCTGAACAAGTGTTTATTAGATTTTTTTTAATCAGACCATTGTGACATTTTATAAAATGTTGAGGCACATACCCAGCTGTTTTTATAGGTTTACTTGACAAAACAAATAGACAGCAGAATATGTGTTTTTCCAAATTCAAAAGGCTAAACTACGTTCTCTTTTAACTACCTGGGCAACTTTGCTTGCTATTTCATCTGAAAGTACTTCAGAGCTTTATACTGACCGGCTGCCTTGATTATCCACACATCTACTGCCACATCCCTGCAAACTGAGCAATAAGAAACCGCGACCAAAGTGTTCTCTAACCTCTAAGCTTTGCACTTCGTTTTAAGTGATGTTATGACTATAATTGTTTCTCTTAACCTCACACAGCATCTTTCTGCCATTTTATATTACTATAACCTTGGACTTTCTTGCATTGAAGAAACTGTCATAAAGCACAGCATTGAGCTACACTTTATTATGCCTGTACATGACAGAAGGCTCAGAGAACTGATCTCTACTTACACACTGCTAGATCTAGCATTTCTTATATTGCACAGAAAACCTATGCATGATTATAACAAGTTAGACTGAAGCATAGTGTGTAACCTGAGATCTGGTTGACCCACCGAAGGTTGAATTACTAAAGAGTTGCTTTAGAAATATCTTGAATTGTGGTGTTGTTTGATTTGAGCCATCTAGTCTCCAGTGCAATTAGAAGTTGCCATCATAGGAATAAACACACTTAAGAATGTAAGGTGTGTCACAGACAGATTAGGTTGGATTATATTTTTATGTGCTCCTACATGCAGGTTCTTACGCTTGTTAGGGCTCAGTGAAACCTATTTTCAAGCCCATTTGGGTTTTGTCATTTCAATTCACATTGCAGGTGTTGCTACACATTGAATGGAGATCCTTTTTATTTTTATACTTGTGAGAGTCAAAGTAGGCGAGCATGCTTTTGATCATTTGAGGTCCAAGTGTGATCTCATGACTCATAAGGGTAATGAGTTGTATTTCAGAACACAGGACTTCCCATGTAAATACTTAGTCCTCAATGCTATAAAGCAGATGACAACACTAAAGATGGTTAATTTAATTGTTCTTAATTCTCTGTTGTGTGTTCTGCCCTTTCCCATCACAACCTGAACACAACCCATTCTCACAAACAGTTATGGATCTTCATTGCTGTTCAATAATATGGATCTGTGTTATATAGCGCCTGTTGTGGGGCCACGCTCTGTTAGCCACAGTCCGCCAGCCCCTCTGTTCCCATGCAACCCCAGCATGCAGAGCACCTTCATCACTGCATTGATATTTTGCTCCTAACCATTGACCCGTGAATGGTGGGGCTGCTTTACCAGTCACTAGCATACTGAAGGGCATGTTTGTGTAAGTTGTAAAGTGTAAAATATTGCTTGTGCTGTATTTGTAGATGAAGAGAATAGGAGAAAAAACATGTTACTGTCTCAGAAAAAGCATACAATATTTATAGCTGATTGATGTGGTAACACCATTTATATAGTGTAGTTTAGGTGCTTAGAAATTACTTGTTATTATGTAAATTACTGATGGTATTCAACCAGAAATCTAAAGCTTAAAGATATTGAGCTTTTAAGCAGATATGAAGAATTAAGGAGCATGAATGTCAAACACTTGAGTAGCAACAAAATCCAAGGTTTGACAGTTTTGCTTGGAATAAATAATGAATTCACTTTGAATGTGATTTGGTTGTACACATCCATACCATCTTTGGTATCTCCTTTTGCTCATTTGTTACATGAAATGCAATAGATGCTAAGAGTGCTGAGCACTTAACATCGACTGTAGTCTCATTTAGTTACTTAGTAATGGAGTGGATGTGCTCACTCTTCAGTCTCCTTCCTGTAGCACGCTGTATATTCAAACAGCACAGCTGGAAAAGTGGAAAACCTACCACTGGACTTCTTCCTCCATTACTTCTCTACTCAGCCATTAACCAGAGCCACGTTCCATACCAGGGCTTTCTGCCTTCCCTGCCATCCTTTGACATCAGCTTAGCTGGCAACACACACTCACTGCTGTATCCTATAGCCTATTGCTGCTAGATGATAACCAAGGATATGAAGAGGATCCCTATTGAAAAGGAGCCCAGCCAGCAGGAAACCAACCACTACAATGAAGACAATAAATAATTCACTAAGCACTTAACTATTTCCTGTTGAATTTTCTCCCTTTCCTCTCTATTTTTCCCCTGCTGTTCATCTCACGTGCCTCAGGCTTACATTCCACTCTCTTGCTCCACATGCAGCTTTCCTGTGGAGATATGATACCTGCCACTACTTCTCCGCAGTTTTTGTTTTACAGTGTAGCGGACAGTAATTCACTCCCTATATTACTGTTTTTATAGACAAATGAGGCATCTTTCCAGGAAAAGACACTTATAAACAATGCAGCATCCATTGAAATGTGTGCTGGGAGGGGTTTCCCTCATTGTCATACTGAGGTGTCAAGAATGTACAGAATGTACTCTGTGTAGGACTGCGTGATGTGACCAAAATTTCACACACAACACATGTACTGTCAGTAGTTTTTACATAAAATCACAGCAAAGAAAAGACCTATTTCTTATATTTTACATTAAATACTTAGCAAATAAAGGGTTCTGAAAAGTAATTTTTTTGTTGAACAAAATAGAGAATATAAATGTTTGACTCTTTTGGTATGGTTTTGTAGTTTACGTCAGACTTGTCATACCTAAAACACACTAAAGTGACACAAGCACACTCATTTTGTCTTAGCCGGTTGGGGCCGTTAACCCTTTCTCTGAATCTCTGTGTTTTATGTCACATTCACTGTGCTCCAGGTTTGCTTGTGTTGCTCTCATGCAGATGTCTTGCCTGCATACATATGTGTGAAAGAAAGCAAAGTGTCATCCCCTTGATGAAAATTATTAGGATTTGAGACATCATTTGATAAGTGATGGAGTGCAGTATGAAGCAATAGTTCTTTCTCTTTTGATACTATATGGGGTGGCAGACCACTCAACTGTAACTGATGCATTATGAATATATACTAGTCTGTAGCTCATACTTGCATCCATTTATAACACAGCTTTCTTGATATTAGGTTGTGTTTGCAACCGCATTGCAGCGTTGTTGTCAGTGCTGGGTTATTATTCTGCTTATGTCTTGTATGTACTTGTGCTTATTTTGTCCTGCTGTATCTGCCCGTGAGGTGCGATAATTATATTAGATCTCAAGATTGCTTTTCAGAGCAGTAATTTTTAATTGTCTCCCGTATACACTTTGAGTCTTTTTTTTATGTTTCTTTCCTCTTCAACAGCTGGCAGGGTGACCTCTGTGACTCTCATTGCAGCTTTTTTAGCAGGCTCAACAAATCCACATATGCAGGGCTTACACACTCACTTTCATTAAGCAGCCCATACTGAACAATTCAGCAGGAGGTGACAGCTGTGTGTGTAACCTTACGCACTAACTCGTCTGTGTCCCACCACCCTGTTTTTATCCTATTCTGAGGTGTGTGTTGTGGGCCAGGGGGTTGGAAGGGTGGGAACAACCAGCTGTCCCGTGTAGATCACACCTGTACTGAACAAGAACCAGGTCAATCTGCCATACTGTCAGGGTTCAGTCAAGATTTTGACAATCTCATATGTCACCAGTCAGCAGTCACAGCCACTACACACACCACCAAAATACTCTTGTGTATATCTTTTAAAAAATATTGATAGTGAAAATCATGTCAATATTCCATTACTGATTTTAACCATTTCACTTTTCTATCATTTTAGTTCTGTAACAAATCATATAAAACATAACAGGCATGTAAAAGAAGTACTAACAAAGGTTTTAGGGTTACCTGGATAAATGCTGTGCAGTGCAGTGAAAATATAACCAGTCTGGTGCTGTTTGTATTGACTGGGATATGAGCTGTCCCCGTTTCATAGAGGCTGCCCTATAAATAGAAGAAAAACATACACTGTCTCTACTCTCATGTCAAAAACTGTTTATTAGAAAGCAGTGTTGCAAACAATTTCAAGGATATCTGACTATTGGCATCATTTCTGAATACTTGAATACAGCATTTACATGCACAAACATAATTAAGAAGTTATTTGTTTGATTTGAAGAGATGATACATCAGTTTTAGCAGCTTACCTATGGCAGGCAGGGAAATCCCTGTTCATGTTTTGAACGTAATGTGACTTGAGGGGGTTGGACATGTTGAACGTACTGCTTTAGAGTTGTGACACTTGAGCAGGTGGGTCTGCTGAGGTGGGTTTCTGCTGTGGGACGGGAACCCCCAGGCTGGTCAGATTTCAAGGGAGCATGGTGTGCTTGGGTCAGCGCTATGTATGTTTCGTCCTTTTTGCAACACAGTTAACTATAAATGCCTGAATGCAGTGAAGTATACCGTGAAAAATCAATTCAAGTGGTAATACATGCTCATATATTGAACTGCTTTGGATTATTTATACATTTGCACCCCTGTTTGTTAGTCTCAGTCCATGTGTTTGTGTTTTCTTATTGCATAATGAAGCTTTAAGACAGTTCAGCTACTCGAGGGCTCCCAGGGACTCTTACTACACCACAGATTAGTGAGAGAACTCTCCCAGGCTTTGTTCAAGAGTTGTTCAACTCTGGAGTGTTTGTTTTAGATGTCCCCAAGGCCTGTTAGAGCTGCAAAGTGTTTAAGCATTTGAAATGCCTCTAAAAGATGTTTACTTGCCTAAACTCTTATTTATTCCTAACAATCGGAGTCTAATGATTCTTCAATTAATTTTCTCTGTTAAAAGTCCTTCACAGCAGTATCAAAGAGTAACCACAGTAATAGGCTTTTAATGCCACATTATAAATAGCAATAGGTTTTTATTTCTGCCATCTCCAAAAGATGAGAAATCAATTTGTCTGTAAGACAAAAAGGGGAATTTGTCATTTTTGCTTGAAAATCAATGATTAATCAGTGACCAAAATGAAAGCAGATTATGGTCATTTTGCTCAACTACATTCATCATTGATAGGTGTAATGAATGGATAAGTTGTTACAGCTCCGATTTTAACACACCGTTGTCCAGTGTGTGTTGGTATAACAAAGGTTTTTCATACAGCTAGACTCATTTGCCATAGCCCTAACTCTTTTAGATGAGAGGTGACTTAATAAGAAGTGTTTAGCAAAATAGCAGCTAATTTATTGAATTGTTTTTGTACCACTCGGCTACAACACTGCTTGTGAGGGTTTTATGCAGGTGTATTGAAGTTTGTGAAGCTGACCAGCATACAGGCGTGTTTGTTTAGCCCAGAGAGTAGAAAAATGTCTTGTTTTCACTCTGTGGTTCCTTTGAGTCTTTTACTAAGTCCATGACTAGTCAGATTCAGTGTGAGAGACATTACAACTGATGATCTCACCACCTCATTACTCTGGTCGGCAGCAGGCAGGCAGCTGGGGAGAGCAGGGGAGGTGGCTGGTCTGGCGCTGTTGGCAGAGTGTGGAGGGTGGTGGACACTGCATGGTTTTAACAGAGCCATGCACTGTATCCACTGTATGCGCTCTCTCTCTCTTTCATTCTGTCGCTGATTTTCTCTTTTTCACCCTGTTCATTTCTTTTCTGTGGATGATGTCATTTCCAGCCTCGGCCAGACTTCCAGTGAACCCGCGGAGGGTGGGGAGGGTGATGGCCATTCTCAGAACAGATGAGGGAGGAGGAGGTGGTGGAGAACTGAATAGGGAGCAGAGGAGACACAGAACCAGCCCCATGTGCATGATAAACAGCTGAGCCACGGGGCTATGGACAAGGATGTCTGTGGGCCAGCTGTATCGATCATAGCGGTGACTCAGTACGCTGAAGTCACTGCTTCTTACATCTGAGCTGAGATACTGGGCTGCAGCTGTAAACTCACACACAGTCCTTCTGGGTCTGTTCAAGTTATGATTTAGTGATGTTGGCCATAGCTCTTGTACTTGTGCCAGTAATGAGGGAGCAACAGGGTCAGACAGATAGGATTATCTGAGGTTGAATTCATATGGTGCTACAGGGAAATCCAAAGCATGTGTCCTACAGACTGCCATAATGTAAAACCTTGCCTGGCTGACAACAAAGCTGGCGAACACAGGTATGTATAGCCTCAGGGTATGAAAAAAAACCTTACACTGGCAGCCCTAGCTGTGCAATTCACACTCTGTTTGGGTGCACTGAAGCAGCACAGCATCCCCTGTGGCTAAGCTACAGACTATTGATCCAGACAGCTGTTGAAATGAACAGGTTGTCCCCTTTCACAGGGCCTTCACTGTGTCTAGTCCCTCTCTGATTTACTCAAACTCCATGACTTCTTTTGAGGGTTGACTGGATAGATGATGTTTAACTTTAAATCACACCATCCATAAAAAAAGAAGCAGAACACACTAAAAACACACATTTAAAAACCTCCTACAGAGATGATTATATCTGTCTCACATTGTGGTTGCCTACAAACTGAGACTGGACAAGTGGGTTGGTTACAAGACTGACGGAATTGATCCATCTGTACTTGCAGTGTCAGCCTGTACAGTTACATACAATTGCAAACGACAGCAATTCAAAGGTCCAGTCTCTATGTATATGATAATATTTTGGATGCAGTAACAATGAGCAGAGAGAGGTGGTGTGTGTGAAACAGACAACATGATGGTTGCCCTATATTTTAACAGATTGTTAATAATAAGATAAGTTAACATTGCATTTTCCTTGATGGCCAAGCAAATATACTTTAATTATGCTCACAAACTTTAAAATTGCTTACAATAACCTTAGTATGACTTTCTCACCAAATTGTGCTTTCCTGCCTAATGGAGAAAAAAAATCTATTTTTGTCATGAACTATTTTTTAAATCTTGGTGTTATGTTGCATATTTCATGTATGTTTCCATGAAATATCTGATAGCTTATGCAGATGCATTTATGTAAATATGAGTACTTGTTTGTTGGATGCTGTTAAAAATAGGTCAAATGCATATTTTGAGGTGACTCGACAACATTTCCAGTAACTCAGAGGTACATTGAATCATCAGTGAGCCTGCAGAACAGCTAATGTTTATTTTATTTGTGCACAACACTGATAAGGAAAATGCAGTGCAAAACAATAGCCTGAAGGGTCATGAACGCCTCATCACATGCATTCATTTTGAGAAAGTCGACTGGATGCATCAACATTTTTAATGAGGCCCAGAGTTGTCCTCTGCTGGCTCGGCGCTGCACTTTGGCTTTTACTCGGAATAAGGGATGATAAGGATTAGGGGTGTGGAGATAGAACAGTGGGGTGGATCTGTGCGCGGCATGTGGATCGATGGTGCAGATGAAAGCACTGCCCAGCTGGAAGTCGGGTTTGTGGCATTTTCCTGCTGTTGATTGCTATTCGGCATTCAGCGCTTTTACGCTGAGGGCCATGGAATGTCAGATCCTGCTGTCATGGAGCTGAGAGGAGATTACAACAGATAGAGGTGTCATTTTGTCACTGATAAATCTCCTACTTCCTGCCCGCTCCCTCTGGTGTTATTAGTATTTATCTCCCAATGTAGTTTGGTTTGGAGAGCAGAGGTGAAGAATGGCAGTTAGTGAGTAGTCTGTTCTCCCGGGATGAACAGACGCTGAGACTCGACTCTACTTGGGTAATATCTTGGCTCTCAGCAGTAAAATAACTGTGAAGTTACTCTGCTATTATGAAGCTGCTCTCAATTATGTACCATAAAACAGTCTCCATCTCAGCACTATTTAGAGTATTCCAATATAACCGCACTCCTCTGCTCTGTCCTTGTCTGTCTTTGTGTGCACTCACACATCTGTGCACACAATGAACTGCAACATGAGCCTCTATGACATTGCCTGTCGAGCAGATTTATAGCTGGGAAGTAGATGAAATTCAACCGTAACAAATAAAATCTCTGGCTTCTTCTTCTCCTGAAAGATGCTATTTTTGTTTCAAGATCTTTGCTAGTCACTTCAGAAAAATTTCCAATGTGTGTCATTGTCTGATAGTGATACTTTTCAACTTGCTTGTGCCATCTGTTAATCTAATTTCCCCCTGAGATTCTATCCTCTTCGACTGACCACTCATGTTTTCTCTGTTTTCCCTCAATTCATAGACTCACAGCGGTCCCATCTGTCCTCTTTCACCATGAAACTGATGGACAAATTCCATTCTCCCAAGATCAAGAGGACTCCATCCAAGAAGGGCAAGCAGCTGCAGCCCGAACCAGCAGCCAAGAATACAGACAAACCTGCTAACAAGGTGTGTGTGCAGTCATGTGCTTGTAAATGTATGTGTCTATTGTGGGAAATTCATCTCTTTCCCACCTTTATTTGTTTGCGTATTTGTTACAAGATTGTTTTCCTGTCTACTGTTTTTTTTGTGCAACTGTATTCCATTGTGTCTGTCTGTGCGTGTGTGCAAGCCTCGCTGCTGATTCCCACAGACTCCCAGTCACAGTGGCGGCTGGCTGTGCTACAGCAGGTGTCTGAACCAATAAAGACATGAATGGAAGTGGGCTGTTTCCTGAATGAACTCCTCCACTCCCTCTTAAGGTTTTTGGTGTAATGAGTATATTCCCCAGCAGCCCTGCTGTGAAAGACTAGAGACTCTGTTAAACCCGTTGCTGTAGTACCAACATGGCTTGATGCCATATTATTTGATAGATGGTGCTTTGAGCTGCAAGCTGACTGGAAGCAGAACATGGGAATAATAGAAGCATAGTAGAGAATCCAGGCTCCTGTTACGGTCTAAATACTAAATAGTTTGTTTGTGATAATTTAGCCAGTTCAAAATGTGGAAGAGCTTGTTTTATTCATCAGGTTGAGTTTCTTCCTTTTTTTTTTCTTTTTATCCAGAAGGTGAGTCGGCTGGAGGAGCATGAGAAAGAGGTGGTCAGTGCCCTGCGCTATTTCAAGACAATCGTGGACAAAATGGTTGTGGAGAAGAAGGTGCTGGAAATGCTTCCAGGCTCAGCCAGCAAGGTCCTCGAAGCCATCTTGCCTCTGGTTCAGGTGGAGGCTCGGATACAGCACAGGTGAGTTTCACGAACAGGGAAGTACTCCAACTCCATCTTTAAGCCTTGTTCTACACTAGAGGTCCACCAACAGCAGATTCCTAATAGCTAGAATAAAAATGCTTTGGCACAAGGAAGTTTTGATGGGATGATACTAATTGGCTAATATCACCCTTTTCCTGGTCACAATCAGAAATGAACATCTTTGACTTCGAAACTGGAAAACCACTGGACAAGTCAAAGTAGTAAACTCCTAAATACACCTAGAACTGAA
>JAPTYQ010000005.1:29054239-29066374 GCA_029814465.1 Ostorhinchus cyanosoma | reverse complement strand
ATCTCTGCTCTCCACATTTTCTCTCACCTTTGTCTGTCCTCCCTCATTGTGCTCAAACCTGTCCTGGCACCTCTCCAACAGCTCGGCACTGTCTTCCTGTCATAACCGCGTGTATCAGAGTCTGGCTAACCTTATCCGCTGGGCAGACCAGGTGATGCTGGATGGCATCGACTTGGAGGACAAAGAAAATGTGGCATCTGTCACCAGTGTTATCAAAGCTGTACTGGATGGTGTGAAGGTAGGTCTAATGCTGAGAGCTATCCCCTCCTGCGGTATCTAAAATTACACACTACAGTTTTGGGGATGGCTTTGAACTGGCTTGTTTCTGTAAACAGGAATTGGTGAAGCTGACCATCGAGAAACAGGAGCAGCCATCACCCACCACTCCAAACAAACCAGCACCGCCTTCTTCCACAGCAGAGACGTAAGTGTGGCATGTGATTTATGAAATTCAGATATGTTTGTACACATGCACACAGTCAAAGTACTTCCTTCACTTAGACAGCTCTTGTGTGTGTGCAGCAGTGTGTCATCAGAGATGCCCTCGATAGATCGGGAACCGGAGGTTTCGAATAAGGCGGCTCCCGCAGCTGCTCCTGCAGAGGCTTCCTCTGACGTACCAGACGAGGACGTAGCCCCTCCTAAACCCCCGCTTCCTGAAGCCAAGATGGCAGAGCTCAGGTGAGGAAGACACACATGCCAAAACTAGAGCATTGTACTATGAACATGCTTTTCACTAGAAGCTGTGACTATAAATTATTGGATCCTATTTTGGTAATGATGGACTGAACCTTAACCCTGGAATTTCTCAACCAAGAGTTCGTATGGGTTATACTACAGTTCAGTTGAAGTCCTGGTTCTGGGTTGATGACGAAGTCAAAAATATGTCTTCACAAGATCACATGTTACATGTTTGACCTTCGTTCAACTGTTTTTTTTTTTTCTGTTTTTCTCTGCATTGTGAGATACAGAGATGCAATGTGACAGTGTTGTGGCCACAAAAATTGTGTGACCTTTTGCACTGTGGTACCAAAAGCAGAAGTGGCTGCCTTGTATTTTGTGATTCAATGTTGTTTCAGTTAAACATATTTTTAACCAAGGCTTTCAGTCTGTGGGTGTGAAGGGGGTTTCTGTGTTTCTCTCATTTTCACTCATCTGGATGAATCAACTTTCAAAATTAGAAACAATTTGGGGCTCCGTTGATTTTCCAGTGTACCACTGATCAGATGTTTGATCCATCAGTCCTAGGACTTGCTGTAAAATCTCTTTTGACTCTCATACGTATAGGCTTACACACTTTGTTTTTTTTTTGTTGGTCTGTCTCTACATTTCTTACTCGTTCTGCTGTTTCTTCCCATTTGTTTCATCTGTGGTTTCCCATTGGATTCTGTGAACAGAGCACAGTTGAGTGCTGATGCTGGCCAAAGACGACCCTCCCAAAAGGAGAAGTATGTTAGCCCATAGGATCATCTGTCTCCATTATATAACATCCCACCCTAGACCCATTAAAGCTTCTGGATTGGATGAAAGTGCTTTGATGTGCATGGTTGCATTATCCCAAATGTTTGTCATCCTGGGTATTTCTTGAAGAATTCATCATCCAATCAGAAGACTGCCCTGTGCATGAATGTGTGACTGACCTATGCAGTGTTGTTTTTGCTGGTCTCCATATCATGGTCCTTGATGTCCCCCTCTTTGACCCATTTTGACTGTATTAACTCAATAAAATAATGTAGGTTTGATATGCAGGACAGCTTCATGTCGTAGCAGAGAAAGGCTAACATGAACCACAGTCACTTTTCATCTCACTGTTGTCCAGACGGGATGATAACATTCATGTATTCATACATGGTTTTGTGTGCATACATGTCTAAGAGTGTTTTTTTACATGCTTGCTTGGTTGTCTCTATTAACTTTGAAAGAAATGTCCAACTTTGTTAATTTGTGAATTTTAAAAAAAAAAACTCTCTCCATAGCCCTCCACCAGCCCTGCCGCCTAAGAAGCGTCAGTCAGCCCCTTCACCTACACGGGTGGCAGTGGTTGCCCCCATGAGCCGTGGCTCTAGCCTGCCCTGCAGCGTCCACAGACAGGTGAAAGTTTTTCTGCGTTCCATTATGATACAGTTGTGCTCATAAGTTTACATACCCTGACCAAATGCGCATGAGGCAGTTTTGACTGTTCCAACATGACAATGACCCCAAACATAAAGCCAAGTCGACCTGTTATTGGCTACAGCAGAAAAAAAGTGAAGGTGAAGCAGTGTCCATCTCAGTTTCCTGACCTCAATATCATTGAGAAATCACTGAGGAAATAAAGTGTCTGATCCTCAACTACCACAAAAGACTTCCATCTGTCATTGATGTGAAAGGGGCGGGGCCAATACAGAGCATGAAGAACTAGGGTATGTAAACTTATGATCGGGGTCATTTGGATAGTTTCTGTTGTCAGTATGATTTAAAAAGAGCAAACACATTTGTTTGATAATAAATGGTTTCACCAAACCACCTAGCCATGATTTAGAAAGAAAAGTTTTTGTATTATCATTCATATTCTCTGAAAAATGGCCAAAAAAATCACAAATTCTGCCAGGGTATGTAAACTTCTGAGCACAACTGTATATCCTCACGCTCAGGTTCAGACCATAATCAACAAGCAGAAAGTAACCATCCGGTGACACAAATGTTTTATTTATGTGTCTGTCTTTACAGCAGCAGGACTATGAGCAGGAATACCTTCAGAGACGTTTCTCTGGGGGGAGCCAGTCATACGGAGGCGACTCCCCTCGCTTGTCTCCATGTAGCAGCATGGGGAAACTTAGCAAGTCTGATGAACAGCTGTCCTCCATGGAGCAGGACAGCGGTCAGTGCTCCCGCAACACTAGCTGTGAGACTCTTGGTAAGTCATCTAGAAGCCTGTTTGAAATGTGCTTTGAAAAATTTGTAGTATGTTTACATTCTTGTAAAACAACCTATTTTCTCAGAATCCACTTTTTTAAAAATGATAAACCATTGCAATCGACTTCACAATAGACCTTACATGTCATAAGATTAACTTGTTTCTAAAAAAATGCATGTTCCTATCCATTTTGCCATTTCACCACCACCTTCAAATGATCATAAATAGGTGAATCAAGCACTTAGAACAGATATGGCATAAGTCAGATATAAGTCAGTTCATCTTATTCATGAGCATCCACATGTGTGCCTGAGTGCACGTAAATCCTGTTGTTTCCGGTTCTTAGATGCTATGGCTGTGGCATTTAAAACATATACACATGAAGCTTTCATTCTTGCGTCAGTGTAATAATTGGGTGCTTCTATGAAACTGGTTCCTAAAAACAGGACATGGTGCTAAAAATTCAAATCAGATATAGACTAATGTATTTAATTGGGTGGGGTTCTGCATGTAATTCAAGTGGACATGATGGGTTAAATACAAAGCCTCGAATGAGACTGCCAATTCATGAAAAACCCATATGTCTGGGTTAGAAAAACCACTAGAATCATCAAATTTAACACAGTGTCTTTATTTATAGCGGTATATAAGACCATTTCAAGCCATGTGTTCCAGATCTAATGCACTGACACCTATAGGTAGCTTTTCCTGTGCCAATTTTGGTCCTATTTTTGGCCCCAATATTTGATTAAAAATTCATTCATTGTGGGATGGTTCGGAGCAAGAGTATCATTTTTTTGCATTTATCTGAGGCCATCGTTAGGTACATCCTGGGGGGATATGTGTCTAAATTTCTCTTTTATTATTGGATCTAAAAAAGCTGGCAAAGTGCCAGATCCAAAAATGTACCCAGTTTCATAGAAGCACCCAATTATAAATACCAGAACATAGTCAACATTCATAACTTTCAAAACATGTCCACCTTCTTAAGAGTTGTTTGAAATTGAGGTTTATGGTAGTTTACATAAGAGCACCTGCTGTTCACCTGTCATTCATAACCCAGACTTTGAGAATGGCTGATGTAACGTATAGTAGATATGTACAATTGAATCGCTATGTTGAATTTAATTTAATCTTTTATCTTTTCAGACAATACAGAGAATTATGACCCGGACTATGACTTCCTCCACCAGGACTTGTCTGTTGGGGATAACCTGCCCCCAATCCCTGTAGGAGGGTGCCTGAGCCCCCTTCCAGAATCTCACAGCGAGTCCTCTTCCCCAGTTCCCGGACAGCATCCCTCACATCCTCGCTTCAGTGCTCCCCCACCGCAGCAGCCAGAATACTGGACCCCCCAACCCAATCAAACCAATCCCTTGTCCCGCATTAGCGCACCTCCTGCCCTGCCCCAAAAGAAGCGGCGTAGCACTCAGACATCGGCCTTCAGTGACGGAGGGTCGAGGGTACTGTATGAGCGTTACCCCTCCCAATATGACAACTTGTCAGAAGAAGAGCTGCACCCCACACCGCCTTTCCCCCTCTTCACACCCATCTCGCCCATGCCTCAAACAAACGGGGGTGTGTTCGTTGCCCAGTACATAGCCAGCGATAATGCAGACGTCCCTGCCAGCCCACCGCCTCTGCCAGAAAAGAAAAGCAGACACAGTAAGTGAGGGGATGGGGGTGTAATGAGGGAGCAGTGACAGGCAAGTCAGAGGAAAGACCTTCAAATGAGATGAGGTACAGAAACACTAATAAAGGAAAGGATAAAGAAAGGAACAAGGCTTATTGAAGAAGGGATAGTGAGACATCGGCTACACTTGGTCATCAGTTCATTGAAGCATGTCAAGAAAATATTCCACTGTGAATAGAGGCAGGAAGTGAATACCAGGATATGCTACAATGGGTCCAGCTCCAGGGGCATAGAGGGCAACATTTGGTCATTTCCTGACACACCTGCTACATCACTTCCTCTCATGCTACTGTATTAGGTCATTCCATACAGCCCTTCCTGCTTGTAGCTGTGTGTTCAGAGTTGGAATCAATTTAATGAACAATGAACGGTTGTTTCATTCAAAACAGGATGGTTGAATTTTCACCAGACAAAACTTCTCTGTGCAACTTACTTGCATTTAAAGTTGGTTTAATGTGAATTTTGAGTTTTGCAGTTGAAAATGGTTTATAATTTCATGAAAAATCTCAGGTGTTTTTTGTTTTTTTTTGCCTTTGTTGAATAAGTTCTGATGTTGTGGAGGCATGTGACTGACCCCTGCTTTTCCCTGGGCATTCCCATAAAGTGCCAAAACATGTCTGGTAGTACAAGTGCTTTGGGCTCATGAGGAGACCAAATTATCACTCAGTCTCATCCATGAAAAAAAAAACATCACTGCCATTTTAGACAATAATTTATTTGGCATGCCCAAGTACTCATCCAAATGAGGGTGAAATTTACATCTTGCATCGGCAGAATTATCATCGTCCTTCCTTTTGCTTCCTGTCACAATGCACTACCCAAATGGCTTAAGTAACTTCTATTCCTATTCTAGAATGATTGAGTGATGGTGCCAGACCTATATACAACACTATCAACATTGTGGAGGTCAGGCTATACAAGACTAGACTGAAAATGGCGACAAAATCTACTTCTTTTGCTCAGTTTGTTAGAGCCATGGGTATTGTAGCCTGTAGTGTCACCTTCTGACCACACCATGCAGCTGAGTTTATTCACTGCAAACCACAATAACAAAATCTTACATAATTCATATTTTCTCTTTTACACATTTTTACGACCTTTCAGTAGTTGCCTCTCAATTCGCTTGACATGTTAAGTAAACATATTTGATGTTATATCTTTCAGTCCTTCAGTACATGCAGTTTGTAGAAGACTACTCCGAGCCACAGCCTTCAGTGTTCTACCAGATGCCGCAAAGCGAGAGCATCTATGAACAACGCAACAAGCGCTTTCAGGACATCTACGGCTTCAATGACTCCTTCAGCAGTACTGACTCTGTACACGAGCCACTGCAGCCTCCAGCATTGCCCCCAAAACAAAGGCAACTGGTAAGAAATTTTTTGATGTGTGCCAGTTTGACAACAAAAAGTGACTTTTGACACCACAAAGAAAATGGTGAAATACTAAATTGGTTATCATACCTACTATCATGTGACAAATAGCGCGAGGATGGTTAGTGGCCACAGTTTTCTGTCACATGAAAACAACTTTCTGGTGTAGAGCATGCAGCTGGTCTCAGGCTCTGCCTGTTTTTTTCGTCCATGGTAAGAAAAGAGTGTGGAAGCTTACAGTTTGCACTCCGTGACCAAAGTACATTCCAGTGGTAATCCTCATCAATTTTCTCTCGAGCCTCCTCCTATCTTGTTATCTCTTTAACCTATTCAGCCCTTCCTCCCTGAGTCTCTCTATCGCTCTTCCTCACCGTGTTTTGTAGCCACAGCAGACATCTATGAGTACACCGAGGTGTTTGGTTGTTACTGCAAGATAAGGCTTCCCTTTATCAGCGCCACATCAGATCCAGTCCACTTATCTTAATCTGGGTCGGCGTCTGGGTTAATTGAGACAACTGTCTGACAGGCATTCAGTGTGCTCAGAGAGATAGTGGGATACGCCATAGCAAGGGAGAGGACACTGATGAGTTTTTTTTTCATCTGGTCTGTCAGTAATATGTGTATGTGAAGCAAATGTCTTGATAATCACTTTTTTTTCCTTTTTTTTTTCAATAAGTTCTTAGAAATTAAAGTGTATGAGATAGACTTATTTTTCTTATAATAGCTGTTATACATACCTGGAGGTGACAAACGGATATGTGGCTGCCCTAAAGCCTTGCGGTAATAATAAAGACAGAACACATGTAAATAGTAAACAGATGACAGTCTTCTTTGGGATATAGCTAGCTATCACCGCCCAAGAAAGAAAATACTTTGTAGCTGAGTGGCAGGCCACCTCAGAGAGTCTTTCTTCTTTCTCTTTGTCTATTGTCCTCTTTCTGCCACCACAGCCACGTATTGGAGCCTTTATTTTTATCATTATTTTGTCTGAGTGTACAGTCAGACTCGTCTCTTCTCCTGCTGCAAGGCCTAATCTGGCCACATGTTTTGGACTTGATGAGCTAGTGGCCCAGTGGAATAAGCCTGTTTGCCGCCTCCATAAAACCGGGCTTACACGCTTTGCCGACTTTACATGGCTTTGAAAAAAAAAAAAAAAAAAGTCTGTTCAGTTGCTGCGTGGATAAGGGGGGAAAAACAGAGCGGATCATACTGGCCCTGTTTACAGCGTGTTGTAGTTGGCCTCGTTTCTCTAAAGCTTCTAAAGCTCAGGACATTAAAAGGAGGTTTATTGAACCGTCTCATTAGACATTAATATGTGTGACCTGATCAGGTCACATGACCCTGTAGTAATTAGGGCTTTCTAGGAAGAACTGACTGCAGCAACACTTCAAAGGTGGCTAATGTTTCTGCATGTCTGTAACAGAATCTTCCTTGACTTTCACCACTTTGACTTCACTACTCTGCTGCTGACTTTGATTAAATCTGCTCTAATTCAATCTTGCTTATTAGTGTAATTACCTGTCCCGTTTCTTCTTTTTTCCCCCCTCCCTTAACACCCTGTTTTTCCCCTCTTCACCTTCCTTAACCCCCATGACACTCTCTCTCTGCCTCTCTCTCTCTCTCTCTCGCTCTCTTACTCTCTCTGTTTTCTTCTCTGCTCTCTTCCTCTTCCTTTGTTTCATCCTCAGGCCTCCCACTCTTCATCCCCTTCTTCCTCCTCCTCCTCTTCTCTCTCTTGCCACCTCCAGCCGTCTGTAGCGGCCATGGAGGAGGCGGGCTCTGGGCTGGGCCTCAGCATGTCC
Organism: Ostorhinchus cyanosoma; assembly: GCA_029814465.1. Lineage (NCBI taxonomy): Eukaryota > Metazoa > Chordata > Actinopteri > Kurtiformes > Apogonidae > Ostorhinchus > Ostorhinchus cyanosoma. Next base: position 29,058,613 of record JAPTYQ010000005.1, on the reverse strand, counting down.
GTCTCTAACTCGTACCTGATTGGCCAAGCATCCTTGACCACACCCACGGTGAGTCCCCCCCCCATATCTCACCCCTCTGGCCCCTCCCATTCTCCACTCCAGGCTTGGGTGCTGTGTGGTCCTGGACTGGTCCAGGGGGCGGCTTGACCTGTGTGTGCTCCATATGTGTTACAGCCTGTTCATCTAACCCTTTGAGGTTCTTTATAGGGCTGGTGGTTTGGTTGCTGTGTGGTCCTTTTTTTATTCATCCACCCATCATGTGTGTATTTGCTTTGAGTGTGTGAATTTGTTGCTTTGCTGTGTTTTTATTTTCTGGCTGAAGCATTTGTCACAGTGTGATGAATGTGTGTTTTGTGACTGTGTTGCTTGATGTTGTGGTTCTGTGCAGTTGTGTGCTTGTGTGCTGCACTGAAGCATTCCTCCACATGACAGGTAATTCTTAGACTCTTTTGCTCTTTGAAGCTTCACGCTGTTATGAAAGACCTGGAACTGTCTTGATTTTTCAGACCTCATTTTTTAAAGGCCTGGAAATGTTACAAAAATGAGGAAAATCATGAAATGTTTCAGACTTATTCTGTCAATAGAGAAATTCACAAAATAACAATGCAAGCCTGTCATTTAAACAAAGACACTAAAGAAAAAATCTATTTGAATTGGTGGATTAGCATTGCCAGACCTTAGTAGGAAGTGTATTTATCAGGCTAAACCCCTTGAGATGTACCCTCTCATTTTGTTATCCTTAGTGCCTGTTAAGTCATTTCTGTAGCAAAAATCAGTGAGCGCCTGTTATTTTGAGTACTTGACGTGAACAAGAAAATAACCGGTAGAATGAGAAGAGATTGTTTGTCATGCAATATTTGACTCAAGTGCTTCCATTCATGTGTTTATAGGTTGCAAATGTTGGAAATGGAAGTAGCAGCCCTTGAAAAGACATGGAAAAGTTTTGAAATCTTGTCTGTAAAATGTGTGGGAAGTCTCCTCTTTGCAGTTGGCCTCAGAGATGCAGTCAGAGTGTTGTGTGTCCAGAGCAAACAGATTCTAAACAAAAGCAACTCGTCTAAATATCACAAGAGCCTGTCAGGCCTTTGGTCTCAGCTTATAAAAAATAGGTCTTTGTTAGTTACGTAAACCATCAGCAGGATCTTGCTAATGAATTAGCTCACTGATTCCTGTTGGATTGATCCCTGGTCCCTCCTGACCATGACCTGACAAAGTGTTACAACAGTGGTCAGAGTTTTTGGAAAGGCTGACCCATGATGACCCCTTGGTGTGCAAGTCAGTGAGGATCTCCCTCAGGATATCTCAAGTGGAATGCAAGTCCAGATGGACCTGATGGAAAACGCATTCCTCCTCCTGCTCTTCTTCCTTCCAATCGTCCTTCCTTCCTCCCTCCCTCGCATCTTCTTCGTCTTCTCAGTGTCGGCCACCGTACGCACTTCACTACTTACCGTCCTCGCCACCACTCCAACCTGCTCGACCTTAAACACACACATGCACATGCTTCCACCGTCTGGTTGTCCGTTTCATTGGAATGTTTGAATTCCTCAACTCCTTGGGGCATGATGTTTTTGGGGGGATGTCATGGGGGAGGAAAGGCATGCCAGGAAAAGCTTTGCATATGTTGAGTGGAAAGAGAAGGGATTGTTCAATGGTTGATTTTGTCAGTGATGTCATCTCAGAAAGGATTTCCTAGTCTTATTTGTATTTGGTTAAGACAACATGAAGAATGAGTCAATTTCCCGCTGAAAATCTTCAGCGGTAGTGCATGAACACATGCTTGCATTTGTGTGTCTGGGTGCGTGCGGTGTCTATCAGTGATCTGTGTCTCAGTGCTGGTATGCCTAAACAGAGCTGGTATGTGCTACGTGTTGTTACAAGTTACCGCTACCTCACTGCTGACAGGCATCTTCTCAGCTGGCCACATTCGACATACACTTCCACGCACTGTCATGTTTACCATGATTACATCTGTTGTGTAAACAAATATACATATTCGCTGTTGATGCTCAGTGTTTTTCTGTTAAAACAGTTCTGTCCTGTGATCATTCATGCTATCTCACCGAAGACGTTTGTGTTGCCACTGGTTCCACTTGAGCATTTTCTTTGGATGTATGAGTGTGTGTGCAGTACAGTGCATTTCATGTTGGGGCACATCACTCCCATAGTCCAGGTTTAATGGAGGTGTTGGAGAATGAGGTGAACACTTTTTTTTCCCTCCCTCTGCTCTCTATTGTTCAGCTTCTTTTCCTATCTACTCTGTCTTCACCTCTCTGATCCTCTTCTTTTAAAGCCTGCTCTTCATTTCTTTTTATTCCTGCTTTTCACCAATCGCAGAGCTTGGACCAGGTCGCCTTGACCAATGCCACCATTCTGGATGGCAGCGGGGGCGGGACCAACGGTTCCCTGGCTGGCTCAATGGGCTCTGTGGCTGTCTGTCTTCCTTCTGAGTCTTCTCTCACTGATTCTCTCCACACCTCAGCGGTGAGCGAACATACAGACAGAAGGGTAGATGTGACGCGGGGCAGGAAATGTACAAATCAGCTCTCCAAAGATAGATTATAAAATGTGATACTTATCCTCTTTCCATGGAAGGTTGGTGTTAGATTACACTTGGTATTGTTGCTCAGATGTTATTACAGTGAGTCATTCACTTAGTGGCATCTTGTTGTCATTATCACTGCCCACAAATTGTCTGCTGTCTGATTATTGGTCTTAAAAGAGTCCTAGTAGAGCATGTTGCATTGCATGTTGTTTTTGCCAGTAAACACTATATACAAATGATGCACTCCAGTGCCACCTGGTGGTCCTGATGATCCTGAGCTGTACAATACCAGTCTTCTGCTAGCTGCTATCTCTCCTTAGCCACATTCCCACCCTTAGCAAACACTCTTTTTGCCCCTCTCCGCTCCCTTATGCACTCGGTTTGTGTCCCCTCCTCTTTTCCTGTAGAGCGAGAGCGCGAATGACGAGGGCGGGGAGGGGGAGTACGTCAACTTGTACTCATCCAGCCAAGCCAATGGAGAGCTGCCTCTCTCCCTCAGAGTAAGTAGCAGACTGCCACGGGTGAAAGGTCAATTCCATTTACGCGTCACATCACTTCAAGTTACGAATCGATGAAAAGACGTCAAGGGATTCGAGGCAAGGAGGGCTGTTTGACTGGCAACTCCGATCGATTCATGTCTTGAACTGAACACGTCGCAAATGGAATATGAACGCAGCCAAACCTGACTGAGCATGACTTCAGATTCAGAGGGTTTGACTGTGAAAAAGGGGACTCGTGTGCTGTGGTTGGTGTCTGTGAAACAGTTGTCCATCTGTATGTTCTGACTGCCAGGCTGGTGATCGCTGTCTCTCTTCTGGCTGCACTTTCAACTGTAACGAGCATTTAACCTTGTTCCGTTCTAACACTTGACATGCCGCTGCTCCGAAAGGGATTCTCCATGGTTCACTGGCTTTCAGTTTTCCCAATAACATTCCCCATAACAGCCTCTGTGCCCCCTGTGCAGTGTGTGACGGTGTGTGTGCAGTTCTGTTTATTCCCTCGGGTCTACGTGCGGATTTGGTACGTAGCAGTGTGGAGTTATGTAGGTGAGAGTGACAACAAAGGATTCAGATTTTTTGGGTGTATGACTGTGTAGTCTTTTACTTGGTGTCATTTCTATGTGTGTGTGTGTGTGTGTGAGAGAGAGAGAGAGAGAGAGAGAGAGAGAGAGAAATCTACCCTCTGGTGTACTTCTGTATTGGGTCTCTTCTGTGTCATTTTCCCTTCATACTCATAATAAGCCAAACCTCCATTTTACCCATCTACCCTTTAAACCTCAATCATGAATGGCGTTCTTTGGAAACAGCGATAAACATCGTCGTCACCGCATGGAGCCACTCACCACCAGTGATGTTCCATGTAACCTTCTGGGCACATGTTGATTATTTCTTTTCCCTGATTAGGAAACGATCGCAACTGATGATGCACTTCAAGACCCCACCCCTCAGATACCATCCAGCAATAGCAAAGAGGCTCTGGAGAAGGAAAGGTACGGGTTTACTATTCCTCTGGCTGTATGACGGCTGGTACAGTACGTTATTTCAGCATCATTCTTACAATGTGCACTCATAATGGGTGGTGGGTAAGGTAAATACACTCAACTGGTCCTAATGTAAGTTTGTTGTGTTTGATAGAACGGGAAAAGTTGCACCTTTTTTATTTCTCACAACTTCTCTAATAGAGTCTGCCTGGATGCAGTCATGCACCTTTTTTTTTTTATTTATCTTTGTATATATCCTATACCACCTGTCTATGTCCTTACTTGTTGTACATATTTCTTATCTGCAGTATAGAGTCAGCTTTTTGTATATTTAAGTAGCATTTCCATAGTA
>JAPTYQ010000005.1:29032495-29043979 GCA_029814465.1 Ostorhinchus cyanosoma | reverse complement strand
GTGTGTGTGTGTGTGTGTGTGTGTGTGTGTGTGTGTGTGTGTGTGTGTTTAGATGCCACGGTTACTTTTCTATCATTAGACAAAGAATTGTATATTTTTGCGTAACATTAATACAATCTGCATAATTACAGTCCTTACTGAATAACTGATTAGTTTAATAGTTTTTCCTGCTTATTTGAAGTGAAAATGAAAACCAACAATTGTAGGAGGGCAAACACCACTTTTTAATTTCCGTACATTAAAGTCCTGTAATGCTCATGTATTTAAAGGTTGTGAGTCATCTTGGAAATTATGCTATCGCTCCTTGAAAAGTCATGGAAGAGTTCGGATATTTGATCTGTAAAAATGTGAGCAGTGGACAGGTGAGTTCCTCCATCACAGCTTGTTTTATTAATAATGAATTGGACTGGTCTTTCCTTCTCCAGGGGTCTCATTCTGCAGGACTTGACTTTTGTCCATTTGGGGAATCCTGACCTCATTGATGGAAAAGTGAATTTCTCCAAACGTTGGCAACAGTTCAATATTCTGGACAGCATGCGGCGCTTCCAGCAAGTGTAAGTTCACCAACGTTTATTAATTATAAGACGCTGTCATCATGATATATCAAAAGAAAGCCCTGTTAGCATCAATCACAGTAATGGATGCCATTGTTTATTTATGTAATGTGCGGTTTGTTTTTCATTAAACTTTAATAGCATAAACATGGTTATCATCTCCTTGTGGGCTGTTTGTTTTCTCACTAATGAAATACCGCATTGGCCTCGTTTTCTTTTTCAGGCATTATGAGCTGAAGCGTAACGAAGACATCGTTTCCTTCTTCAACGACTTCAGCGACCATCTGGCAGAGGAGGCGCTGTGGGAGCTCTCACTGAAAATCAAGCCCAGGAACATCGCCAGGCGTAAGACGGACCGCGAGGAGAAGACCTAGGGCCTGTGAGCCTGAGACTGACCTCCAACTGTGCTTCATGACACTAACTCCACTTTACTACAGACTGAGAGAGAGAGAGAGAGAGAGAGACGTATGGAAGCTATACGCCGGAGCTAATGGGAGACTCATTGCGGGGAATACAGAACAAAACTAGAGACGACTGAAGTGAGGCTGAGGTTTACAGAGAGCTCCACTTCTCTGGGAGATTACAATTGGGATTAATGCGGCTCTGGCGTTTAGACTGGGAGAGATTGAGCCACGACGGTGAAACGGGAGGGAGCCTGGTGCCAAGAAAGGAGCGAAGAGTCACACAGAGCCGACAGGGAGGCGCTATGGACGTAACCAAAGTCTGCTTCCTGGGCTCTCTGTTTTAGAGTGGAGCTGTTGCGTGTGAGTGAGCTTGAGGTGAATGGTCCATTACTCTCCAAGTTGCTCCTTCCTCTTCCTTTATGTATGTGCCATTTATTGGTCATCTTCTGCAGCCCTCTCTCCCCCCCAACGCCCCTGAGTCCCCTCCCTTTCCCCCCGTCCCTCCAGACAGCAGAACCTCGAGAGTAACCGCTGGGAACTGACGTCAAAACACGCCGGCTGCAGACCCCCTCCCCCCTCCTCCCTGAGAATCTGCTGGGGTCGTGAGGGGAACAGAACTTGAAGAGAGGATGACCATTAAAGACTGGAACCTACGAGTTTGTTTTGAAACATTTTGTGTAAGAATCATGTATGGTTATTATATGTATTATATACAGTGCTCCTTTTGTTCTTAAAAAGGATGTTTATGCTTATGAGAAGAGCTTAGCTTCTCCCAAGTGCCATACGTATGTGCACTAAAAAAAAGCAAAAGCAAACACACAAAAAGATAAATTACTAAAGATGCTGTGATCTATGTATGTCATACTGAATCATTGTGTGCCGTGTTCAAGTGTAGAGAACCATCAGGCAATCACAATCATGTCCCAGTCATGTCAGTGTGTGAGTGTTTGTGTGTGACTGAAGTCCTCTGTGACTTGTGTGCTTGTCATTCCAAAATGTGCTGTAGTAAATCATTTTGATTCTTTTTTTTGTTTGTTTTTTTTTTGTTTTTTTTGGGATAATGGTCAAAACCAACACATCACACTGTGCTCTCAAACTCCAATAAAACAAACGGCTCTGTTTCTATATTTATCTGTGTCAGTCAGGAGATTAATTCCACCAAGGAGGTTCTACCACAGCAATTCCACGACTGAAAGGTGGGGGACGAGCCATGGATGAACCCCTTGAAAATTCATGAAAAGACTTGGGCGATTGGAGAACACCGTGCTGAGAAAGGGGTTTCTCTGTCCCAGGTGACAGTTTATAACACCTTCACTTGGAGACATGGTGGAATGTGTAAATATAGCAGCAATTGTGGATTTTAGAAGGAATGTTTGCTCTGGTTTCTTACTGGGTTTCATGGACCATTTGGGTGGTACTCTGACACGTAGAGGCTCATAGTTCAGATTCTTTAAGTCACTGGCCTTTGGGAGTCGCACTGTATGAAAGATGAAAAATGCAGCTACACTTGTTGTTAACATGGTGAACTGGTTGTAGACTGAAAGTAACAGCAAGTTTGAAAGAAAAGAGCCAAGAATCTCTCACCACCTTAAGAGATATCCACTGGATCTTAACATTCAATGCAAAATCAGGAAAAATCATTAAAAATTCAACTAAAATACTGTATTAGATATGGGGATAATCACTGAGCCCGATAAAGTCTGAAGTTTTAGGAACTTTCCTAAGTTTCAAACATGTTTCAGTGTTAAAACATGATGAAGTTCTGTGGTTCCAAATAGTGTGGGTTTGATCTTTTTTAGTGTCTTTCCATTCAAACTATTTTGCATGGCTTTTGTTGCCATGGTTACTCAAATCACAACATTTGGATATATGTTTTCTCAAAGTCATGGAACTACTTAGGAGCTTGACTTTGGAATAATAAGAAAAAACATGCCTGGTATTAATCTGTTACTGATGGACAGACCAAAGCAATCCTGACACCCTTTTGCAAATTAGAACCACGAACTTTGTCACCGTGTTAATAATCATTCACCAGTTACTTATAGAAGGAAAACAGGTCATAATTCTTAATATGGGAGTGGTTGGTTGGTTCTGGCGCAGATCTGTGCTGTGAGTGCCCTTGTCATTTAGTAACAAGTGTTTCTAGGTACAACAAACCCCGCCCCTCACAAGTGTAGCTTATTTTGGCATCGATCCAGCTGATGTTACCATGCCTATGTGTGCTGATGTCAGCATATCAATTGCTTTTCTGTATGTGCCAAGTTTGAAGTAAATTAAAACTAAATTTATGTTTTTTATAGACATTTGAAATTTTTACCCATTACAAGTGAATGGGAGAAAAAGATTTAAAAAATTCTAAAGAAATTTAAATTTTGACCTACTTTTACCAAAATGTAATGACATCTATTCTGCATCACTGGCGGTCTGTAAATCCAATTTCATATGAATTTAACCTAGTTTTGCTGCTAGTGTTGACAAAACAACCCAAACCAAAAACAATACATCTTGCCTCTCCTTCGGGGGTGGGGTACTAAAACCTAGTCTACACCCAGGCTGTAGTGGCTCAAGGCAGCAACACTTTGATTTACACTCATGAAATTTCGAGGCAATTCATCCCAAACCCATAACTGTATCAAGTGGATGTTTGTAAGTTTCAGTCTGGAAATAAATGGTACTGTAGGCTGACCTTCAACCCAAGAACCACACTTGTGAGCTGAAGAAAAAAAAAAAAAAGTCAACACTTCACAACTTTATAACAGACCTGCATTTATTGTTGTACAGAATGGTCAGTGGAAAATTAACTTAAAAAATTTAAGGCATGAACTTGGTAAGCTTTAGATTATCTAATGGAAGAAGAACACACTGAATAAAGTGTAAAACAGCCATTTGGCTTAAATTTATGTTATTGACGATAAAGCAGTAAGAGAACTTGAGCACAGTAATGTTTAATCAAATATATTAATTTAAATTAAAACATTAAATAACCACAAATCAATATTATGTGGTAAAACAAAGTGCAAAAGCATGACTAAAACATAAATAGTACTGGCTTCTAGAATAAGCCTCCCTTCAGTAACAGCGCCGAGGACCATAAAAATAATAAAACTGTCACATGGAAGACCGTTACATGTGAGAAGCATTTTGACATATGCACCAGAAATGCACTGAAGGATTGTGGTTAATTCCTAAAAGATGCTGAGACTCGAGCCACATCTACTGATCCACACAAATCAGTAACAGCAATCACAACTCGAAGCTCATACAGTATACACTCAGGACATATTCATCCACCCGAGAGTCTCACGGATTCTCAGTGGGGCCGACTACTGGGCTCCAGCAAGATCCTCTTCCCAGGAGGATTCGCCGTACTGGTCTGCATGTTGCCCTGCTCTGAAATGGCCCGTTTGAAGCCCCGTCCATTAATAGACGTACGTTGCCATTTGCAGATATCGCCGTTCAATATATCTTGAATGTGCTGCACAATTAGGTTGATTGCCACTGGAGAGAGACAAATGGAGAATAGTGTAAATATGACACTGAAGAGACAAAGAATAGGGTCAAAGAATAAAAGATTGAACTGTTTACCCATATTGTCGACGCCCCTTGGAATGATGACATCTGCATACTTTTTAGTCTGCAAGAGAAGAACATCTTTACAAATGAAGGGAGAGGGCACTGCCTCATGATGTCTGACCAAAAGCAATTGATTGGGCAATGTTTATATCTACAAAATAATCAGTTTTTGGCCCTAATTCTGAAAAAGACAAAATTCCTAATAAGCTATTCAAAAAGGTTAAGGACCGTTAACCTTCCACTGTAATACGTGTTTATATATAGCTGTGCAGACCTCAATTAAAAATAGGTTTTCCACTGGTGGCAGATGTTCCATTGTGCGCATCCTAAATTTATTCCTTCAAAAACCTTTATGAAAAAGTTGGCTTTCTCGTATTTGTAGATTTCCAAGGACTGGTTGATATCCTTTGTTATAGTGTTTAGAAGTAGTAGTTTCTGCTTTTGACCAGAAATGTGCACTTTTCTTTGAAGCAATCATCTCGACCAGAGAGGATCTTTGTCTCTACCTCAGCTGACTGTAAACAGGAAGCTGTTTGTGTCAACCACAGAAAAGACATATATGTTCTAAGAATTCTCATGGAAAGGGAATAATATTGGTATATCCTGCTTTTCCAGTGGATTAATCCTGGAATATTAGTGTTTAGTATTAGAATATTAGGCCCATTCCCAATTCCCCCGTTGGCCCTTCCCCTTCCCCTTCATTTTGCGCATTCATGTGAAAGGGTAGGGGTGTTCTGATTCTCGATGAGTCGGAGGGGAAGGGCAAAGGGGGAGGGTTCTTTGGGGGAGGGCTGTTTGGCCCTCGAAATGGAGATTTTTCCAGACCACACTATATACTGAGGGATATGAGAAATTTCGCATTAATTCTGTTCGAATCACACAGTAAAAAGTGTAGCAGTGTGATGAAAGAAACACACAAATGTATCTATTTTCTTCGTAAATAGCTAAATCATTTGATCAGTCGTTACAATGTTATAGATTGCCTTTCTGCAATTTATAGTTGATAGCGGCAAAAAGATGACCAAAGCCCATGGAACAGAGATGGTTACAGCTGCTGGCCGAATGGGGAATTAATTGACAAAGTTGTCGCATCTGTTATAAGCGGCATCGATGGCTGCTGATGCTGTAACAGGTCTGGAAGGGTCGTCCCATTTCAGTGGGAAATGTTTCAACCTCTACCGCTTGCAACTCAGTTTCAAGGAGCAGTGCCAAGAGCAAGGGCCAAGGGGTAGAGGTAAGGGAGAGGGCCAGGGGTGAATTGTGATTGGGCCTTAGTGTGCATGTAGATATACTTAACTGTGATCATACTTACAGGCAAACAGAACTCCTCAAATGCAGGTTTGACAAACGTCGTGTACTGAGTGAGAATCTGCTCCAGGTCTCTGCCTCTGTTTACATCCCGCAGAACTACATACAGGTAAGAAGATGTAGAACTCAGGTCAAACCTGTTTTAGTGTGAGACATCTGGAATATTTCTACATCTTAGGGAGAGAAAAATACCTCTGCGGGAAAGTCTGACGTCTGAATCTGTGTCCACAAAGAGTTTCATGTGAAACATGTCACGCACTTTTTGTGGGTAGAAGACGAGGATGCCCTCAAACAATACCACATCTGCTGGGTAAAGGGTAATCCTGTCCTCCAGCCTGGAAACACACAAGTAATGTTTTCACATGAAGGCAAAGACAATCACTGTTTCCCCATCTGTGTGAATTCAACATGATATAGTTCCTACCTGGAATGAGTGACAAAATCATAAGTTGGAACTTCCACCACCCTCCCCTCCACTATGTCTTTCAAGGTTTTGTACATTAAGTCATTGTCGAATGCATCTGCAAGAAAGTAATCAAAAGAATTATACATGACATAGTATTGGAAATAAAGTCTGTGACTAAGATAATATCCCCAGGGCAAACATACATGACAGCAAAATGTGCTAAAAACTCATTAAAGGATAGTTCTTTCTGGCCAAGGTGCTGTGAAAATAAATTGTACGTTGTAACCTTATTAAGTGTTTTAATAGTATGGAAAACGTTGACTATTAGCTAAGCGTTGCACTCGCAATTATTTCTATCACCTCCAAAAATATGGAACCAATAAGGCTCAAGAAAAGACAACTTTTGCTCCTTATAGTAAATTGACAAATGTTCAGTCCAGAACTAACCTGGGTGGTCAAAGTTGTACTGGCCTTTCAGCGCTTTCGCCTTCTGATCCGGGGTCAGTACTCTGTAGAAACTGTCCTGACTTATAATAGCCACCTTTCTCTGACGATGGTCCACTTTGTTTTGGCCCAGGAGCTCCATGATCTTGGCACAAACTGTTGACTGAGGAAGAGAAGTTGGTTCTACATAGCTGTTTCATTTTACATTCTCCATTCTGAAAGAAAAAGGCTGCTAGCAGGGGACAGCTTGCTTTGGTGTATAAAGGGAGACAACAACCCTGAAGCTCAAAGTGTGAGCTTCTGATCTATAGATCATCGCTTTATCTTTGCCATTGCATTGACAAACACTATCTTAACAGCTGCTAGCTACCTGTATTAAGCTATTCAGCGCTAAGCTGCAGTAGTGATGGTGCATGTTATTAAATTCAACAGAGCATTGGTGTAATTACTGATGTTTGTTTTGGATTATTATTAATAATAATAATAATAATAATAACACACACACAGTGCAAGGGGCGTGCAAGCTGAATGACAATTTGTAGAAGGCTAAGCAAATTGTAACCGGCTAAGCTATGCTACTCCGGATGCTAATTTCGCAGCAGTGACACAGGAGGTGATCCTTCCGCTGACATATAGAAAAACTGACCTTGCCGCTGGCGGTGCCTCCGCTCACCCCGATCAAGAACGGACGATGCCGTGGCCTTTCCGACTCGTCTAAGGTTTCAAAAGCAGCCATCGCAGGCTAACCGAGCAGAAAGATTGCAGAACTCTAACTAAATGCAAGCTATGCTACCAGTAGCAAAACAAAGCGCAGATCTCGCGAGACAACAGGAATCCTATACAGTGTATGACACAAGACTGTCTAAATATAACCAGAGTATTCCCTGAGGCATTGAGTACAGTGTAAGAGGCTAACACTGCCTTCTCTATGTACAGCATAACATTGTATCTAATATAAATTATAATTTGTGTAAATGTTTATATATGTAATATGTGTCTGTATATCTATGTAAAATCATATTTGTATATATATATATATATATAAAAAACAAACAAATAAATTCATGCACATAAAAGCCACTGATTTTTTTTAGGCAGATGATCAAAAAATATTTATTAATCAATTGAAAAATCTTACAATATACATATGTTACACATACATACAAAGCTGTTACTGTTTTTCTGGGTCACCCTTTGGGGTTTTTTCCGTGTCTTCATCAGCCTGTGGCTTGTCTTTGCTGGATTCTTCCATTACTATCTCCAAAGCAGCATTTCCTTCAACTCTCCTCACTGTTTCGCCTTTGGCAGCAAGGATTTCCTCAATGTTTCTGGAGTGTACAAAAAAACACAACACAGGAGTTATTTCACAAATAAAAGAATGTTGTTGCTGTGTCTTTTGTGTCAATTGGGTTTTAAAGATGTGCTGAAATCATTGTCATTATAAGTGGAAAACAAGGAGTCAAAATATTGCTGGATTGTTTTAAGTTGTTTTTAGTATTTTACCTAACTTTTATCCATAACCTATTTATTTATTTACTTATTTACTCATCCACTGTATGTATGTTGTGTGTGGTGTGAGCTATGTGACAACCTCTTTCTCTGAGGGGATGAATAATCTGTCTGTCTGTCTGTCTGTCTGTCTATCTAGCATCAATTAAAGTACCACTGATGATGGCTTCAGATAACATCATATAATGTAAACATTATTGGTAAACATCTCAAATGTGTTACAAAGATGATATGATGATATATTCTAGTTATTTTTTTTTATTCATTAAATTACAACAAACCTCTTCCCCTCTAGATCAGAAAACCAGCCAAGGTTGTCAGCGATGATATGATGATTCTTACAACCCGGACATGTGACTATCACTACACCTTTGTGGTAAGCCACCTTGGATATCTTCTGCATGGATCTAGTGGAACACACCTGCAAACAGAATATACTCAGGTTGATACATCTTTTCATTTCAGACACTGGTTTAAACTCGAAGAAAGACACAAGGTCTAGATCAAGCGTTGACACAGAAACACATTTCATGTTCAATACATTCTGTGTTGAAAACTAAATAACTGCTCTCCATGTTTAATATAAGTATGAATAGGTCTCAGTAAGCTCTTTCCCATGACACATGTTACAATTTACAGATATTAAATTTCAGGGTAAAAATAGTGAAATTACTGCTGCATGACATGGAGACTCAAAATGAACATTTTTTTTTCTCAATTTACTCAGATGTACAAAATATGCTGATCTCATAAGAAATTGATACTAAATGAAACATAGGGCTTTAGCTCTGATGTTAAACTATAATTGTGATCAATACTGGATAAAAAACCTTTACATGATAATTTTTTTATGAATACAAATATTTTGTGATGGGGACAGGACTGTCTCTTTGTTTAGCAGTCACAATAAAAAACTTTGCTGGAACTAAAACACTACAAATATGCTAATAAACCTTTATTTAACATACATATTACAACTGAGGTGATATATACAGCTAATAGCAGAGCATATTTTACAAATAATTTGATTGTACATAACCTTTCTATATTCTTGTACTGTTGAATAATTAGTTCCTACAGATTCACAGACTTAAAACATCACTTTACAAGCAAGAAAAAATATTATTATTAAAGTTAATAGTGTATTTTATGGAAGAGGATTAGGGCCACTGGGGGGTAAGGTTCCATTGAATTGTCACTCAGAGAAAGTCAGAATCGTGACCAAAAAAGTCTGAATTTTGAGATAAAAGTCAGAATTCTCACTGTTTTCTAAGAAAAATAATTAAAAAATATATATATTGGACCTTATTTATACTTGTTTTTGCAGTGGCTTTAATCCTCTTTGGTAGCATTTACATATATGTCAGAAGTATAACTTTAATCAGTTATATCTTTTTTTCAACAAGTGATACTGAAATTTGGCAAACAGTTCCATAAAATAACGTTCTGAAGTTAAAACATGAGCCCATTTCAGAAATGATGGATGAAACTTTAATTTTTAACACTGATGTTCACTTTCGCTGACCCACCTGCAAAAAAGCACAACCAGTATTCATCATTACTACAAAATCCTGTGTAAAGAATGACCTCTGACTACATCAAAGTGAATTTAAGGGGAAAAAGGTTAATTGAGATGACACTAGTACCTTGCATGTGTAGATGAGTTGATAATGTGTTGAGTGGATCTGACCCACGGCGTCACTTCTGACACTCGGACTACTTGATAATCCTCTCCACAGGCTCGGACCAGCTGGAAACAATACACCCAGACCAGGCTGCCTCTGTGATGAGTGTCCCGTCCTGACTGTGACCGTCGTCATCGGTCGGTGAGTACAGAGTCTGGAAAGAACAGACCGACCGGAACAACACTGTAGTATTACCCGGCTGACCGCGCGCATCCTCCTGCAGGTCTGCGACGCACGGACTACAAGAACAAACTAGAGTAAAAGCAGGTGAACTGGTGCCTCAGCGAGCAAAGACCCAGAGATTCTATTCGATACAGCGTATTTGACAAAGTGTTATAGTACAAAACGAGCACGGAACTTGTAGTTGCTAAAGGGTTTCGTCAATGTGTTTTGTCGCAGTTTGATGACATCACACACACAACCCTTTTTTCAAAATAAACTTTGTTATGCACAGTAGAATTTGTCTTAAAAAAAAAAGCACATACACTCTGACAATTTATAAACAGCTCTTTAAAATAGAAAGAATTTACTCTCTGGTGTATTTTCTTTTCTTTCTATCTTTCTATTTTAAATTATAGTGTTTTTTTTTTCTTTTTTGTGTCTGTAAGCCCTTAAATTATGTTAATTTATTTGTTTGGATGCTTTTTTCCTTTCAACATCTTGATGTTTGTTCAGAATTTCTATGTTTTGTAAGCATACAGTTTTTCATTAAAGATTTTTTTTAATTGTCATCCACTGTTACGATAATATAAGAATGTTTAAGGACTTATAATTTGCTATTCTATTGACCTTAAATGGAAAGTAAAGCATTACTAAAGCTAGACAAGAAAAAGAAAACAGTGCCAGAATAAGCACCACCTAGGATAAAAGTGTTAACTTGAACAAGATTAGTTTTGACTTTTTACGTTGTTGTTATGGGTATGTGTATAACTAAAAGCTTTTCTGTCACAGCTGTAGATGAAAATCATATCAGATTTTTGTCCCTAACTAAAATTATAACTTAAAATCCTGAATTTAAAAGTAATAACTGCAAATGTATTAAATGAAAAGTAATCATTATTCAGAATGGGCCTGTTGAAAGTATTGAATATATTGTAATTTTTACCACTTATGGATACATATGATTATTTTAATAACCATATGTAGTTTTTACCACTAATGAATACATATGATTATTTTAATAATGTAGGCAATAGCTGTGTATACTTCTGGGTAAACTAGTTCCACACTAATGCATCATAAACCTGTCATGTTTTAGGTAAAACTTTGAACATCAAATAATTTCCTTGGTTGTGGTTCATTCAGAATTTCTTATTATCATTTTGTGCTTTGTGTTTTATCTATGTAATGGATAACACAAAATTGAAGCATCATCTAACAATTTTGTATTGTTTCAAAATACTTATTCTCGTGTTGGTCAGCTTTTCTCATTCACAGTGGTCCATGCTGCATTCACACATGTAGACAGGATTCTCTCTTCTGTTCCCTTTTGTGTCTTTGGTCTTTTGTAACCATTTTATCTGGTGACATCAAATGAATATCAGTTCATTTATAAAGATCTGGATTTTAACAGCTTATATCCTCTGACCCCCTGAAATTTA
>JAPTYQ010000005.1:29009590-29028980 GCA_029814465.1 Ostorhinchus cyanosoma | reverse complement strand
CTATTCTATTCTATTCTATTCTATTCTATTCTATTCTATTCTATTCTATTCTATTCTATTCTATTCTATTCTACAGAAACGTCTCCGTGCTTTTATTGTGAAAAGGCGGCCGTGCTTCCGTTCTGTCTCGTGCGGAGCCGTGTAGTCTCCGTGAGGTTTTCTCCTCCGTCACTGCCGTACGGGGCTCCGGCCCGGGATCCAACCCGCCTCAGACGCCGAGGAACGGACGAGAAATGTGTCAGCCGAATACGGAGGAGGCGAGAGACACAGACTTGAACCAAACAGGTGGGTGTTGTGTGCGTTTTTTCCGCTCGCGGCTGTGACAGGCCAGTCGTGTGTGTTTTACTGCCGCAGAAATGCTAACCTGGCATCGGTAAGACTCACCGTTTCCCGTCGGCTCTCGGGTGAAAACGGGCTGTTGTGTCGTTAGAGTCCACTCATTGAAAAGGTCGCTCTGTGGATTAGATTACAGGTTGTTTTAACCGATACGTTACAGTGCAACCCGTATAAATCTGTGATGTATGCTAGTGTAATATAAGCAACCAACCGCCCATTTGTTGAAAAGAAGCAGATACTAAAAAAAACGGTTAAAACACTGAATCCTCTTTGAATTGTAATCTTACATAAAACCTTGAAGAGCATTAAACACACAGTATATTTCCCTTGTACTGTTCATATAGGGAATTACCAGTTAATTATGAATGTTTATCTCATAATTGCCTTGTTTATGTTTTTATTTTAGTATGAGTAGGCTGATACTATTTTGCCTTTTTTACATTTATTCGAATATGAGATATTTTTGTTTACATTTGTGTAGAATGCTGGCAGCCTTTTTCTAATCTGACCATACAGTGCTTAATTTCTCTCCATACCATTGAAATGATGCCATCAGTATATCCTCTTCCTGTCCCCAAGAAGTTTAATGGGCTGTTTTTACTCATTATACTGTAGGCCTGCGTCATTGGATGGTGTGCCATGTGTGTGTTTAGTCTGTGTGTGTTAGTATAACATCATTACTACAGCCAAAAGAAAAAGGGAGCTCTAAGACAAAACCAGTTAGACCTGGTTACAACCAAAGACACGTCTTGTGAACTTCATCTCATGTGGCCTCAGCTTTGACATCACCAGGTCAGGTCAGACGTGCTTGGTTTTTGTTTTCGTAGAATGTGCAGCGTGATCGTATGCACTCTTACATTAGTTACCAAGATGGTTACCTAGAAAATATCAGGACAACCATTTCGATATCAGTTGAAAACAATGACGATAATTTTCAGTTGTGTTTTTGATAAATGTAAATTTGTATGATTGAACTTGTTTAGTTTCAAAGGTAATGTGATGAAGGGCTGAAAGAAACAGTATTTTTTTATTTGTTTCTACTTTCACAAAAAAAAGTAGGTAAATAACAAAGGCAAAGTAAATCTTTGATAAGTGCTTGGATGGCAACACAAACAAAATATATCTTGGATTAGATTAGATTAGACTTTAATGATCCCACAATAAGGAAATTTAATGTACTGCAAGAATGCAAGCATGTATAAAGACCATGCAAAAGACAAACAATATATGATAATAATAATAAATATAATAATAATAATAATAATAATAATAACTTTAAGTAATAAAAACTCTCGTAAAGATGAAAGAAACATTTCTATGATGAATAATGATAATGATCACAGTTAATTACATAATTTTATCACCCAGGCCTACTTATTATGCTATCTCATATAACTCACATATGAAGAAACACCCAGTTAGAAACGATCTTGTGTCTAAAACATTGGGGTTACAAGTGCTGAACTGACCACAAATAGCACAGTAATGAGTTTCATGCAGAAAGTGATTATCAAGAATATGAAACCACCACTGGAGATGCCAGATCTTAATTCTACAAAGAGCTGATTTGGAACTACTATAAAGCAGGATTAGACTATGTTGAATTGGTTTTAATGTCCTTTAAGTCCCCTATAAGTCAACTAACACCCAGCCTGCATGCAATTGACACAACACTGGAATCTGATTTTAATATTTTTAACAACGAACTACAATCTGTAAATGTACTGGTCCTTTGCATTTGCAGATCCCTACTGTATAGCCGTTTGTACAGAATCAGGTTTGAAACCATTAAATATAGTATAATGGCTCAATTTTGTGAATGCGTACCAGTACTAAGAGAAAAATATTTCATTGTGTGATGACAGAAAACACAACAAACAAGCAAAAGAGACATATCAATCTAACAGAATGGAATCGAAGTCAATGCTTTCTATTATGGACAGGAACATTGGCTTTTATCCACTTTTCCATCTGTATCTAAACCACTTAACTTTTTTTGAGGGATGAAAGGGCTGAAGAATATCCCAGCATGCATTTGGCAGCAGGTCTGTTGGCAGCATGATATACAGATAAAATTAGAATGTTGTTTATTCATGCTTTGCAATACTATTGAACTCAGTTTGAAGGCATGTCTATAAAGGTTTGTGTTTGATTTATTCTAAAATTTCTCCCAAGTTTAGAGTTTTAGGTTATTGTTTTCCATGATTAATAGTAGGTATATGAGCCTAAACAAACACCATATTGACAGTCTGTGTTCTTGAGGACAGTGTTCAGTCATCAGTCTGTAATGTGTTGGCTATGGCAGTGACCAGGTTCACCTACGCGTCTCTCGGCCTGTGTCATACTTTCAGGCACAAAGAGCCTGAACAAAAGCAGCTCTGTGCAACGAGTAAATTCAGTAGAGCTGCACTGCTGTGCACACAGGACAACGTTAGTAACAGTTTACTATATTCTTAACCCATAAAGACCCAAACATCCACTGCCGACCAAAACCATCTACTTATCTAAAATGTTTAATTCCTGTTGATCCACTAATCCTATCAGTCCATGTAAATAATTGGTGTAAAATACAGTTTGTCATCTTTTCATGGTCATCAGTTATGATTCATTTGGATGTTCAGAGGCTCCGTAGTGAACGTGGAAACACTAGCCCTTTTTATACAGCACTTCTGGTATGGGAATGTTTCTCTTTTATTCCAGAACGACGTCTGTGTAAACAAAATGGTGGATCATTCGGTTCCACCTTCGTCATGGCTCTGTAACACCTCTGGAGGTAGTAACAGAGCCATAATAAAGGTAGAATCATGATTCCAGAACACTGTAAAAGGAGCACCTCTTGTTACACAACCTAGGTGTGACGTTTTAATGAAGTATTGCATGTGCAATCTCCACACTGGGGAGATTTAAAAATGAGTGCAGGCAGTGTACAGTAAACATACATATCAACGCAACCAGTAAGACGTCAAACTGGGGAGACACCAAGATCTGTGAGCTGTTGTCATTTCAGGCGGAGGACTCTATCCATGCTAACATTTGTGGAACAATGAAAAGCGGGTTGACTGAGAGGTTAGCAACACTGCTATGCTCTGGGTATTTCCGAGGTGCAAGTTATACATCACACACTGTGCTGCGTCACCGCCCCGTTGACTCCGGAACGCAGGTCCGCTGTGTAAAAGTCCAACCTGGCTCACCTCTGTTACTCTTGTAGCTTGGCCGTGGAAATCGTCAATGGTGGAAAAAAGGTGGGATCACCATCTCACCTTTTTTTCCAGGATCTCTGTGTAAAAGTGGCTACTGTCATCTACTACAACACTGATTCACCAGTAAAACCCATGGAATTTGATAAATGGCAGTGGATGGACACACTTGGTTTATGTTCGGTTAATGACGTATGTTACTGAAAAAGTAACCTTTTCCTCAGTTTTCTCCATTTTGATACAATAACTCTCTACTTTAATCTGACCATTTTTCAACATCTACATGATTAGTAAATTAAGTAGAGGAAAATACCAAATTTTTCACTTAAGAATACGAAATACAGTGGATAATATCAGAATAAATGGTGATAAATCACATAAGAAAGCTTAAATAGAGAAAAATTCATGTGGGAATCACCATAAAAGTAGCACTGGGTCTTTATGGGTTAAGCATCTGGTTGAAATTAGCTTCATTTTAGTTTGTCACGTGATGTCCTTACATCTTACCTCGTACTGAATCTCTTGCATTTCTTTTCCTTTGTATTTTTATTTATTGTGTCTTGTATTTTATGTATTGTCTTTTTATCCTTTGCTGTACAGTGTCCTTGGGTTTCATGAAAGGTGCTTACAAATGTATTTCTGAAAACCAATGTAAGATGTTAACATGAAATCAATGCTTGTTGCTCTTTCTGAACTAATAACATGAATGATTGTGATCATGTTATACTGGGTGTTAATTGGGCTGTAATTTATTGACATTGATTGGTTATTAGATATAAATGTCCTTTGCTACTCTGCTCTGCCATTCTGGTCTGATTCAGATAGCACAGCCACTGCTCCATGTTTCTCTGCTGTGATCAGATGTGGTCTTTTAAAAACTTATGCACATTGCTCATTGCAGAGGCTTTATTAAAAGGTTTTCATTATAGATGTGTTGCAATGCAGCAGAATGGAAACTGCATTAGTGTCAGTGATTGCACTGTTGTGATATAATACCATGTGAATTATCACAGTTCGAGATGCTTTGGCAACTGTGGGTGTCACTGTGTTCTGTGATTTCCAAGTGGATATGAAGCAGCGGTCTAGCAGAGCCCATCCAGAGCTGCTGTACTGCCTTTCTGGTTTGAACTGGATCAAACAAGGCTTTTTGTGTAATCACTGACCAGCTATCCTCTTTCATCCTTTTCCTGTAAATAAGGGGTAAGCTGAAAAGACAGGGATATTCTAATCAGAGTTTCATTTAATAAACTTTGTGTTAAACGGGATCACGAGACCATGAGATACGGTTTGTCTGCACTAATGTTTTGGTATTTGTCTTCCCTAATAACTTAAAAGCAAAAAAACATAAATCTGCTGAGATAGTTGTTTGTAAATGTTGCATTATGTACACAGTGCAGGGAAGTAGTCTAGTTGTGGTTTGACTGAGTTAAGCAAAAATGGACATGTGGGATAGTGTTTCAGTTTTGGTTCATTTGATACGTGCTTTGTAGCCTGATCTCACATGATTCATTGGTGTTCACATTAAAAGTCAAAGCTGATGATCTTTACTCGGTTTTTGCTTCCCGTTATTCGGATCATTTAATTGTATGATAAGTTAATGTATTAAGATTGGGTACTCTTTTTGTGCTGTGTTCTTGTGCTAAAGACTTCATTTGTACCAATTTAACCCTGATTAATGGTAAAAACCTTTTTTGCATATGAGCAAAGATGTAAAAACTAGCAATTACGTGAACCCATGTGCTGTCTTGGGATCTGTTGTCCTTTGTCTTCGGACTTTCTCTGTGTTCTCTGACCTGCAATATGCTGTTGGCATATGCAGGACACCCGGGATGTTAGTGGACTCTTCAGCAAATATAAGGTGTGTCCCCTTGGTGTGCCATCTCTCTGGTAACCTCCACACATGCTGACATGGCATCATAAAGATGATCTAACTGTAACTGGAGTTCAGAGTGTAATTGTATACAGGACAAATTATTCCCTCTGAGCCAGAGGTTATAGAAATCTATGTGATTTTGTTAAGCCCTGGACCATTTTTTCCATTTAGAATCATTTCAGTGTAACACAAAACAATGGCGTAGTCGATAACAGAAGCTTATATCATATAAAACCAAGTTATAATTAGAAAACGGCAAAGGTACAAAATTTGTAATTATCACTGTATATTGCGACCTTTTTGCTTGTCTTTGTCTTGTTTAGTGAGGTTTAGCAGTAGAGAAATACTACTTGGACCGTTGGATCTGCTTCATGTCATCTTAGTGGTGCAAAGTTTCTTGTATCTGTCTTTTTGTTTTATTAAATTATTCATGACATACCCTGGTCTCAGAATGTTAGCTTCTTTTAGATATTTTCCCATTTAAGTGCTTGTTATGTGGATTGTATTCTGTTATCCCAAAGTTGGTTTTGTTGAGCTTTTAACTAATGACTTTCTAGTTACGTGGATGTACAGAATTTGTACATTGCTACAAGCATCACATAGCATTACCATAGCAACACAGACAGAACAGTAACAAGCTATAATGGTATCTTTAATGTTCAACATCATATATACTGATAATGTCACATTTTGTTTCTTGGTATGAAAGTAGAAATTTGTAGTTCAGCTTTATAACATTAATTTAAAGTTGTAGGAGGTGGAAATGAGCTTATTTTGTTTCATGCCACAGCCAAAACCAGAATTTCAGGGTTAGTGAAGCGTCTTTGACGAACCATGAAATAGGGCAGTATAGTTGCATTTGAGGGAACCAGTAATCAGTACTTAAAGCTGTCAGTCACACATTTAAGACCCAACCTCTATAAAAACACCTATGATTAGCCAAAACCTCCAGTCACAGCGGTAGGTTTTCTACAACACAGCAAAGAGGAGGTGCGGCAGTCTAACTTCCTCTTAAACCGTTAGAATTACAAATATGCTGAAAGGTAATTATGAAATTTTTACCCAATGATGCCAAAAAGTATTACACACTGAAGGTTTAAGAGGCAACTGTCTGCACAGTGGCTTTCGCTTTGACGTGTAATTTCATTGGGTAATTGTCATTGTCAGTCTTGAATGCCTGCTCCAGAAAGACAAAAGGTAATAAACTGTGGTAAGATTTAGAAACTCACTGCAATTAGTATGTATAATAATGAGGGGAAGTGCCAGTGCTTGGCCTGGTGAATAACTAAATAATTTTTGGGGACCGAAGTTATTCCGGACATTTCTTAGTTAATCCAACATGCAGCAAGTACATGAGGTCTATTGTGTATCCTAGAAATGGCAGCATTGTATTAATTGTGTGTGTTGTCTTTCTTTCCAGATAAACCATCATGATTCCCATCACAGAACTCCGGTACTTTGCTGACACCCAGCCAGCATACCGTATCCTGAAGCCATGGTGGGACGTTTTCACCGATTACATCTCAATTGTCATGCTGATGATTGCAGTGTTTGGTGGGACTCTGCAGGTCACACAGGACAAGATGATCTGCCTGCCTTGCAAGTGGACGGTCAACGCAACATGCGAGGCGAGGCCCGTCTCAAATGTGACCATTCCCTACGCACTAGAGCCCAAAGGCATTCAGTATGACCTCGACCGTCACCAGTATAATTATGTCGATGCTGTCTGCTATGAAAACAAACTACACTGGTTTGCCAAATATTTCCCCTATCTGGTGCTACTCCACACCCTTATCTTCCTGGCCTGCAGCAACTTCTGGTTCAAGTTCCCCCGCACAAGCTCAAAACTGGAGCATTTTGTCTCCATTCTCCTCAAGTGCTTTGACTCCCCGTGGACAACAAGGGCTTTGTCTGAGACCGTGGTGGAGGAGAGCGACCCAAAGCCTTTGGGGAAAATGAACGGCTCAATGGACAAGAAGGCGTCCAGCGTGAGCGAGGACGTTGAAGCGAGTGTGCCGATGCTGCAGCGAACAAAGTCACGAATTGAACAGGGAATAGTGGACCGCTCCGAAACTGGGGTTTTAGATAAAAAGGAAGGAGAGCAGGCCAAGGCCCTTTTTGAGAAGGTGAAGAAGTTCAGGATCCACGTAGAGGAGGGTGATATAGTCTACCGTCTTTACATACGCCAGACCATCATCAAAGTAATCAAGTTTATACTCATCATTAGTTACACAGCCTACTATGTACAGAATATCAAGTTCAACGTAGTGTGTAATGTATTATCCATGCAGAAACTAACAGGGTACGGCATGTTCTATTGTGCTCACCCATTAGCAACTCTTTTTAAGATTTTAGCTTGTTTTTACATTAGTTTAGTGGTTGTTTATGGCCTGATTTGCATGTACACACTTTGTTGGATGCTCAGCCGCTCCCTCAAACGATATTCCTTTGAATCAATTCGTGAAGAGAGTAGCTACAGTGATATACCTGATGTGAAGAATGATTTTGCCTTCATGCTACACATGATTGATCAGTATGACCCCCTCTACTCCAAGCGCTTTGCTGTCTTTCTGTCAGAGGTGAGCGAGAACAAGCTAAGGCAGCTGAACCTTAACAACGAGTGGACGCTGGAGAAGCTGAGGCAGCGCATCACCAAGAACTCTCACGATAAGTTGGAGCTGCATCTCTTTATGCTCAGTGGGATTCCAGACACAGTGTTTGATCTGTTAGAGCTGGAAGTGCTCAAACTGGAGCTAATACCAGATGTAACTATCCCTCCGATCATTGCCCAGCTCTCCAACCTGAGAGAGATGTGGCTCTATCACACACCAGCTAAAATTGAGGCTCCAGCTCTGGCGTTCTTAAGGGAGAACCTGAAGTCTCTCCACATCAAGTTCACAGACATAAAGGAGATCCCCCTGTGGATCTACAGCCTGAAGAACCTCAGTGAGCTGCATCTAACTGGGAACCTTAGTGCTGAGAACAACCGCTTCATCGTCATTGATGGTCTTCGAGAGCTGAAACAGCTTAAGGTGTTGCGTCTGAAGAGCAACCTGACAAAGTTGCCTCAGGTGGTGACAGATGTTGGTGTGCATCTGCAGAAGCTTTCCATCAATAACGAAGGTACCAAGCTGATGGTGCTCAACAGCCTGAAGAAAATGGTTAACCTAACGGAGCTAGAGCTTGTTCGCTGTGATCTTGAACGCATTCCGCACTCCATCTTTAGTTTGCACAACTTGCAGGAGATCGACCTGAAAGACAACAATTTGAAGACAATAGAGGAGATCATCAGCTTCCAGCACCTGCACCGCCTCGTATGCCTGAAGCTGTGGTACAACCAGATTGCCTATATCCCCATTCAGATCGGCACCCTTACCAATATGGAGAGACTGTACCTCAACAGGAACAAGATCGAGAAAATTCCCAGCCAGCTCTTCTTCTGTCGCAAGCTGCGCTTCCTAGACCTGAGTCACAACAACCTGACCAGCATCCACGCTGATGTCGGCTTCCTCCAGAACCTGCAGTACTTCGCAGTGACTGCAAACAGGGTGAGAAATGAGAGTTTGTTGTACTTTCTTTGTTGTTAAAAAGAAAAGTAAACCTCTTATGCCTTTCTTTCAATCTTTCTTCTTATCACATGAAAACGATAAGATAGATAAGGTGTTTGCAAAGGTTGGGACTTATAACAGTTAAGTCATGAACAGGTTGGGCATTATGACAGTTAAGATAACAACATGAATGAGACATGTATTGTTTATTTGTTTTAAAAATTGACCTTAATAATTTATGTTCTCTAAGTACACACTCCAAAAAAAGGTTGATAATACTGATATAATTAATAATGCTGTGTTGTGATCAAGTTTTTTTCAAAAAGTTGTGCCTAAGTTTTTTTTTGGGCTGCCTGCCTATCAGATAAAAGACATCCTGTGTAGAATAAAGCATACCCTGTTTTGTCAACCCAGCAGGAACAATTAGGGTTTTCAAACTTGTTGCATTCACTGTATAATTTTTTTTTTTTTCTGAAATCACTTTGTGAGTCCATCCTCTTCCTTTTAGAAGCAAAGTTGATTGAAAATATCCCAGCCTCATGTTGACTTCCTGATGTTAACTTTTACGGAATTAAGGCTTCACAAAAAGTCTTTGTTTTACTTGATCTTGTCTCTAATAACTAAACACTGTAGTCAGGGCTGCATTTGGTGTCCATCTGGGGCTCTGGCAGTCATTTCACTCCTGTTCATTGTGAGTGTTGGTGTCCTGAAAGCGGTGAGAACCATTTTACCCTCAGAAACATGTGGATCATGTGTTTTCAGTAAAGGATGCTATTATTGCTGTTTTACTGTGGTTGTTTGTGCGGCTGCAGTCTGAAAATAGGTTCCAACAGATTTGGATGGGGACAAAATTAGTTTCATTAAAGGGGACCATACTGGTGATTCGGAGGCCTCTTCTGCCTTTATATGTTTTGCTCTTCTAACATGTTCCAGCGATTTGTGTTACTGAATGTGTTAGTAAATGTTTTCTCCATGCAGTTGATTTAATATAATACCCACTTACGTAGGTCATTGAATAAAGGTTAGAGATGATCAGTAGGATCGGTAACAAATAGAATTAGGACATAATGTTACATTCACAAACAAAGCTGTAGAGCAGAAGGATAGATGTGGGATTTAGATGCACCACAAGTATTTTCAGCCACCAGTGTCTGTCAGTCAAACCAATAGCGTGTTCCAAAGTCAACTGCTGCACTTCTGTTATTACCTTTCACAATAAAAGACTAAAACATACAGCATATATACCACTTAACTTAGTTTCTCAGCGCATTTGATGAAGAGGTAATGCAATGGCTTTAATTTCCATCACATTTATTTGCATATATTTACGTTATGTCTTGTGATTCTTGTGGAAAAACCCAGAAGTAATGCTAAATGTTGATATCATCTTAATATAGGGGATTAAAAACCCTCAGTAACCGACCAAATACAACATTCCTCAATTTCCTGGCTCAAAATCAGAGAAAGGTATCGCCCTGATGTGTCAACACTTTTTTACAAGCAGCATATTTTACTTCTAGTAATTACATGTTTGGAGGAAATGTCAGTTATTGTGTTAAAGCAGGCAACCAGTTTCCTGACCTGTATTCAAGGATGTAAAATCAGAAAATATGCAACAATATTAGAGATTAGGCTATCTCCTAGGGTGCACTTTAGACAGCGAAGTCTTGAAGAAAACAATACATCAGGGATGTCAAACATTGGTGGGCTGGGCCAAAACCAGCCCACCAAAGAGTTCACTCCACCCCACTGGATACATTTCTAAAGAATAAAAATTACACAGAAGACATTAAACAGCCATGGGTGTCACCGAGTTTTGACTAAATGTTTTGTGTATTTTTAGATCCACTGAGATCTGTAACTTGTAACGCACATGTGCAAACAATAAGCTTAGACATAATAGTGGTAAAGTTGCACTTATTTTTCTTTTAGAAATGTCAAGTCCATGACTTTTCATGATATTCACATTTAGTAATTACTTTAGTTAGTAATTGTAAACATAATGCAATTAAAATTTTTTTAATACCAACACCAGTCGATGGGGGCGGGCTCTTTCTGTGTGGAGTTTGCATGTTCTCCCTATGTCTGCGTGGGTTCTCTCTGGGTACTCCGGCTTCCTCCCACCACACAAAGACCTGCACTGATAAGTTATTCGGTTAATTTAAATTGCTCATAGGTGTGAATATGAGTGATTGTTTGTCTCTATATGCCACACATAAGTAGCAGGGATAGGCTTCAGCGACCCATGTGGCCCAAGTGAGGATAAAGTGGGTTCAGAAAATGAATGAATAATACAAAAAGCCAGATTTGGATTTGTTATTATTATTATATGGTTTTACTTGTCTGGCCTGCTTGAGATCAAATTGGGCCGAATGTGACCCCTGAACTAAAATGAGTTTGGCCGCCCTGCAGTACATCATACTCTAGGTCAAGAAAATGTGTAATGCAGGCATAGGTGTTGAAATGCTATAGTTGAATTTTCTAGTTTTCTTTTTCTGGTATATAGTATTTGTTGTGAAAACATAGATTCTAAATGTGAACTGCTAGGATCCTCCTTTTCTTGACTCTGTAAACAGTCAAAAACAGGTACAGACATCTTCTTTCTTCTCAGAACACTTGAATTATAATATGCAGAAAGGTAAATATGGGAATTTTGCTCAGTGACACCAGCAAGTTTGACACAGTGACGCTTCAGCACTGCAGCCTCCTGGTGTACGCATTAAAAATTGAACAGCTGAGCTTTTCTGTCACTGAGTGTAACTCGCACCACTCATCACTCTGTCTCTTATCCACTCCACTTCAGATCGAGACTTTGCCCCCGGAGTTGTTCCAGTGTAAGAAGCTGCGCACTCTCAATCTGGGAAACAACTGCCTGCAGACGCTACCCTCTCGCTTCGGAGAGCTCACCGGGTTGACCCAGCTGGAGCTCAGAGGGAACCGTCTGGAGTGTCTGCCGGTGGAGCTTGGCGAGTGCCGTCTGTTGAAGAGGAGCGGCCTGGTGGTAGAGGAGGACCTCTTCAACACGCTGCCGTCGGAGGTCAAAGAGCAGCTCTGGAGGGCTGATAAGGAGCAGGCTTGAGCCAAACCTCAGCTGTTTCACTGGAGAGTTTAATTGAGGAAACAGGCAAGCAATATATGAAGGCAGGCCAACCACAAAGTTAACTGTGTGGGCTCAGAAAAGCCATTTCTCTTTGGTTTTATTGGTACTTCTTCTGCATCACCTAGAAAATCACAGATGCCACTTAAAAGCCCATGAGTTTGTTCTGGGTGTTACAAGTACCAAGGAGAAATTTCAGAATATTCTTGATGATGGGGTGGTTTGTAACGTGGCCTTTTTTTGTTTCATCATGAATATGAAGCTGTCAGGATGCAAGCAAGTTTTGTCAAATATGCATGCCACAGTGAGCTAAAGCAGACATGTTCATTGGAGAGACACTAAAAAGAGAGGAAAAGCTTCACAATTCAGCCTTTTTCGAGAGTTAACTCTGCTCTGTCACTTTATGTTGAAGATGGACACATGCACAAATCGTACATGCTCAATGCAGCGTTTGCCTGACCTTCTGGCCTTGAGACTGAAAATCGGTAGTTTTTACAGTTACATTTGCAGTGCAGTGCTACGTCAAATACTGACAGATTTGAGGAAGCAATTTCCTGTGGGCCTGATGCACGTTTAACAAGCTCTGAAGCCACTTTTAAACAAAGAAATAGAACTCAGTGATGAAGAATAACACATCAGTCACAGGTGATCCAGCAGCTTTAGGCCTTAACTCAGCAGACTGATGAAACAAGAACAAAGAAAAGCTGTCAGTGGGAACACACGGGAACAAACTGTACAGTTCAAATGTCAGAAAACACTTCAGTCGTTAATTTATAACACGAGCCCCTGCAGCAGGTGGTTTGGTCGCTGTATGGGAAATATGCACCATTAGACAGACTTTACATTATTTTGCATGACTAAACATCACATAATTATTGATCTGTCTTATTTAGATATGTAAGATGTGCTTTATATCAGTTAGACGGGACTTATGGAGATGATGTCATCAATTTATTTCACTTTAAGACACGGTGCGTTTCAAATACAGCAAGATCACACGTAATGTTTAAGCCTGTGAGACAGGCTCTGATTTACTTAAGATTCATAATCAGAATTCAGTACAACTGTGCCTCGCCGTCTGCTCAGCTGTTGATTTGTCACTTTTTAATGTTTTTTTTTTTTTTTTTAGTCTTGTTTGTTATTTACAAGGTACATGCCGTATGCCTGTATTCAAAGAGCCTCAGTTGAATAATAATATGTTGCTTCACTGACTGTAATTAGACTGTAATTACATTATATGTCCCCTTCAGAACACTCCACACCACAGTTTATGTTTTGTCTTAAGTAAATTAAATAATATGCAAGCTTGCACAACACTAATCAAACAAACACTGGGATTCTTTTCATTCCCAGTATGATTTTTAACTTGTAATCCTCTAAATGACCACATGGCGCTGATCAGCTTTAACGATGAAACAAGTTCATCAAAAGACTCAAAGGAGAACTGTTGGTTTTGTTGACTCAAGTGTCCATTTGTTTGTCCGCTAAATGAATTAGTCCTACTTTAGTCCAGGGACTGCTAGACATTTGTCAGTGCTCTGTTTATTTATTTGAGAGGAAATTGAGGACAAACAGGAAATGGCAGAGTGCAGGAAACTTCAGCTTTGACCGACTCAAAACACAGAAAACATTTATTAGCAGAGGGGCTATGCAGAATATGTGATTCCTACATTCACAGTCCAGATTGGTAAAGCATGCTTTGTCTGCTTGAAACGCTTTTCTCATTAATACGTTGGATTTAATAGCATCATTTGGAGTGAAGTGGCTGTGTTTACTCCGACCAGGCATCGCTCGCTGCTAATATGGCTTTACCTTTTACAAGCTGTATGCCCCTGTTAATGATCACAAACATCATAAACATGACTTGTTTTGTTGTTCCTTCAGTAGATCGTATAGGTGAAATGTTTAACTGTCATACCAGTGTTATGGTATGTGTCTTATTATTACCAGCTGTTTCTTTTCATTATTTAGACTTTGAAGAGATTTTAAGGGAAATTTCACTGTAATGATACAAGCGTTCCTTTGTTCACATGGAGTTTAGTTTTTCACTGAGGCCTTGGCTAAACCCAAAGCCCTCCTGAGGGTCACTGTTAAAGAAGAGTTTAAGTCTTTGAAGCACAGGTTTTAAAGTTGGAGGTAAGAGGTCACAGAGAGACACAGGAACAAAAGGGAACAGAAAACTGCAGAGTAGAGACATGAGTACAAGTGGAAAAACAGGAGGCCTCTTAGCTTTTCCAGTATGCACACGTTATGTAAAAGCTAAGGATTTTCTGTTCTTCTCTGGTTAGATTTTTATTGTGCCAAGTGCAAACAGAAACAGGATTTTTCATGAGATTGTGACTTTTGACCTGTTGGGTGCCATAACTAAAAATGCTTTATAGTTAAACAACAAAATGAAATACATTTCAGTTCAGTAGCTAGACACAGGTAGAGGAAGAATGCCTGTCTGTCACTTTATTTTCTGGTTCATTCTTCTTCAGTTTTAAGGAATATTTTGGTTTCCTTCTGTTTTGATGAGTGCCATGAAAAATGTTCTCAGGGCGTCGCTGGGGATTCAGTCGCAGTTTGTTAGATGTGCATGGTAAGCAACAATACCACATGATTAATAACCCTTTAGGTGCTAGAGGTTTTTTTTATATATATATATTCAATTTTGATATCAAGATTTCAAAAAGCTGTTTCTGTTTTGTTGCTTGTTGCGATATTGTGACTTTGGCGCTTAAAGGGTTAATATATTCATATATCAGTCGTTCCTCCATTTCATCTGTATCGTCGTTGGTCTGCATCTCATGTATTTCCTTACTGTCAACACTTGGGTTTATATGAATAATAGACAGGAATTCCTGTAAATTTTTTTTTTTATTTAGTTGTGACTACAGCCACACGGTTCTGTCACTTCCCTTTGAGTCACAAGATGAGCACATTGAACCTGCAGCTCCTCTCACTTCTCTTCCTGCATGTCAGAGCTTGGGAATCGGGTAAAAATTTGACATTATATCAGTCAGCCATTGACTAATTCACTAAATGAGGGAAGTTTTAATGACTAACAAAATGCCTCTTGGTTACAGGAAAACTCAGCTAGCACTTTAAGGAGTTTCGTGTCAGAAGCAGGCCTGTTCTCATCCCAACACTTTAAGTAACCTCTTAGAGATTTTTTGTTTGCTGATATTCAAATGGCTTCAGCTTTTTACTTTGTGGATGTCTGTGATTACTTTACGTAGTAAAATTTGTGTGGAGCTGCATGATCAATCAGTTAATACTCAGACACATTAAGTTATTTTTATCCACAGAGGGTTTGAAAGGGAGACAATGTTTGGAAAGACAATTACACAACACAACAGAAACTATTGACAATCTAACATAAATGGAGGTGTGCTCACCCTCCTGTGTGGGCATTGTGTAACATTACACAAAATTTGTTAATATCTGTAATATTACTGAAGAATGTACATTTTCAGATGAACACTTACCATTTAACTTGGTATCCCCCCCAAAAAAGATTTGCATTATTGTCAAACTGCCATAATTTCGTCCATGTTTCTTTGCTTTAGTATAAAACGTTTGATTTTTCTGTATGTTATTCTATTAAGTGTCGTAAATTCAGATCCATCTGTATTCTAATTCCTGTAGATCAGGGATATAAAAAAACACTCTTTTGGATTTTGTTTCATCTTCTTGCAGTGTAGGTTATGTTGTGTGCAATGCAGCCACACTGAAAGTCACCTTTTAATCCCAAACAACAATCATTGTAGAATGAAAGTCACCGCTGCTGATGGGACAGAGCTGCACTGATCAGCACTGTGTGTATTATGAGTTACGATGCCTTTATTAATTGTTGCCAAGTGGACTGGACACTGGCTTTAAAGCGTCGAGTCTGAAATGGACTGAACTGAACTTTTCTTTCCTAATGTCGAGGCGCTACTTTTGTACCATTCTGACATGTGATAAAATAAACACTTAACATGAAATTCTTTTGCAGTGTTTTAAACTCATCCTCTGGTGCATGGTTCCTCTTTCAGGGCAAATGCTCTGCCTTTGTGAACTTCATCTAATATGTCATAAGTAGACTGAAGCACAATATATGAGTAGTTACTGAACTTGCAGTTTTTCACTTATTGAAGTGTCTTAGCAGAGAAGCTCTGAATCCAGTTCATATTATTTGACAGAACATTTTCCAGGCTTCAGTCACAGCTTAAGTACAGCCTCAGGAGTTTGTCTTGGCAAATCAAACACTGGTCCTCCAGTTCCTACAGCTTTTTATTTTTTGTAAATTTAGCATAGCAATGATTGTATTAAGCAAGAGTGAATCAACATTCCCTAACTGATGATGAAGTCTTGGGAAATCACATGAAGCCACATGTGACCTGATCCAGCAGGAATTCAGTACATGACTAGATGATTGCATTAAATCATCATGTGTCATGCATTAGCACTTAGCTAAAGCTTATTGTAAAGCCTCACCAAAAAGGTAAAGTTCAAATGTCTTCACCTTTACTGACCCTTTTCTCACCACAGTGGTCATTACATACTGTAGCTGTTTTCCCAAAATATCTGAAGTTGATCAGTGGGAACTTTTTGTTTTCTCTCCAATTGACAGAGGAAAGTAAATTTTAAAAAATGATATGGGAATTAACTGTTGCAATCCCAGTGTTGGGATGTAACTCAGTGTATTTACTGCAGTCCTCCACAAATTTGATATACTATACCTGTACCACTGCAACAACTTATCTCCACTTTATACTACTTTGTACTTTATAATTTTGACTTTTAAACTGGAAAATGTGGTGGTGTACTACTAATCTACCCAACAGTATATAAATGATCTACTGATGACTCCAAACAGCATCTGCATCCTACATTATGAAAAATAAATATAAGTAAAATAACATGTTATTATGATATTATTAACAGTGTAGTAGTCTATAAAAAATAGTGTTAATGATGATAATAACAGTTCTAAGATTTATTATTATTATTATTATTAATATTATTATTATTATATTTGTTGCTACGATAATGTTTGGATCTGTGTAAAAATGCAGATGTTTGTATTTGTTGGTGACCTGTGGACAAACCCTGTGTGTTCTTGAACTCAGGCCTGTTCTAACCACATTAGTGTCATCTAGTGCCATCTAGAGGCAGTTCTCTGCTACTGCAGCGCCAGTATCTCATGCCTGTTGCGTAACTGAAGAGTTGAAGTCCAAAATCCGATTACAGTTACTCTTTAATTGAGTTAGACACGTGGTCACGTGATCCGGCCCTGGTCTTACCCGGATGAGACCGATCGGGTCCGTGTCAGACTGCAGCCCACCCTAACTCGGACCAACATGGACTTCATGACGGATCACGATGTGCAGAAGGTGAGCTCTGAGATCTGTTTCTTCTACATTCATGCAACATTCCATCTGCCGCTGATTCGCCTGAAGTTGAAGGAATCTGTGCACATTTAAGCCATTACATAAGCAGCAGACACAAGAAGTGTGTGTTAAAGGCAAACTTCACAACAGGTTCGTCATTTTCCAGAAAAAAAAGAACAGATCATTCAGATATTTAAATTGTGCCTTCACTTCCGTTATTAATAGTATAAACATGGTCCAGACCACAAAATTCTAAATATTAGTGTGTAATTGCATAAAGAACACACTGACAGTATTTGATTTGATAGAGTTAATATGATCTAATTACACAAATAACTACATAAAATATGCGAAATATACTTTTAAATGGTTTACATTATTGCACATTTTTTTCCCCTGTCATTTATATATGCATTAAATCACAGTTCAACCCCCCCCCCCATGACTGATTAGCTCATTAGTC
Organism: Ostorhinchus cyanosoma; assembly: GCA_029814465.1. Taxonomy (NCBI): domain Eukaryota; kingdom Metazoa; phylum Chordata; class Actinopteri; order Kurtiformes; family Apogonidae; genus Ostorhinchus; species Ostorhinchus cyanosoma. The sequence continues at coordinate 29,011,109 of JAPTYQ010000005.1, read as the reverse complement.
TCAACAATTCCACTTTTTAATTCAATGTAAAGTGAAAATGTGCGAGTGATGTGTAATAAATATTCTACGATCATAGTTTGAGCTCATGAAAATGCACATTTTAATTAAATAACAGCCAAACCCACTGATCACATGACTTCCAAAGAAACCAGAGAAAACCCCATAATTATAAGTGTGTGCGCCAGTTTTAGTGTTCAAGCCAAATGTATTCCTCAGATTTTTTACCTACACATCTAAGCATCACTAAATAGTCACTGTTCAGCAGTCTATGTGTTTTATTATTACATGGGATGGTTTTTTTTTTTTTTTTTTTAAATAAATTTTCCTGTTGCATTTGTGTGGGGGGGGCACATGGATGCACTGCAAACTGCACTACAACTATTAATAAAAACTAAAACAGCTGGTGCTAGTGTAACTACTAATAGATAGAACAAATGTTCATAAGTGTTAACACTACTACTGCAAATACAAGTACTAACAGTGGATGTACTATTTTTATTTATTTATTTGTCAGGTACAGTGCAGTAAACATGGAAAAAGCAATCTGATATGTTGTACACAGAGAGACTACTACTGCAGCTGTTAGTACCAATAATAGGAACCTCTACAATCCATCCAACTATATAAAAAACATGATCACAACTATATGGATAAAGGAATTAAGTGACATGAGCAGCAGCCACAGTTTACCAGTGGAAATAAAGTGACAGTATTGACCTATAGTTTAGATGTACGGTGGATAGTATATAGGAGGAGAATCCAAACTGTGTCCTAACTCTCTTTTGTTTCCTGCTCGTAGTACATGGAGGATGGATATGTGGTCCTGGATGGGCTCCTGACCCCGCAGGAGTGTGAGGAACTGAGGCAGAGGATGACAGAGATCGTGGAGGAGATGGACGTCCCAGAGCACTGCCGCACCACCTTCTCCACCTATCACGACGAACAGCTGAAGACACAGGTGACTAAAAGCACGCTGCCGCCACCGCCGCCGCCATCTGATCAGTCTAACACACTGTCACAGACGTCATGATTTTCTTCTGTTCTTCCTTTCGCTTAACGTCAATGTTGTGCTTAAAGATGCAGGTAAGGATCTCGTTCCTTCTTAGCGTGTTTCCTCTCTTCACGCTGGGGCGTAGATTACCTCTCCACTGCTTCACAGCGTTTACCCCGACCTTAAGTGTCCTTCCTGCCAGGCTAATAGCAAACTCTTATGTCAACAGTCTAGTCAGTGTCACTGGAGTGTGTCTGTCTCTTTTGTAACGCAATCGCTCCCCTGCAGATCAGGTGACTGATGTTGACCTTCTGACCCACAGGGAAACGCTGACTATTTCATCACTAGTGGAGATAAGATCCGCTTTTTCTTTGAGAAAGGAGTTTTTGACGACAAAGGTGAGCTCTGTCAAGTATTTTTTTTTTTCTTGTGTCTGTTAATCTTTATGTGCTGAATTATAGATAGATAGATAGATAGATAGATAGATAGATAGATAGATAGATAGATAGATAGATAGATAGATAGATA
>JAPTYQ010000005.1:28987570-29009359 GCA_029814465.1 Ostorhinchus cyanosoma | reverse complement strand
ACACACACACACACACACACACACACACACACACACACACACACACACACACACACACACACACTCATACACCAGTACTCAGCTGCTACCATGCTACAATTTTCTACAGACACATGCTGACATCAAGGCAGCGTTGATGCCAGGCCTTATTCTGAAGCAGGTCCAACTGTGTGGCTTCATGGTCACAGAGTTCTGGTGCTGGACTGTCCTACTGGAGTCCACATCTGTCTCCTATTGGACATGTATGGACATCATCAAGAGGAGAATCAGACAACAGCCATGACAGATTAACAGCTCAAGTCTTGTAAACAGAAAGATTACTTCCACTTGGAAAAGCTGCAACAATTAGTTTGAGTTTCTGATTAAATTTAAAAAAAAAAAAGAATGTGACTCAAAGGCCTGTATGCATAAGTCCCAACTGTTTGGGAGAATGTTTCAGGCATCACAATCAAAGTTTGCTTATATTTACAAAGTACAATTATCGTCTTCAACATTTGTTAATTAAATAAATGTGCAAATGAATGAGAAAATCACAGATTTAAATTATTGTATTTTAGAAAATGTCCCAACATTTAAAGTGTTGTGATTACAGTGTATTATAATAATTTCTTGGTTTACAGGTGAATTCATTGTCCCGAAGCAACGATCGCTGAATAAAGTCGGACACGGTGAGGAAACAAACACATTTTTTTCTCACTTAAAGTTTTCCAAAGGAGGTCTTAGTAATTGTGTTTCTTGTTTTAGCCCTCCATGCCCATGAACCTTTATTCAAAAAGGTTACGCATTCACCCAAAATCCAGGTGAGTTGTGTATTGAACAACGGAACATGAAGCTCTGAATCACTAAATAACTCTGAACACCTAACATCCAGTGCTGTTTCTGTAGGGTTTAGCAAAGAAGCTGGGTCTTGTGAGTCCAGTGATTCTGCAAAGCATGTACATTTTTAAGGTAAAGCACCGACTCAGCTGTGTGTGAAATGATGCTAGATGATGCTGTGTGGGTCGTTTGGAATAATCACTTTTCATTGTCTCACATCCAGCAACCGGGGATTGGTGGAGAAGGTAAGAAATCTATCATCTGTCCATTATTTCCCACAATTCCCTTTCCTTTTTAGCTTTATAGGCATAGACTGCCAAAACTATTGCTCGGATTCATTTCAAATTTTCTATGTCTCTTCCTTGGGACAATATTTACAAAGCATATTCGCAGTTTAGAAGAATTTAGATTTTTGATTTTTTGACAATTTTTTTGAAATATTAACATGTTATTTACCTTTACTTATAATGGGCCATATTTAGATGTTTATAACATCGAAATGGTCAGAGATATCAGTTTAGTTACTATTGAGCACTGACAGGAAGTCATATATGGACTTTCATTTAGGTCCATGACCTTTGACCTTGAGTGACCTTGAAGGGTCAAACATTGTCTACATTTCAACAGTCTTCTTCTCTGAAACTACTGGTTGGATTTATGTCCATTTTTTTATGTAGCTGTCTACAAAGTTTGTTCAGTTTTGAAAAATTTCAATTTTTGAGTTTTTGATACATTTTTGAAATGTTAAAAATGTGCCTTTACTTAAAACATGGAGATGGTTCAAAGATATCAATGTAATTATTTTTGAGCACTGATAGGAAGTCAAATATGGACTTTCATTTAATTAGTCGAGTTATCCTCCAGTGAAAGTACCACCCACTTCAACCTTTAACAACCTCACAAATTCAAGTGGTTATTGACTCTTGATAGAACGTGCCGGTGAGATTCATTCCATTAGTTCCGCTCATCATGTTTTTCTTCAGTGACACCTCACCAAGATGCTACGTTTCTGTACACGGAGCCTCTGGGCAGAGTGATGGGGCTGTGGATCGCTCTGGAAGACGCTACTGTTAACAACGGCTGCCTGTGGTTCATCCCAGGGTCCCACAACAGTATGTGCTCAGTCTGATTCCTCCTTTATCAGTGTCAATATGCTGAAATATTCTGATTTATATGAATAGGGGTAGAATGTCAGATTACCTTCCTCTGCTGTTCCCAGGTGGTATTTCTCGACGAATGGTGCGCACTCCGAAGGGTACGTACCCCCTGACAGACTTCATCGGTCGAGAACAGGCATATGATGGAGACAAGTTTATTCCTGTACCAGTTAAAAAAGGTAAAGTGAGTTTTTAATCTTAATTAACCACATGGCATTTGACTTGATTCGATATGTGCCTTTCATTTTAATGGTGTTTTATTTATATGTACTGTATATATTTTCATTGATGGTGTTTTATATGTATGTTATTAGTTTAGTGTTTTATGTATGGTATTTATGTATGGTTTTAGAACCTAGTTTTGCTATGTGCTTCTTCCATGTTTTTAGTGTGGATGTATGGATGAAATCTGTATTGTCTGTAACTTCTGCCATTATCTTGGTCAAGACACTCTTGCAAAAGAGATTTTTAATCTCAACAAGTCTTTTTCCTCCTTAAATAAAGGTTAAATAAAAAGAAAAAAAAATTCAGACATGCATTTAGCATCAAAGAAAGGTTTTGACAAATAAACAAAACCTGTGTTTGTCAAACTCAAAGTCAGGACCTAAAATGCGTTGAACTTTTTTTATTTGTTCCTCATTTGGTTCGAGTTAGAATTAAAATATTTTCACCTCTTCTCATGAAGTGATTGTGACAGTGTGGTATATTCTTTATAGATAAAGTGAAGCTGAGACTCAGTGTGCAATCACCTGGTCAAAGATGATTACTGATGTGTAGAAATAGGAATAAAAAAAGAGGGATATATCTGAAAACAAAATTCTATTTTTGTGTTGGTACTGTATCAATCAAACATGCGTTTTAATGCAGGGTCAGGGTGTAATATTACTGAAATAATACTAAAGCTCAAAAGAAAAAAGCTCAATAATAGAAACATAATTTAAAATAAAGAAAGAACATACCAAAGACAGCGGTACAGATGTCTCCTAAATGCATCTCTTCGTCCCATTATTTGAAACTCAATCACCTCAATGAGGCCAAAGAAATTGATTGATCACAATGTATCTGCTGTGTCACAACAAATAAAGCTGTATATAGTGCAAGTGGATACTGTTACTATCCTCATCTTACCCACGTGCCTCTGTGTCCTCAGGTGGCGTAGTCCTGATCCACGGTGAGGTGGTGCATCGTAGTGCCGAGAACACCTCCGAAGACTCCCGCCATGTGTACACCTTCCACATCATGGAGCACCAGGATACGTGCTGGAGCCCCGAAAACTGGTACGATTCAAGCAATGGGTTTGTTTTCTGTTACTTCACAGACCAATTATGGTGAATATTGAGAAGTGGGAAACTGAAGCTTTGTTCAACAGCAGCGTCTATACCAACAGTAGCTGGGTTTTCATTACAGTTTTCCACAAAATAAAAGTGATATTTCTACAATTTTGACAAAGTACTGGAGGTCTTTCCATTGAAGAGTGTTTGGCTTCTGACGTGTGATTCTAGTAAAGTTTACAGAAGTTGGACGCACTGAGTTTGATGCCAAACCTCCACAGTGTTGGCACTGTAGTGTCTGTTCATCTACTGCTATTGCACTGACTGTCTGAAACTAAAGAAGGAACATATAATCGTCCCAAGGCAAAGTCCTTATTTATGGCATTGGCCACACAGAATGGATTTCTGGGAGAGAATTGTACATCAACGAGTTGTGGATCCACAATTTCTTAATGAACTGTGTGATGTTCTTAAACCTCTGGTGGTACCAGACTTGTCCTGCCCTCAGGAAGCAGTTCCTCCACTAAAGCCAGTGTCTGTTGTCCTGAACAAATTAGAACCACCTGTTCTGAGTCCAGGGTCAAAGGTCAGACCTTTGGTCTGAGCAAAACCACCATGCACAGATGTGTGAAAAGGCACAAAATGTGTTTTCACTCCACTTTTGCACTATACTTCCATATCAAATTGTAACAAAAACCACCTCATGAGAGTGTAAAAACTTTCTTGCGATCTTTGACATTTTGGTGTTTCCATTATTGTTTTTTATTGTACAATTTACATTTAGCACATTTCTGAGGGTAATGGAAACCCAGCTAATGTGGGATAATGACTACAAATGCTTAAGCTGGCAAACATACTGTATAAGTAAAGGCATAAATATCCAAATGGTCAATATTTTTTAAAGGCAGAATTGTCTCTACCATGACTTACACAGCAGAGAAAGCACAGCCTGTTACACACTGATAGAACTGGAGTTACATCCAGTTACTAGTATTTTTATCCATAGAGCACACATTATAGCCTTTTTCTCAAATATTAAGTTGTAACTCCTTCGATCCTTATTTCCTCCCCTCATGTCTCCTCCCCTCCTCCAGAGATGTGAGCAGAGTAGTCGAGGTGAGGACTTGAGGACAGAGGAGCTGATGAAACAGGCATTTAACAAAACCAGACATCCTTGTCTTGGAGAAAATAGCTGTTGGTTAAAGCTTGCATGTGTAACAGCTGCATCACAGATGCGTGGTGGGGATACAAATGTTCCGCTGGATTTTAGGATCTCTGACAGATGGGTGCTCACGTAACCATTAGGATTACCTTTTCACTGAATTCATGATGTGGCGTAACGTGTCAGTAGGTGAAGTAAGAATGACAAACATTTTTTTCTATTTAACACAAATTTCATTGCACTTTTGATCATTTTACATAACTAATACAACTTCAGAAAAAAAGGATCTTGCCCTCAGACATGTCTACATTTACACATCATGTGTCTGTTCGCCTAAAGGAGTTCTGCAGAGCTAGGACACACCTGTGTGTCCTCAGTCATAGCTCCTCCAGTTAACCTCTACTTTTTGGGGCTATGAGACATCCTCCAAGATATTTTTCTGAATTACAATTAGTCAAGGAGAAAGTCAAAAATATGGAGATGAGAAAAGCACTAACCCCCTGGAGTCAGTGGTGTATTAGGCATTTTATAGTGTTGGATGGTGGGTGTTGTGTCCTAACTACAGCTTAGAACAAACCAAAGCTTGTGATTCTAAACATCACAACTGCATTATTTGGTCTGTGTTGAATATCTCAATCTCCTATAAAACTAATCATATCAGGCTTGAGCTGCAGAACAAACCTCTTGAATGTAGACAGTACGTTTCGTTATCTCATATTTAAGGGTGTACGCTGATTTCAACATTTCCAGAGTTTATTTTTAGCAAAACTTTGTCTGACTGATGTGTCTTTCATTTTGGCCCTTGTAGGTTGCAGCCCACAGAGGAACTTCCTTTCCCACACCTCTACTCTAAATGAAAGATGTCCTTGGTATCTAGTGCATCACAGGGAGAGATTAAGAAAAAACTGACCAACATGTATGAAGACCTTTGAACACATTCCTGTAATTTAGTGTTTTGCATTCTGAGCCACATTAACTAAAACTGAATCTAATCACACAGATGAAATTATGTGTGGTTTATAAATACCAAAACAAAGCAAAAAAATAATTTTAATAAACATTTTTTAAGACTTTCTCTCACTTTGCTTCTCATTAACACTGCAATCCAACTCATTTTTATGTCATGTTTATTAAGGGTTTCCGCATCAACATTTGTCACCTACCAAGTTCATTTTTTTTCCATATCTGGATGGCCGATTCCTTTACAGACAACAATTAGCATTTTAACCTTCAAGTTTGTTTGCCTTAAGACTCAAATTAAAATAAAAATTTTATGGTTTAAATAAGAAATTTGCCATAGATAATATACAAAACCTCTTAAGTTAAATTCAGCATTAAGTGAGAAAAGAAAGGATTTATTGTCAGTATGGAATCACTCTGTCAGTCACACAAGTCCATCTTTCCAGCCAACAAATGGGTATTAAATAATAATTCTTTTTTTTCTTCTCATCTCAGATGCACTCAACATGCAGTTTTACATTTTCACAAATGTAAGGATGATCATTAAAAATATTCATAGGACCATGCTAGTAAATTGTCATCACAACATTAAAAAAGGGAAACAAAACACACACACAAGAGGTAAACAAAAGTCTGTTCATGCGGAAAATCATGTTTTAGGGATAATAGTGTAAGTGTAGCATCCTCATCCAAGTCGGATGGGACTGAACCTGAAGAAAAGGAGGGGGGTTTCTAAACAGCAGTTACTGAATAATAGTACAGGTGAATCAACACAAATAGTAGCTAAAAAGGAAGGGCCTGTTTTGTGTTCATTAGTTTTGGCCCAAAGCGTATCTACAGAGTCCAAAAAAAACAAAAAACGTGGGGTTTGAAGGCTCAGTAGCACATGTACAGTTACATTTTACCAGTAAAGGGTCCCATGAAACCACAGAAATATTACACAAAGGAAAAACTTCAAAAAAAATTAAAAAAAATTAAACTATAGGACGCCTGTGTACATGTTACAGTACGGGATTTCATACCAGTGTCATGCAGGAGCATAGTGAGTTTCTGCCATATTGACGTATAAACCAGCCCTTACAAAGAAAAGTGGCAAGGGGCTTCTGGACGGCTGCCATGCGTTCATCTACTACAGTGATATCTTTAACATGGTAGAAAATATACTTCTTAAGGCAAATATGTTCAGCAGTTAAGTCCGTCATGTTGCCATAGGGGAGGCGAAAAATGTTCCAGATACTTAGAAGCCCGCTTAAAATAATGTTCTTCATAGGCAATACAAAGGCATGTTTCCATTTGCAAAAAGGGACAATATACATAAAACCTCTTATTAATGATCCAAATGTGCCATTTAGCATCTGTGTCATCTATAAATAGATACCAGACATTTTTCCACTTTGCTAAACCTTCTGTTGCATAATTCAGGGGTTGTTGGTGTTACTGGTCAAGTACCAGAGACAGATATGCAACAAGCCAAGAAGAAACCATACACCAACACTGTCAGTGATCTGCAAGAATATTTTGTAACTCGGCCTCACATTTCTTACCAATTTCTGTTGCAACAATAAACTCATTCCTTCAAATGACTGATGCAGAAATAACTCTTGATCTGAAGTCAACAGACTCGAATGTCATGCCACTGATTTTGTTATAGTACCACTATGGTTGGCTGTTATAAATGACCAAACTACATAAGATTTACCAGACTTTATAATGCTGTCAGGTATACACTTTTCCATTCTTGTGCTAATAAAAATGAACTCCCTGTCTGATTGCCAAAAAGACTTTCTATGACTTATCGTCATATTGTATTACTTTTTACCCATGGATTCAACTTTTTTGGACTACAGTGAAGACATTCAGGAGAAATCTGCAGGGTTTTTTTTTTTTTTTTTTTTTTAAGTTCGTTCTATCTGTCCATTCAAAGCAATAGCAGGATGAAGAGGTAGAGTGGGAGCAGGAGGTTGTCTATTTGCGAGGTGTAGGCCTCCAGCATGGCCACCAGAGTGATAGAGCCCACAATCCATGAGTAGGTGGAGTTCAGATTGATGCTCCCATCAAAGATGAGGAACACAGCCACAGCAATGATCTGTGCAAACACAGAAGTCGCAGTCCCCTCCATGGTTTTCTTTGTGCCAGGCCATCGGATCTCCCCCATGGTGCTGCCAAAAACAGATGCCACAGTGTCTCCGACCCCTACGGCCAGCACGCCTGCATAAGGCACCAGGCCTCCCGCACCAGGAAGTATACCCTTAGGAGCACAGGGCCCTGGGAACAGCCATATGGGCAGAGACATGCCCAGCAGCAGGTAGATGTGGGTCAGGATGAGAGGCCCAGAGTCCCTCTCATCCAGAAACAATGTGAGCAACTGCCTGAGCAGCTGACCCAGAGGCCTGATCCGAAAGTAACGCACGTACTCCAGGAACAAGAAAACTGCCAAGCAACCGACTGACGCCACATGGAGCAGCTGTCTGTCGTATATCAGCCCTGGAACATACGTGGCCACTACAATCAGATGAAAGTACTTCCTGACAACAGTCGAGGCCTGGTGCTTTTTGGAGCCTGACTGGCGCTGGTAGTTTTGATGCAAGACAACACAGGTGGCCACCGAAGTTAAAAACACCCAATACCCCAGGAGACAGAGTCTTCTGTCATTTAATGTGATGAAGTCCAGCAGCCACATGATGGGGTGGCGGCCGATGAATAGGGACAGCCACGGCAGCAGGATTCCCAGCACCAGGACAGCTGTCATCATGTGAAAGAAAAGTGACGACACCCAGGTCTCAGACTCCATGAAGCAGAAAAGCAGAGCGAAGAAGACTCCGAGCAGCAGTGAACCCACAACTACAACAGGCAGAAAGTAGTTGACTGGATCGCCTTTCACCTCAGCCAAGTTCAGAGAGCGCTTGATGAGCTGGTTAACAATGAAACTGATTCCTCCGACGATAAGAAGTGCCTCTCCGGGTGTGAAACAGCGGGGCATCAGGTAGAGTACAATCAGGCTGAGATAAACAAAGATTAACAGCACCTCTAAGACCTCGATGACCTCAGAGACCGTCAGCGTCTGTTTTGTGGTGTAGAGAATAGCACTGCCAGCCATGCCTGCGATCACACATGTGTTTGTGGGCACAGGTCTTGTAATTCCAAGTGCAATCAAGGAGAGAAACAGGGCTAGCATCATGCCGGTGATGGTGACCACCATAGAGAAGCGCTCAAAGTAGACATTCCCTGAGGCGGAGCACTTTTCTCTCAGTGCTAGACCCAGTAAGGGCATCACCATGGAGGCTGGGACGATGCCGCTATTTGCTGAAGGACGAAACTGAAACACAGCGCCACCTGACCTAAGCAAACGGTCCCATTTGTGCTGTACGTAGAATGCTTGGATGACGAGGGCTATGCTGCACCAGGAGTGCTGGTTCCAGACGGCCATGTGGACACACAGTACCACCGCCAAAACTACAGTAGACTCCACGAGCACTGGGTTGATCTGCATGGCTGCAGGGTGGAGACACTCAGAGAGGGAGGAGGGTTGACCTGAACAGATGGTCTGCAATAATGAAGGCCTTCTTCTGTCAGTTCCTCTCTCTGGCACCAGTCATCATTTGGCAGGCACTTTTCACTTCCCGAGATGTCTAAATGTGATAAAAATATAACAAATACAATTTTTAATCATTTAGTTTTCCAACTTCAAAACACACAACAGTCTTAAGAGTGGTATATATTTAAGTATATTTGAGTTGAGGGGGTGCTGGGTGTTGCACTGTAAAGTTCACGAGTCATCTCAGTGAACCTTGATCACAGTTTATCGTGCTTCCTGATATGAACTATGACCCCAATGAAAACTTCACAACTGTCAAACCAAATGTAGAAAAACACTGGACAGTAATAGGTACATTTACGTTGTAATTTATCAGTAGGGGTATTTAATTTTTGTATTTTTTGTAACTTTGCAGAATAAATGACACTTTGGCAAAGCTCAATTCAGTTGAATAAAATGAATCTAGTTTAACTGATAAGAGCTATTCAGCTTTAGCTTTAACTGCAGTGTCTTTCTGCTTTAAATGTATTTGATTAACTTAAAGCGCACGACTTTCACTTTTATTTTAATTTTTTGTGTATTTTTACATCATCATGTCAGATTTACAGTTCAGGTTACTTCTTGCGCTATTGTAATAGAGACACCTAAAGACATGTCATGCTTTCCACATCAGCTGGCACCTTTTGTTCCTGTGGGGGTTGGAGGTTGGGCTGACTTTATTCAGACTCAGTCAGGATTGAGGTTATATTAACGCATGGCCTAATCTTATTGATAAGGGGGAAAGAAGAAATAAATTCCTATAAAGTGTTTGTCAAAGACATTCTAATACAGGACAAAAGTGCCAGCTATATCCCAGCAAAGCGAGAAACACTTTTCTCTGCATGCCAAGGATGCTGCAACCTCGGGCAGCATCAAGCTAACGACAAAATACAGCTGACTACAGAGTTAGCATACCGCTGCCGACAAAACTGCTGCCTGAAGGAGAAATTAAACAGAGGCCGACAAATCCAAGCATACTTACCACATAAGTACAGTTTTATCTAGAGAAAGGTATGTTGTGAGAAGAGTCGGTTCCCTCGTTTTTAACAGATTTCTTTCCTTTGTCAGCTGTCGCGTCTCTCACACCCAGTAGGAGGGGGCCATATTTGACAGCAAGGTCACGTGGTACAACAGTAACCGCTCCCTTAAAGGGCCAGCGTCACGGACAAATCTGAAACAGCCCTGTTTGGCATCTATGAATGATATGAAAGAAAAATCTAATATTGACCAGTTAATGAATAAATAAATAAATTAACTACTTTTAAACTGTACCTGGGCTTATAAATATGTGTATAATGTCTCTTTTAATTCAAAAACAGTACTCTACTTGCTTTTCTTTGTTTTGCTCTATTCTGTTGTTTTGTAAATTCCTTTGTGTATGTAGTATGTGTGCTTTATACGCTTATTAAAGAAACAAAAGGTAAAGGGAAATCATTTATCTTTGTATTTGTAGGCTATATTTTGTCAAATTAAAAAAAATTACTTTGAATGAATATATTCTATCGATTTAACATACACTTTAGCTACTGCAATAACTTACAGGTCTTGTAGTAGATCGTTGAAAATAAATTCAATTTAATCAATAACATGGAAATTTGGGAATAAAGTAGAAAAATAACTGGCATTAATGGTTGTTTCTTACAGGCTTGATAGAGGGTGGTTAGAGAGAAAGTAATTCTTTCTAATAATTTACATTGTTTTGGTCAAACTTTAGAAAACAAGAAGTGTAATGATCATTAATCAAAATCTTGCAATAGTTGAGTTGCAACAAGAAAGCCATTGCTGAGCCTTCAGAAAAAGAAAAAGAGCCTCCAGAAGATGTCAGTAGGCTCACATTTTGACAGTAACGTGGCTGCAAGTGGCCAATGAAGAAGATGAACATGAACGCGCATGCGGTGATAATGACGCGCAGCGCGAGAACCAATCAGATGGCAGAAGCGAAGATGGCGGAATCGGAGTTGAGCGTCAGGTAAGCAGACAGCGGTAAACTTTTAACATTTACATTATTTAGTTGTCGTGATTAGTTACTTTAACGGTTTGTAAACATATACACACAAGAATATGTATGATATATAAAGTGTGAATAAGTATAATGTTTGTATTCGACACTGCGTTTGATACACAAGGAGCACCACGCTAGCTTAGCTTAGCAATTGCTAAGCAGTTAAAACATTTGAATGGTTTTCAGCGGCGCGGTGTGTTCACCGCATGTCAACAAACTGCACGTCAGCATGAAACTACTGACCAACGACGGGCCAAATCTGTTAGACAACAAACTATGATTGTGTGTCCAGCAAAACAAAAGCACAATACTTTTCATAAGTCTGGAGACTCGTCTGTGTGGTTGGAGACAAAGCTATTTTTGCATTTGGACACAGTGATATTGTTCCAGTCTTTTACTATTATTATTTCAATGCAAATGAAAAATTTAAATGAATGAAAATCTCAGTTCACATGAACGGGATCCGGATGATGACAAGGAATGAGTTGGCTGCAAATCGACCTTGTATTTTGCATACAAACAAACACAAGCATACGTATCACATTTACTCAAAGGTGCAACGCAGACATGAACACTATAAAGTCAACTTTTTTTTTTACTTTGCATGACATTGTTCTAATATCTTTAACACCCCCCCCCAAAAAAAATGTAATTGAAATAATAAGTGTGTCAAAGGTGAAATATGAGAGTAAAATATTCTTTAAATGTAATTTTTTTTTCCAATAGTACACTTTGTAGAAAATCAGAGGGTTGTTTCTGACATTGACCAGTGTAGATACCATTAGAGCACAAGTTGGATAGAAAAACAACTGAGAAATGTGTCTGTTCTTAATGAACAATGTATACAACATTAATATGTGGACTGACAGCTACCTGAATTTATTACGACTATTTGAACATTTTAATGTGCCCAAGAAAGACAGACACTGTATTCACGCGTACATGACATGAGATGATTAATGTATCTGTCTCAGTACTTTATTAAAATAAACCTCTTAATTTTTTAGGAGCTGTCGAGAATTGTGGACTATACTGCTGGGAAGATCTGCGTTACGAGAACCGGTATGTTTCATAAGTGCCTGAGAAAAGATTTATTTTTGTTGGTTGATTAGAGATCCACTCCTAATTTCTGTAGTTATACAAATCACTTTTTGGTGACTTCACTTTTTTAATAACAATATCTCTGATGCTCAGGCTCAGATAGAGGCAGAGCTCGACAGACACTGGGACAGACTCCATCAAGGACTCAGTTACTATAAGCCACCAAGGTACTGTAATGTCTAATATTAAGTCTTAAAATATTTTTTGTACATATTACAACACAGAGTAACTGTCACCATTGTGTCTTCTAGCTCCTCTTCTGCAGGTAAGGTGAAGGAAAATAAAGATGTTGCACAACCATTGAAGGATTTTGGGCTTAGGATCAGCAAGCTACTGGTGAGTTCAAATAACTGAAGTTGTGGTGCATTAATGATGCATTTCAGAAATATTTTGCATTCATCTAATACTTTAATATTTTTCAGGGCCTTGACGAACAGCAAAGTGTGCAGCTTTTACAATGCTACCTACAGGAGGACTACAGGGGGACCCGGGATTCATTGAAGGTCTTTGTTCTTAAATGGATTTATTCAGGAAAAAAATTATATGTCAATTTTGTCTGTACAAGTAGCAAGTAGGCACAATAGACTATGAGTGGTGTAAGGGGACTGTTTTTCACAATCATCAAACTGGAAATGTTCTGTGTTTGGAGGCATTGCTGATATCGCTCAGAATACATGATGAACAATCAGATCATTTGTAGATGATGAGTTGTTTTACACTTTTATACTCCTCAAGGAATTTTCTTATGATATTCCTTTGATAACATTTTATGACTGATACAACTGTATAAAATCTTCTGTGCAGGTTGTTCTCAAGGATGACCGACAGAGCCAGGCACTAATGCTGAAGGTTAGTACCAGATTTGTCCAACCTTTTTTATCTGCTGATGTTTTGTACTATAATTAGGTGTTGAGTCTAGTATTAAAAGTAATGTGATGCATCTATTTTTACAGATAGCAGACTATTACTATGAGGAGCGCATGTGTCTGCTTAGATGTGTCCTCCTGTTACTGACATACTTCCAGGATGAGCGACATCCCTACAGGGTAAGAAACACTTTGTTTGTTCACATTATGAAGTGGAAGACCATTTGAGTGGTCAGTAGAGCTGAGGGTGTGTGTTACTTATTTTGTGTCTGTATGTTGTATTGTACAGGCCGAGTACTGTAACTGTGTTACTAAACTTGAGAAGGACTTGGTGACCAATTATCAGTCACAGTTTAAGAACCTCTTCAAAGCAGAAGCACCAACATGGGAAACCCACGGAAACCTCATGGTAATAATTATAACCCTGAAATCAAATTTCGGGAATATTTTATATTACGTGACTTATTGGAAATTATGATATGAATCTAATTTCTGCCACTTTTTTTACCCAAAATTGTGAATTTTTTTCTTTTCCAGACAGAAAGACAGGTGTCTCGATGGTTCCTCCAGTGTTTAAGAGAACAGTCTCTGCTGCTGGAGATTATCTTCCTCTATTATGCTTACTTTGAAATGAGCCCATCTGACCTGCTGAGCTTCACAAACATGTTTAAGGAACAAGGCTTTGGTTTGCGTCAGACTAACAGACATCTGGTGGACAAAAGCATGGACGCACTGGTGGACCGTATTGGGTAAGAGCGTTTTGTGTTGTCTGTATTTTTAAGGTGAGCTGTGTTGCAGTGTATGTTAATAGTATCTCTAGTCACAGGCTGTGGCTGAGATTTGTTAATAAATTTGCTGTGCAAATTAAGCAGATAGAACATTAGAATGCAAATGTTAACCAAATGCTCAGCTGCTCAGATTGTCATCAAACTACCATAGATAAAGCTGAAGAGTTTTTAATAGGTTTTAGCATCTCTAGGCTATATAAACAATAAACTTTCAGCATATTCGTGTGGTCTGAGAGAACATGAAACTTCTGCATCTTCTTTCTTTCGTTGTTTTGAGGCTATTTAAAAGCTTCTTAGTGACATCTTAACTTTGTCTAATCAAGGGGTTAAATCTGTTTGATATTTGTAATTACAAATCACTGATCAGATTCTGTCTGAAGGGACCTGAAATGTGATTCTACTGATCTACATTGTGTCTTGGAGTAGATGCTTGAGAAAGTGGCTTTACTTTTCATAGCAACGTCAGGAAACTGACTAAAACTGTCATGGAAAAATACCTACGTCAATCTTTTGATATGTGATATTTAGTGACCTATAGCAGTGAAACTGCAGATTGAAACAAACTGACTAATTCCCCTAGATATTACACACTGGAACTTTGAAGTGTTAAGTTACTTTGTTTGATGATGATATGTAAGAACTTTTCTTTTTTGCCTTTGTGTTTAATCTGCAGACACTTGAGCTCTCTTATCCTGGTTGAGGGAATGGACATAGACTTCCTTCACAAATGTGCTTTGGAAGACTCTACAGAGCAGCATCAGTTCTCCACTGCTCCTGATGTCATTAAGGTAATTAAATATTATGGCCATAGAAGTCTTGACTTCTGTTAGCATCTGGCATTAGCCTTTTTTTGTCTTTATTGAGCAAAATTGTTCACACTGCTTGCAGGTTTTTCCCTACCATTATAAGACTAAGGTGTATCACCTGAGCTATTTTGGGCACCACCTAAGCCTAAAACTGTCAGCTTTGTAGTTGCTCTTATTTATGATCTGCTTACCATCTTTTTCAGTTTCTTTTGCTTGCGGAAAGTTGTCCAAAATTAAGTGAAAAACACAACCCCCCCCAAACTCTCAACACATGTTCCTAGATCTCCCACAAACATAGTAAAAATCCAGACAGCATCTAAACTAACTGAAAACCAGTCTAACTCAAATGTCTAAAACTGCTTCTGTTCACTGTCTTTCTTCAGGAGATGGATCAGCTGCTGCAGACATTTGGTGACATTCCTCACCAAGGCCCAGTTCTGCTGGCCTGGGTCCTACTGAGACACACGCTGAGACCAGATGAATCCAGCCCTGTGATCAGAAGGATAGGCAACACAGCTCTGCAGCTGGGGGTCTTTAAGTACCTTTCAACAATGCTAAAAGCACTCGGAGCCTCTGGGAATAATGTACGAACACAAGAACGCACAGTTGGCTCATGTCAAATGTTGAGCACATATTTGATCACTTCTAGTTCTTAAGCTACCAAAACCATTCCATAATATTTGTAGTTAAAGATGTTGTTTTTTTCCATACACTGCAATCAAGTACTTAGAGTGGTGGTTGTTGAGAGTGCTTCTGGTTTTCTTTACCAGATTGTTAAAGTTAATGACATGGTACCTCAGAACTAAATCAGTCAGTAATGAGATGACTGGAATAAAAACCAGCTGGTAGAAGATAAACGTGTTATATCCTGAGTCAGTTTTATAGTCACACAATCTGAGTGAATCAGACCTCAGGTTCCATGATTATATCCCTCCATTCTGTGCTTATTTAATATTACAGAAAATGATCTCCATCATTATCGTGCACTAAATGTTTTCTGTGTCTTTTGAACACTTTCCAGTGTACAGCAAGTACAGCAAAGATGTGTATCTACGGCCTCCTGTCATTTGTGATCACTTCTTTTGAAGAGGAAAGCCTCCAGGTGTAGCTCTAAATGATACATACACTTTTGTGTCTGTCGTGGTCCTTACCAACCTTCATATTTTAACCTGCCTTATCATAATCCATATGACAGACTGACGGAGTAGCAACACAGTGCTCTCACCTGATCGATGCTGCCTGTGAGGTCCTCTCTGCTCCCAGTCTGGCTGAAATCTTTTGGGAAATGGTGAGAAATAAAATGGAGTGTAAGGCTCTTTAGAGATGATGACGACTCTTAATCATCTTTTTTTTTTTTTTTACTTTCAATCCAGAAGCCTAATATGGGCTTAGGAATGATTTTGGACAGTGCAGTCGGGATGTTTCCTCATAAGATTGGACCACTGTTACAACTTCTAACTGCCCTTCTGTCAAACAAGTCCACTGTTAAAAAGGTACAGTGTGTGTCCTGCCCAAACAGACTTACACTCTTAACAGTGTTTAACAATGTTTTTAACGTGTGCATGTGTGTTTGACAGGTTTACAACTTTTTGGATAAGATGTCCTTCTACACACAAGTTTACAAGCACAAGCCCAATGATATCATCTCCAAGGATGATGAGACATTATGGAGGAGACAGACGCCAAAACTCCTCTATCCACTTGGTCAGCTTTTGCATTTTTTCTGCATTTTTCATGCTCTGTGCTCACTTCATTTTGTCGTCATCATCTGTGTTTTGTCATCTGTACCAACAGGTACAGGGCAGACTAACCTGTGGATACCACAGGGTGTGTTGGGTCAGGTGATGATCGGAGGAGAGCAGGGATACGTGGTGCGCTGGGACTATTCCTACAGCTCCTGGACTCTCTTCACCTGTGAAGTGGAGATGCTGCTACATGTTGTTTCAACTGCAGGTATATGCATAAAATGTTGTTATTCTGACTTGACATGTCATTAAAATTCTATATGAAAATGTGGAAATGAATTTCTGCCTGACTTGTCTGTGTGTGTTTGCACCTTTTGTGGCGCTAGATGTTCTTGCTCACTGTGCTCGTGTGAAACCCATCCTGGACCTGGTCCATAAGATTATTAGCACAGATTGGACTGTGTCAGACTGTCTACTGCCCCTCACTTCACGCATCTACATGTTGCTGCAGAGGTGAAACAACTTTAATACTCATTAATTAAACAGGCATGTGTGGTACATTTAATGTGAAAGTAATAACACACTGTTCTCCTGCTCTGTCAGGTTAACATCAGTCATCAACCCTCCAGTGGAGGTGATCGCCTCCTGTGTGAATTGCCTTTCTGTACTCGCTGCAAGGATGCCTGGAAAGGTTGGCACACTAACTTTAGTCATATTTGTGTTTTATCGCCTCTTTTCTTTTTTTCTTGTAATCCACAAGCTCTATTTTCATATTTTGTTTTAGGTGTGGTCCAGCCTCCACCACACAGGTTTCCTGCCCTTTGCCTCAAACCCTCTGACCTCCATGGCTCAGTGTATAAGGTAATAAGCTCACACTCTGGACTGCTAAAGGTTTCATCTGTCTTAAATTTACATTCTTGAAAAAAAATTCTGAGACTCAAGTTAACTGCTCCTATATGAACTTGTTTGGTCTGCTTTACTTACTAGTTTATGCTCCTAATGAAAATGTGTATATTTGGCATTAAGGAGAAACGTAATCAGTAATTTCCCAGATTAACCAAAAATCTTAATTTTAACGAAGTACATACTTCTAAATAGTAAAAGAGTTTTTAGGGCTGTATATTAACGACAAACAACAAACCTGTAAATCTTTTGTTTTACTTTTTTGTTGCAGTGCTGAGGGGATGAAGGCAGGTAACTATGGCAACCTGTTGGTCCAGATCGAGCAGCCCAGAGGGGAATACGCTGTGACCATTGCCTTCCTCCGCCTCATCACGACCCTGGTTAAGGTGAAATTCTTTTCCCCAAACACTGATGTATTCTATGGCTCAACCCTCCAGTTTAACATAAAATACTGGTGTAGAGTGCATGTGAAGCCTTTCTTTTTCTTTTTATTTCAGGGTCAACTCGGCAGTACTCAGAACAAAGGCCTGATCCCCTGTGTGCTGCTGGTGTTGAAGGAGATGCTGCCCACTTACCACAAGTGGCGTTACAACACCTATGGAGTCAGGGAGCGGATAGGTTAGAGCACATCTGGGACAGCTGTGATGAGTTTATTGTTTTAGTCTGAACTGTAAAATCATAAACCTACTCTTCGATGTTTGCAGGTTGTCTTATTCTGGAGCTGATTCATGCCATTCTCAATCTGAGCCCAGATGGAGAGGATCAGGGCAGGTAAGAATCTCCTCTGAATCCAGTATCATGAAGGTACTGGAGTATGAGAAGAGGAACACTGCACTGTGAAAAACCTTGAAGAAGAAACAGCAGTGAAAAATTTAATTAATAAGTGAATACCTGCTATTCTATTCTGTTAAATTTACTGAGCAAAATATAAATGTTTAAACCCTATTTTCATAAAAAGATTTTTATTTGTTGAAAGAACACTCAACATTAAAATCGAACAAAAAAGCTTTTTTTCCCCATTAGTTATAAGATACAGAACACAGGTGTCAAACATCTCACCCTCTCCCCAATGTCTCTCTCAAATTAGATGAAAATGTTTACATTTGCAAACTGTCCTTTCATAAAATGTGAATAATCTGAAATAATGTGAACCTGAAGTGTCTTAAGAAAATTAAGTGTAATTTAAACAATTTTCTGCCTGTTACTAAATGTTTTGTGTCTTTGTAGATCTTATCTGTTATGCACATGTATACATGATAAGTTGAAGTGTAATATGGTTAAAATTGCACTTATTTTTCATAACAAATTTAATTCTTTTCAGGTTATTCATATTTTTTTTTTGTTTGGATAGTTTGTAAATGTAAATATTTTCATAAAAAAATTTTTTGCACCAAAATAAGGATTCTGTTTTCTTGTTTTCATTATTTATAGGTTATTTTGTTATTATTTTAATGGTCCGACCCACTAGAGATCAAATTGGGCTGAATTCGGCCCCTGAAAGAAAATGAATTAAACATTTAATATCAGGGATGTCAATGTATTTCATAAATTGCTAATGTACTTCTGTTCTTGGTGCAGCACTCCCACTCTGCAGTCTCTGTGTATCTACAGTCTGGCAAACACTGAGGCTGGACAGGCAGTCGTTAATATCATGGGAGTTGGAGTGGACACCATTGATGTGGTTCTGGCTGCACAACCGACCAGGTGAACAGTCAGCTGTTTGTACTGCAAATCAAATCCGAGCTAGTTTCAGTTCTGTATTCACATTTATCACTTTATACATGATTAGTTTAATTGTACTGAAATAGTTTTTCTTTCTTCTCTAACATTGCACAGCGGTGGCTCAGAGGGTCCAGGGCAGATCCTGATTCAAACCGTCAAACTGGCTTTCTCCGTCACTAACAACGTGATCCGTCTGAAACCGCCATCTGATGCGGTCTCCCCCCTAGAGCAGGCTCTCACACAGCACGGTGGCCATGGCAACAACCTCATAGTTGTCCTGGCCAAATATATTTATCACAAACATGACCCAGCACTACCTCGTCTCGCAATCCAGCTACTCAAAAGGCTCGCCACAGTAAGGACTGGAAATGCACCATATACATTTTTTTTGTTTTAATATTTTTTTTATTTTGACTAAAGGGCTCACTTACACTAACACCAAATCCCCAAAGTCAATATTAATCAAATGCTAAATATGATACAAACAGAAATCTGGAATTTCACACTTTTTTTTTTTTTATCTAGAAATTTCACAATGTAAAAAATTTTAAAAAGGGACTTTTTAATTGACTTTAGTTCATACAGAGACAACTTTCTTGTACAAAATTTTTCAATACAATGTTACAGTTCATGTCAAAAGGATGACAAAATATAATCCATGAAATATAATCCACAACAGCGTCACAAATTAGCCCTTCTACTTGTCTTTTAACTCCTGTCATAGGTGGCTCCCATGTCGGTTTACGCCTGCCTTGGCAGTGACGCAGCAGCAATTCGGGATGCATTCCTCACTCGGCTGCAGAGCAAGACAGAGGACATGAGGATTAAAGTCATGATCCTCGAGTTTCTCACCGTTGCTGTGGAAACACAGCCTGGCCTTATTGAACTCTTCCTTAACCTGGAGGACAAAGATGGCAGTGAGGGCTCTAAGGTGTGAACCATATTTACTGTAATTTGTGCTTTTACCACATCCACATGAAAATATCTGTCCTAACTTTTACCTGATTGTTTTACCTGCAGGAGTTTCTTTTGGGAGAGTGGAGCTGTCTTCACGTGGTGTTGGACCTGATTGACTCCAAACAGCAGGGGAAGTACTGGTGTCCCCCGCTGCTCCACAGAGCTGCTCTGGCCTTCCTCCTCGCCCTCTGGCAAGATCGCAGAGATAGTGCCATCTCTGTCTTACGCAAAAAGTATGCACATATTCTCAGAAAATTTCCATCCAACATCATAGTGATTCTGGTTGAAGACATTAGTACTAAGACTTTTTTTTTCTAAACAGAGAGAAATTTTGGGAAAATTTGACGACACCTCTCTTTGGAACCCTCACTCCACCTTCAGAGACTGCAGAGGTATTTCTGTCTTTTTTGATATTACTGGTCTGAAGAGATTTTAAGAATCAACTCTCAAATTGCTATTTTTGCTTGCAGCCTTGTGTTCTGGAGACCTGTGCTTTTGTCATGAAAATTCTTGGCCTGGAGATCTACTATGTTGTTAGGTAATTAGAGAATCTGTTCAGACGTTCCTTGTTATCAGTGCTGTGGTGAATTTGTTGCTATTAACCGTGAACCATGTGTTATTGCAGTGGCTCCTTGGAGCAGTCTCTGAAGGACGGTCTTCAGAAGTTCTCCAACGGACGACGCTATGAGTACTGGTCCCAGTATGTCAAGTCTCTGGTTTGTCATGTGGCAGAGACTGAAGAGGACGGCATCTCCTACTTCGCTGAGGCTCAGTTGTTGATCTCTGCGTGGAGGATGCTGCTGATTCTTTCCACTACTCATGTATGTGATACTTCTCCAAATTTCAGGTTTTAGGTCTTTATCTGTGCTTAAATTAGTTCAATATTTCCTATACAAGTTGGTTACGCTTGTTGTATTTTATTTTTCAGTCTGATGTGATGCATATGACGGAAGACTCCACCAAGCTGAAACTTTTCATGGATGTCCTGGATGGAACTAAAGCTGCTGTAAGTAACTGTCTTATATCTTGTACAGCCTGTTTACAGTGTGTATTTTATATGGTTGTTTACTTTGTAACTTTTCTTTCAGTTGACGACACCCATGTCTGTGCCTTGTCTACGCCTTGGATCCATGATGGCCACTCTATTGCTCATCCTCCTTAAACAGTGGAAAAGGTGTGTATTTTCATATTATTTAAACATTACACTGGGTTTCAGTAGGTCCATTTAAAATGTTAAAAATCCAATTTGACAACTCTTCAAAAATGGGTCACATCACAAGTATAAAGGGTGCCTGTTGTGAATTTTCATTGCTAGCTATTTTAGAAGATCACGTATAATACTAGCGGTTCTGTCAGGTAACTTGCGCTATGGCCCATTGTCAAGTACATACGAGTACTAAGTCACTGCTGCGTCAGCCAGTCTCACACATGTTGCCTTCTTCACTATCTTTTCCAGCACAGCAGACTCATTATATTGTCTGATTAGCTGAATACGTAACAATTTATACCTATTTTTTCAAAATTAATACCCATTTTTTTTGTTTCTTGAACATGCATTTTCCACTCAGTCTCGCTCACTGACTGCTGCTTGTTTACTTGCACTCAATCACCCAGAATCAACATGGTATGTCACTTTCGGCCAGCAATGGCCACTCCCCTGGCACATAATTCACATAATAAAAAGGTCCAGTGTGGTGCCTTTATGGTGATTTTAGTTTTTCACCTCCACCAAAGGCGGTAAGGTGTATGTAACGGTCGGCATGTGTGTGTCCGTCTGTCTGTCTGTTAGCAGGTTTACGCAAAAAGTTACTGATGGATTTTGATGAAATTTTAACTGGAGGCCACAAATAGCCCAAGGAAGAACTGGTTAGATTTTGGTGGTTCCCTCTCTTTCCCTCCCTAATTAACTCTTTCCCTAATGAGGCAGTCCCTTGACAAACAGATTTCGACCAATAACTCCAAAAGTTATGGATGGAAATTGATGAAATTTTCAGGAAATGTTGATACTGGCACAAGGAA
>JAPTYQ010000005.1:28946143-28975622 GCA_029814465.1 Ostorhinchus cyanosoma | reverse complement strand
GTAATCTACACCTGGCTTTTCTGCCTCTGTCCATAATAATATACATTATATAGACTAAATGTGTCTAAAATTAACATGTATTTGCAGCATAGTATAGAAAACTATTACATGATCAAAACTAAATTAATTTTAGCAAAAATGTTCTCAGTTTTGAATGTCTGGGGTCACCAGAAATTTGTGATGTTAAAACTAGACAAAACTAGCCGTCGGAAGCGACAGCTAGGGGTATATCCCTGAACGCCCCCAATCCTTAACCAGACCGCTATGCAGCATGAGGTGAAGCATCCCCAGGTCATGACCTTTCATTTGCACTTGATTTGAAGTCAATCAGACAATTAGTTCCAGAGATATGAACAAAAGAATGTTTAGTGATTTTTAAATTTTGGGCGGCCCCTTGTGGCCAATCTAGAAATGGTAAATCGTCCAAAATTGAATCAGTTCTTCCTCTCCATGATATTGATTGGTGTGGAAAATGTGGAATTTCTAAACCTAATATACTGGCGGCAGTAAGACCAAAAACATAATATCCCCGAAACTTACGTTTGGGGATATAATGAGGTCACGAGCCAAAAAAGGTTGGGAACCACTGGGCTATAATCATGTAAAATTATGTTTCATAATAGCAAAAAGTTTAGAAATTAAAGGAGAACACAAAGTTTAATCCAAAAACAAAGGGAAGCTACTTGGCGTTCTTTAGGTATTCTCACATGGGGAAAAAGATTAAGATGTACCTGGAGTCGACCTGAGAGCACACACTGATTTTCTTTTTTGAGTTAAACTTTTATTTTTCAGAATGTATCACCTCTCTGTAGTAGCTTTGTTTTGGCATCTAACCCGCCAGAGTTAATATTAAAAATAAATAAATAAATAAATCATATTGTAGAGTTAGAATTGCATGAACTTTCAGGTACTTTTCAGACCTTGAAAACACAACATTGAAATTCAAGCATTTTCAAGGATTTCAAGCACCCCTTCAAGCCCTGCACCTAACGACAGTTAACGATGGTCTTACTTTTACAGCCTCATTATCTGTATAAACATGAGTGATGTGATGCAGTGTTAGTACCTTGTTGTCGGGGCCCTGCTGTTTGAAAGCCTGCACACACTCCTGCAGTTGAGTGTCCATGCTTCTGGACAGTTTGCGGCCCTCGGAGATCTGCTTCCGGAGAGCGTTGTAGTCCTCAATCAACCCCAAGATGTGGCGGCCGTTGCGGTTGGCCCACATCCGATGACCCGGTACGAGACGAGAGGGGGCGCTAGTGAGGCTGTCACCAGAGCTGCCGCTGACGGAGCCTCCATCCCCCTCAGAGTGAGTGTAACGTTTTTCATCTGAAAACATTCACACATGTCCAGGTTACTTTTAACAGTTTCAATATTGAAGATCGTGATAGGGCAAATCAGGTAAAACATTTGCGAGGGGCAGGGTTTGTTGTGCACCACTCGTTATTACTATTATTAAGTTATGACTCTTTCAGTGCTGTATTCGTTCTCACCATGGACGACTCTGGTGTACTCGCTGTGAGTCTGAAACGACGGTCGCAGAGGATCAGAGCTGTCCCGACCCGGTGGTGACCTGCCTCCTTCATCTACAACAAAAGCAGAAACACATGCTGACACGACCTGGCGGCTGGACATGCGTCACAGTTTCCTGACGGCAGACGAGGGTTGTGTACCTGGAGACGACAGCAGGTAGTTGATGTTGATGGTTTCAGAGCGGTTGGGTCCTCGGAGCAGCTGCTCCTCCAGTCTCTGTCGCAGTGCTGTGTTGGTCTGGATGCTCCTCTCCAGCTGCAGCCTGAGGTGTCTGATCTCAGACAGTAGCTCTCCCAGGTCCACGGGGCCGGACGGAGGCCCCTGGGCCGGTGCTTGGGTCGACTCGTTGGTTTCTATGCAGAGGAGCGTGAAAGAGAAACGGGTCAGACAGAATCCAAATATCCAGGTTCACAGCATGTCGTTGTCCATCTACCACAGCAAACTCAATAAATAAAGTCCCAACCAGTTATTATTGTTTTAAAGTATGTAACACATCTAGACTTGCAGCACCTTTGGACTTCTGAGTCTCAGTCTTCATCTTTTCATAAACCTGCAGCTCCACCCGCAGGGACTGGAGAAGATGGTGAGAGTCGGACAGCTGCTGCCTCTGGAGCTTCACCTCACACTGTATCCTGGAAACAACAAAGAGAACCAAAGAAAACCATCTTAAGAACAAAAGGATGTTTTGCTTTTTCATATAAACATGTGTAATGGAAAATCTATATTTTCTCCATATGTTAGTACTTCATTTTAGTATTGTATAACTACTACACCTATGTTGGAACGTGTTAGGATTAGAAGATGTTTTATGCTTCAACTTAGTGTGAAAAAGAGCTTGACTTTTGACTTAGTTGACCTCTGACCTTGCCCTAGTGCCTATCCAGCCTGCTGGAGTAAATCATGCACACTGCTGTTTGTATCTATGCGTTTCGACTCCTCCATGCGTCCTTGGAGGTCACGGAACTGAAACACTTTGACGATGTTAAATGCCAGGCACACATTCCTCTGATGGACAGAACAGATAGTATTGTCTCTTGTTACTTAGATTACTTTGCATACTTTAAGTATACCTGACATCTTCTCTTCAAGTAATCACATGTTTCAGTATTAGTATTATTAATAATATTACTATAATTTTACATCAGAACACTTAAAATGTGATGCCTAAAAACAAAACAAAACAAAAAAATCACCATGATCTGATGTAATCTGAGTTGAGGTTCAGATCATGGCTCATGAAATGTCCAATCTATGCTGTAGTGATGTAAAATACCGGGGAAAAGTTTAGCACAGAAAAAAATATGCCCATTAATAAAGCGACTAATAATGGATGTATTTGATCTGTGACACTTGGCTATTAGCTGCACCCAACGTATAGGAGACTTTTTTTCCATCATTATCGTTCTCTGTTGGAAGTTGAAACCAATCTGCTCATTTTAAACCAAATCTGTGGATGTGTAAACAGAAATAAACAGAAGCTAGTATTTGTAGTTTACAAAGCACACACTCAAAGCAACAAGTGAAGGAAAGGGAGAGGAAAAGTGATCTAACATTAAACTAGACTCCAGGTGTCATATGTCGGCCTCTTTCAGCTGTGTCAGTGGGACCAGGGGCAAGAGGTCACATCCCATCATTATAGTATGTGTCTTCATGGATGAGCCGTCCACATGATTGACTCTCATGTTTCAGAGTTGTACTAATAGTGTTGAATAATGGTAATTGTAATTGGCATTTAGAATGGTAATTAGCAGCCTCGTGCAGTTTCAGGTTGCATGAAAGAGTGTGGTACCAGTGCTGATGTAATGTGTGAAGTATGGGCGGATGCCTGTAAATGAGTCCACAACATCTTCTTCTACTGTACTTATTTATGCGTGTGTGTGTGTGTGTGTGTGTGTGTACCTGTGCAGCTCATCCTTGCTGTACTGCAGCTGGTCCTGCAGTTGTGCATTTTCTTGGCTGTTGCGTTCCAGCCTGTCCTGCAGTCGGCTGTTTTCCTGCCTCAGGGCTTCACATTCCTTGCGGCTCTGCTCCAGTTTGGCCGTCCTCCTGGCCAGACTTTCCCGCAGCTTGTCATTCTCCTTCTGCTTATCTGAACATAAAAAAGTATGTTTGTTGAAGAATTGCAAAAAAAAAAAAAAACCCTAACAAAAACAAAACCCCAACAAAAAAAAATCAAAACAGCAAAAAACATGTAAATACGTTTTTAAAATGGCAAGATGGGAAACTGGTATTTACTCTTGATATTTTGGAGTGAAATGTTTTACCTCTGGACCCTGAGTTAAGCTGCTCCTTCAAGGCTTGATTTTGTCCCCAAAGGAATCGCACCTCATTGGCCAACTGACCGTGCTCCTCGTTGCCATGGATGAAGATGTTGGTAGCTGCTACACAAATACATATGCTTGTCAGTCATCAAATAAAGGGTAAAGAGTGAAGCGTAGAGCGTGGGATTTCACCACAGTGAAACAGTAACAGAGGACAGTGTCAGAGGTCGGCTCTGTACCTGGGTCTCTCTCCACTTCAGCCAGTCTCTTCTCCAGCTGTTCCCTGAGATGGTCGTTGGTGCGGATGCTCTCCTCCAGGCGCTGCCGCAGAGCCCGAATCTCCTGTAAATGCTCTGCCAGTAGATCTGTCAGGTGGACATAGATAGATTCAGAGAAAATAATACTGTGCATCCTTCCAGAATTTCCCCCAATTCTGCATGGACGAGCAACAGTGCACACTGACACGGAGATCTGTATATATATACATTTACCTGAATTTAGTGTGTGAGGCTGTTCAGATGTATTCTTTTGTGATCCTCCATCTTGTTTGGAAGTCTCTGTCTGGGGCCCTGACCCATCCTGGTCTTGGCTTTGATCCTTGTCCTGATGGTGGGAGCTGGTCTGGGCCATAATTGAGCGATGCAGGTCCAACTCCGTGCGCAGCGTGGAGTTGAGCTCCTCGCTGTTTCTCAGTTGCTCCTGCAGTCGGCCGTTCTCCCTCTGTAGGCCCTGCAGTCTATGACCAGACACACCTTCCTCCTGAGCTCCTCCTCCTCCTCCTCCAGGTGGGACATTTACTGCTGTCCAATCAGCAGAGTGTCGCTGGTCTACAGTTGTAGAAGGTGACAACGGTTTGATGGATGATAACAGACACCTACTACACAAACTACAACTAACTATTGCTCTAAACTACAGTTGACATATTCCACTATTAATCTGTGTTTTAACAAGAAGCTACAGAATAAAATTACTGAATTACTGGAATCTAAGGAGCTTCTCAGATGAATACCCCTAAGTGAGGGCACCACACATTATGAGAACACAACAGGAAATGTGGCATAGACCTATCGACCCTGATCCAGGACTTCTCACATATCCACAGGCCTCACTTGTCTCTTTAATAGCCTTGACCATCTCTTTTCCTAAGAGACCCACAATTTGAAGACTGAACCGGATAGGTGCCACTGAATAATGCAACTTTAAGTGGAGGCGGACTGAAACTGGACACCTGCTCTGCCCTTGGCCAGCATGTATTGTCCTGTGGGATGCTTCACTGCAACACAAAGGACCTGAGTGGAAAATAAGTGCTATAACAGGCTGTGACTAGATCATCTGTAATCTCATGACATACCGCTGGGACAAGAAAAGGGGAAAAATATGCATCATTAATGGACGAGAGGGAGGTTAATCCTACTATAGCCTAAAATAACTCAACATTCAAGTACACACTACACCCGGCTTAAGTCACCATCTGAGACACTCAAGAATATAATTGGAACTGGTTTTCACACCCATTCATTAATACATTCATCATTTAATTTGTACTATGTGTGTAAAAGAAAACACCTGAACATATATTTGTTGTTGTGTTTACCTGAGGGCTTGCTGTGCACTACTTTGCCACCTGGTGTGGTCGGGCTGCTATGACAGGAGGAGGACGTTCTGTCTGAGTGGTACAGCTCAGAATGAGAGCTGTGGTGGCTGCTGGGAGTCTGGCCTCTGAACTGACTCTGGAGGCTCTGGATGAGGCGGTTCTTCTCTTGTAACTCTTTAGCCAACCTGTGGGGATGAAAAACAGGAAGGAGAAGAAGAATTAATGATATGAATAGGAGCTGGAATGTCTCCTGGAAGCAACACCTGGATGTTTTTGATCCACGTAACTTGATAAGAGCAAGACGATAAAACTATTTCACACAGGGAAGAATCCAAAGTGAGGTAAAGCACCCAAGGCACAAGAGGAGACATCAAAAAAGGATGAGGAATTCAAGAGAAACATATATTTTTCTAATCAGAGGGATTAAAACCATGAAGAAAACACGTGTTCACTGCAAGCGTCATGCTGTCTGTCTGACTCAAACCCACTCACAGGTCCAGCTGATCCCTGGTGCACTCAGCCAGGGTGAGGTTCTGCTGGACCAGCAGGCTGATGTGCTGCTGCAGCAGCTCTCTCTCGCCCTCTAGCTCCTCACGTAGTTTATCTAATTCCTGCTGGATTCTAGCTGGGCTGTCAGGAAGATCGCTCATGCTCTCGTTACAGGACCATAGTGGCTGTGATCCCTGCTGAAGCTCCCCAACACTGTCCACATCAGGGACAATCAGTAACAACATCTGCCTCTATAAAGACTTATTTTGATATCCTAGTTGTCAGTTATGAAAATGGGATTATGATCATAGTAATAGTACTTTACTACATCAACTAAAACTGCTACTTTCAGGAACTGAGCTGCTGTGGTTTACTATTATTCCATGTCAGGCATTAGAGATAACTGGGTTTGCCTTTCTCTAATCAGAGAAGGTTTTACATAAAGCACTTCCTAAAAACATACATTCTCTAATCATATACCAGTGTGTGACCACGACTAGTCTTTAACATTATACTTGACCCATAGATCAAGTACATAAAGAGGGTGATCGTAGACATGTGGGATATCTCCCTGATGTCTGGAACACTAGTGACCCAGTTTGAGCCCTGAACCTTAATGTTTTGGATGATACACACAGAATTAGGTCAACAGCAGGATGCTATTCACAACCAACAATAACACACAGCCCAGGGTCACTAGACAATTAGCTAATGGGGGCTGTGGTGGTGGGGTGTTTGAACAGGCTGAGAGAAAAACCTCAATACAGATTCAATACTAACAAAAAGCTTTGTAACGTTATGCACATAAAAATTGAACACATCCCTTAATGAAAGGTATAGCATTCACACTGCATCTTTACTAAATGGACATTCAGTAAATAAAAGCAGACCAAGAGGTTGAATATACCTGCGAGACAGTTCCAGAGCCGCCACGTCCTCATTATCCAGATGAGACTCTCCTGGCAAACAGAGGAAAACATGCTGTCAAAGACCTGTCTGTAAAAGTCAGTTACGGATCACTGCTTCCTTGTTCGTCCCATTTTGCCCGTGGCTGCTCATTTCTTTGTTGTATCAAGAAGTTCCTATATAATGGGTCTGTTTTTTGTAATATCACTTAAAAACAGCCACTTTTCAATAGTTCCTCATTAACTTCGCTTTGGATAAAGTGGAGTCCTTTAGAGATCTACAGTTAAGCAGGAGCGTTGCGTCGGGTAATGTGTGTTGGCAGACACCACAGGATGTCAAATACTGCTAATTAACAAGCGTTTACTGGTTCTGATTAGCACAGACAGGGAATACAAATACCATCGAGGCAGCGGCCGCCTTTGTCTAGCCGTCCTTCCAGCCTATCCAGAATGCTCAGGCTCTTGTCCAGCTGCTCTTTGACCACCTCCCCCATGTAGCAGTCAACTTCACTGGCATGCATCAGCTCCTTGAAGGCCTTGTTCAGCTCTTCCAGCTGCAGTCGGTGCAGGGCCCCCAGACGACGACTCTCCTTGATCTGCTGCCTCAGCTGTGACAGTTCTCTGGCCTGGGACTGCACCAGGGAGTCCAGTCTGTGAAGAAGCCCATGTGAGAACAAACAAAACCAACAACAGCACTGAGAATATACCATCAGTCAGTAATCCTGATGATGATAATGTGGATAAAACACAGACCTGGCTGGTGAGGTAGAGCGGCTGCGGGTCTGCTGCAGCTGGTCACTTGTGTTTCTGCAAAGTGTCCTCTCACTTTCATGTTCCATATTCAGATGACTGGTTTTATCCTGCATTACTTTGCTGTCTCCAT
This sequence comes from Ostorhinchus cyanosoma, assembly GCA_029814465.1. NCBI lineage: Eukaryota > Metazoa > Chordata > Actinopteri > Kurtiformes > Apogonidae > Ostorhinchus > Ostorhinchus cyanosoma. Next base: position 28,967,957 of record JAPTYQ010000005.1, on the reverse strand, counting down.
CTTTTTTCTCCCTCAGTTGCCCAGTTCTGTAACCCCTATCTAGGCTGTGGTCTTCCCTCTGTGTCCCTTCTGAGTCCCTGATCATTGGAGGATCAGAGGTGTTGACGACAAAATCACTGGACTGAGAGTTTCTTCGCAGAAGACTTTGCATTTGGAGGATGAGTTTAGTCTGGATTTCCAGCTGGATCTTCAGCTCTCTGACTTGTGTCTGAAGCTGGTGAGGATCTTCTGAAACACCATAGTCCTCATAAACCTGCAGGCTTTTCAGACTGACCTGGAAAAGGATAACAAAAAAGTGCACAATTGTTTTTCAAGTGCACTATGGAGGATTTGCATGTGTTTCTTTGAAGTCTGTATCAGGGTCTGTTTTGTGCTGGGAACTGGATGTTTACTGCCACTATGTTTATGTCTAAGATAAAAATGGTCTTAGCTGCTTACATCCATGATAACAGCCACTATACATAAATTTTTATGTAGCAGTTTCAGAGTAAATGTATTTATTATTTTAGTTTTTCACTGCCTTTTTTTTTGTTTTACCACTGTGACAGTGAACAACACAAGCTGCTGGTAGCATATAAATACAGTCAACAGGTCTGGCTCCCAGCAAAACATAGATACTAAAATAAATAATATGCGAGCACACAAGCAGGCACAAAGTAGAATTTAATGAACCTGGAAGGAAAGTGCAATAAAAATGTAATTTGGCTGAATATCATCAGTGTTTACCTTTGCTGAACTGAGGGCTGGTGAAGTCGGGTACGGGGTGCTGGAAGTTGAGTAAAGGTTTTCAGTAGAGGAGAAGGTGGCCTCCTGTTTCAACAAAGATGGCAAACTAGATGCACTGCAACTCTGATTCACACCAACCTCCAGATCTGGCAACAGAAATCACATAACCACAGTCAAAAAGGAAAGACAAAACTTTTCATATAGTTTTTGAAATATAGCCAACTGGAATAGAAGGGAAAAAAACTAAAGTGAAAGGTTATTGAGCACTGGTAAGTCATTCCCATTCTCCCAGTAAACACATGCAAGGATTTGTCAATGAAGAGTTTTGATAGTCCATTCGAAATGCAAAGTGCCAAGAGATTCCAGGTTAAAACCAGAAGAGAGATTGTGTGGTTATTGTGAAAACATCACTCCAGATATAAGACAGTGTTACAGTTCTTTGTTCACTCCTCATGCAGATAGAGACAGTCTACCCAGTGTAAGATTAGTTCCCACTCAGCAGACAGACATGCAAACGTCTGTCTGGAAGCCGTCTACCTGTGCTACTGCTCTCTTCCCTATCGTTCTCACTCTTTCCACTGGTTTCGTAACCCAGGTCCTGCAAATCCACCTGCACGCCTTTGTCATCCTGCTCCAGAGCTGGCATTGGAGGCAATATAAGTTGGATTAAGAAGAAATTATTTTGATTTTGGCTCTTTCCTCTTGACCATTAGTATCACATCTCAAATCTGTCTGTGCACAATTACTTATAAATTTCAATTATTCATGAACAGAACAGCAAGAATTTTAGTATTTGCTATCTTACCTTTCCGTGCAGCTCCAGGAGAGGGCGTCTTGGTAATAATAGATTGTGCAGTGGCTAGTTTTTCCTCCAGGCTTTTGCAGGCTTTCTTCTTCTCCCTCAGTGCCTTATGGAGAGTCTCCAGCTGGCTCTGAACACTTGGTGGTAATCCCATGGCATCCTGCACTGATCTGTGGGCCTCACTCTCCTCTCTGGGACTCTTCGCCTCTTGTACAGAAGCCTGGAGTTCAGAGATCTTCTGAGAAAGGCTGGTGAAGACTTTATAGATGACACACAGGTTGTGATGGAGCTCCTGGTGAAGCTGACCCTTCATGTTAGCTGCTGCAGTGGACTGACTGCTGTTGGATTTAGTGGTGGACTGGGGGGCTTCTGTAAGGCCTACAAGTTTCTCCCTTTCTTGCAACGCTCTCTGTAACTGGTCTAAACACATCTGCAGGCCAGTGGTATTTGGTGATGATCTACCAGAAGTCAAGGGGCTAGTATTTGTACAGTGTGTTGTCAAAGAGGCAACAGCAGAATCTACTGCATTAAGGCAGTTCATTAGAACTTTGAGAACTTCTTGATTTGAGGTGGCATTATCATTTATGTCCTGCTGTTTTGATTCTTTCTTTTTAAGTGATTCTGCTCCTACCTGCTCTGAGGAGTCACTATCCTGGCCACCACTGGCACTTCCATGGCCAACTTTTACAGCATCTGCAGCTTGCCGTTTCTCCTGCCACTCTGCATCCATTCTACTCTGGTTCAAAAATGTCTCTACATGCTCCTGCAGCTCACGTCTTGAACCAGAGATACCCTGTGTCTCAGAAGAGTCATTCATTTGCAAGGCCGTTTCTATCTTAAAGCACAGATCATTCATTTCTGGATTCTGTTCTTGGCTGTCAGAGGAGATGAAAGCTTTTTCTGCCATGCTTAGAAGCTCTATAAGCTGGTTGTTAAACTTTTCTTTATCCTGTAAGGCTTTCTGTAACTCCAGGCACCTGCTGTGAAGGGCAGCATCTGAACTCCTAGAACCAGAACGTGTATGCAAACCAGGGTGAGAACCGAGTCCACTCTGACTGTCCAAACTGCAAGCAGTTAGATAAGCTATGGTGGACTCAGCTGCTTGTAAAGCCTCCAAGTACTGGCGATTAAGTCGTTCCTTTTCCTGAAGCTGAGCATGGAGCTCTTCCCAGTCTGCTAGCTGCTCACTTAGCTTGTTGATGAGAGCCTCCTTCTCCTGGCACTCCTGGTGAAGCAACTCTAGCTGAGTGAAAAGAGCCGAGTCAGGCTGAGTTTGATCCAGTGTTGGTCTGGCTTCAGAGTCGTTGTCTGACTCTGCTGATCTACAGCTCTGGTGAGCATATCTGAGCGTGGAAGAGGGGGAGGTGGTGTACTGGTGTGATGACATGGAGTCTGTGTTGACAAGCAACTGCTGATCACAGCCATTGACATCATCCACATCAGTCTTCAGGTCAGAGCTCACAGGCTGCCGGCTGCTGCCAGACTCCACTCTCAGCCTCATGGGGACAGGGAGGCGAGATTTGACAACAGCCTAAAAGTCAAACACAGAAGAGATTTGAAAACAATAATAGTTCAGGACAATGAGGTAGTGCAGTTCTACAGCACTGAAAAAATTAGGAAACCACTTGAGAATTTTAAAAGACCACTGGTTTTTCTATTTATAGACATGAATTTGTGTAAAGTAAAACAAGGTTACGGTCATGTGAATAAAGGGTTTTGTTTGTTTTACTACTTGTCATGAGTGACCTTTGAATTTTATTTCATTTGAAACATTTTGTGTTTAGGAGTTTAACTTTTTCTTTTGTAAAAATAATGTCATTTAGAGCTTGTATTTGGACAAAGTAGTTCAGCTTTTCAACAGAAAACATGAACATTTAAAACATAATAACAAATGTATTTGACTGAATTTTCAGTCCCAGTGTTCATACTTGGTATGCTCTTACGTGCTTTATGCCACTCCTACAAATCCTGTCTAAACTGCAGAAGTTTTCAGAAGGACTGGATATTTGAAGTGGTTGCTTAATTTTTTCCCAGAGCTGTACTTCTATCAAATACAAAGCTCACCCCATGCCTGGTGACCCACTGCTTGGTGGTATTGCTGTGTGATGGGCCTTTCTCTTGTGGACCGTCCATCTTCTCAGTGCTGCCAGTTAGCTCTGTGGTGACAGCTCGCTCCTGTTCTGAGACGTCATTAGATTTTCTTTCTTTTTCACTTGACAGCTCGATGACCTTAGACTGACTTTTTGCCTCTGCCTGCAGTGTTTCCATGCTCTTTCTTAACTCAGCCTGTCCATCACTGCTCTCCCCTGAAGCATCCATGCTCTCCCTTTCTTTCGACTCAGATGATGTGTGTTCTTTCAGGAGACCACGTAGCTTCACATTTTCTAATTTAAGTCGGAGCAGCTCCTCTCTGCAAAAAAGGACACTGGATCAGTTTGTGGTCACTGCAACTGAGTGTTAAGGTTATAGAAGGAAAAGAAGTATGTTTGCCATACTGTTTCAGAAAAGCAGTATTTGTCTGACTCACTTAAGGTGTGACACTGATGAAGCCCCACAGTCAGCCAACAGGGATTTAAGTGCTGTTTCCTGTCTGTTCCTGTCTCTTGAATCCTTTTGTTTCGAGTCAAAACCAGGCTGAGTGTCGTCTCTAGTCTGGCCATGACCAGTGTCAGTACTCTCATGATGCAACAGCTTTCCAGACACCATCTAGAAAAAGGAAGATTGTTTAGAAATGTGGTTTTATTTTAAGGAATTCGCCATAAGATGGCAAACCTTTTTTTCAACATGCCCTACCTGTCCCAGCTCCTCAGATGTCTGGCTCTCTTTATCCTGGCGCTGTCTGTTGCTTGGAGCTCTTGGCTGTGTTTCTTGCATATTCTCTAGCTGCTAGAGTAATGGGATGGGAGGCGAGTATGACACACATGGCTCGGTAAAAGAAAATTTAATGAGGAAACAGAATCCATAAAACACTGCACAGCAACAGCAGAATGGCATGACGTGTCTAATGTGGCATGGTGGAGAGACCATTTCATGGGACACATAAAAAAAAAAAACAGGGACTGATTAGGAAAGGTGAAGGATAGAAAAGAGGGAATTCCATACTACAGACAGGAAACACACTTGTTAGAGAGTACCACAGAGTTAAGTTGCTATGACTACGTAACAGTACAAGCTAGAGCAGAGGAGAGGACATAGGTTTACAGGTTCAGAGGTTAGAAAAGAGCTAATAAAGGTGGATGTTAGACAATGATTTAGACATGGTTCAGAATAATTCCTAAATGTAGACATACTTGACAAAATTATTACAGGAAAATGATTTGGGCCCTTGAGTGTTATGTTTGCAAAAGAATTTCACCATAGATTCAAGTGCGACATCTTTGCAGCAGTGTTTTGAGACCTCACCTGCTTCCAATGGCTACTGTTGCTCAGGTCTTGCTCTTCTTTACCAGGATCCTCATGGTCTGACTTCTCCAGCAGGGTCATTCGGCCCTGCAGCTCGTTGTTCAGAGTCTGCAGTCGGCTAACGAAGTCCTGCAGCTCCAATACCTAAGATCAAGAAGCCAACTTTTATCCACTCCCACGCAGCTCTTCCAGCTTTACATTATTTTGTGTCACATCCTGTCATGTTTACCTTCTGCTTGAGCTCCTGCGCAGACAACTGAGACAAGCTATCATCCTGCCACTCTCCCACACAGATGCTCATGTAAGATGTCTGATCACCAATGAAACTCAAAGTCTCACCTGAAGCACAGGGAAATACATTGCAAAAATACATTGCAAGCTCAGTGACAAATCCCCATTTTCTATGCATCTTAAAAAATGTGTTTGGATTAAACTGAAGAAGATATTTGGAGTATTTTTCATCACTTACCGCCATCATTTGCTCCACCAACACCTCCCCCACGGTTCTGGATGGCTCCTAATCGAGCTTGCAGCGAGACATTCCAGCGTTGAGCATCTTCAAGCTGATTTCTCATGCTTTCCAACTCTTTAGGATCAATTAGGTTCATACCTAAACAGACGCACAACAAAGATGGTTACATACAGACGTATCTGTATGTATTTACTATGAATTTACAGTAAAAAGAATGCAGGTTTTTATTTAGGCAACGATAGATGCGGTGCAAACATGTTGTAAGTTGACATATGACTGATTGATTCACAGTGTTACAGATGCGGTGTCATTTACAATCCTGTAAAAGACTGTACATACTGATTTTTACATTTCTTTTTATACACATGATGTTCATATTCTTATAGTGTGTTTTATATTTTATCTTAGTATTTCATTTTGCACCTTTTGTTAATTAATAACTGCATTATGTGTACACATAATGACAATAAACATTCTTGAATCCAAACATTATGCAATAAGAAAACAGCATGTTACCATATCTATCCATTCTGGGATAATACTGCTATTAAAATTAGAATCTGGTTGATAAATAAAGCCATAACTAAAGTTATTTTTGATAAAAGCAAATTCGATCATGCAAAACCTATCATTAATACAACACAGATAAATGACAAACACTACTCTCAGTGTAAAGACATTTGCCAGTGTGAGTCAGTAATGCCAATATCAGCCAAGACAGATGTTTGACTGATGTGTCTATGCATCCCTTAGATGAAGTACATGCATACATTTGGGAAATAGTTGTGCATAATTTGTAGATGGGTGAACTGCAATTTATAAGTAATTTTGAAGTAAAACCTGGAACATGGGGGAAAACAATACATAGGTTGCCTCTGCTTTTGTCTCTAAAATATAACAATACATGTTCAATATTTATTCAATTCCAATTCATACAATCAGTCAAGAGTGGTTGTGTGCACTTTCTGTGAAATTTAGAACAAAAGGTTACAATGTCTTAAATTAAGAGCTACAGCTCCTGAAAGAAAATGTATTAGATATATAAAAATATATTTTGTCTCCAAGTCATATTCCCATAATATTCAATACTATATCTATGTTAGGTTGTTTATATAACAGAGCCATGAGTTGAACAATGTCATCAGAAAGCAGTAATAAGCTGCCTCCATCATGTATTCTGTGTGCATGTGAGCCATGGGGCTGCTGCTTCCACATGACCTATTTATACACCTGGCTCTCTTTAGACAAGGGCAGAGGATCAGCACACACTTATGCACACACAGGCGAGCACACAAATGCATGCAGACAGACACAGAAGCAAGTTGGCTTAGACATGTACTTGAGTGTACAGTGACACCTTTAATCAGTCTTAAGGCTGTACCTTCATGTCACTTCACCAGAGGCATTAATGCCCTAAATTACATTAACTACATGATGTCACAGGATAATAAACTTACGACTTTTTTGGATTTAACCCTATTTCCTGGCAGCTATTCTGCAATAGTGCTCTCAGTGATACCGTACGTAATTTCTCCATCACATAAATACCTTCTCATAAGCGGTTCTTTAATAACGCACTCATGAGATTAATTGAGGTGACAGATTGGGAGATGCAGTGAAAGGACAAGCAAATGTTTTAATGGGACAGACAAAATGAGCAAACATGTTAAAAGTGAGAGACAGAAACAGGCTAAACATCAGCCTTTATTCACTATTTTTTAATGAATGACAGACAGGCTTTGAGACAGTATGGACAGGTGTGAGAGCATGACATTAACAGAGAGACAAATGATAGTGCAGATAGTAACATGCAAGTGAGCAGGTGATGAGATGAAGGGTGAAGAAAACAAGATGAACAGAAAGAAGGATGAAAATGAGGGGTCACTGGTCCAGGTGCGATGTACAGTGAAAGAAACAGTGATGACAATGATCACATTTGACAAAACGTAGACAGGTGTGTTTGTGTGTGTTCCCATAAGGCTAGTCACTATAGATACTTCCTCCTGAGCTACAGTTCCCCTGTGCTGTTTCTCTTTATTTATTCAGTCCCTAACCTCATCTACAACCCAGTGTGTTTGCACTGCACCTTCTCTGAGTTTGGCTCTGTGTATCTCTCTCTCCAGGTCATCTCTTAGTTCTTCGTTCGTCTTGATGCTGTCCTCTAACTGTTGCCTAAGGAGCTGAACAGCTGTCAGCTCTAGCTGCAGAGCATGGAGACGCTGGGCGCTGGAAACCACAAATACATACATGCAGATTAAAGTACAATTACAGAGCTTTCATTTTTACACCTTTATGACAATTGTTCTTCAATGCAGTGATCCATTGTTCCTACCTGTCCTGCTCTTTTACAGTCCTGACCAGGCTGGAGTAAAGCTGCTGTTCTGCTTTCAGAGCTTTGTTGAGAGCATCATGCTCTTGTTGTAAAGCTATGAGGCTGGGCAAAGCCTTAGGGAAGAGGAAAAAATATATTAAATAGGGAATAATTACATTTTGTTTCCTTGATTTTCATTCAGAGATAACATTATTAGTACCTCTTGCTGGCAGTCTCCACCGATCATGGTGTGCTCTCTTTGTGGCAGCCCAGGAAGAGACCTCTCCATCCCACTACTAATGACCTGATCCAGAGTATGTTCAACCCGACTGTCCCCTCTCTGACCAAGGCGCTGGTGGAGAGCCTGTTCAGACAAAGTCAAAAGAGATGTAGAATTCTGGAAAAGAGGCTACCGAGCTCTAATGATCCTTATCCATTTATAGAGAGAATTTTGACTTTATGAATGGAGGAATACTCACATTGATAATCTCATCCTTGGTTTTCAGAGTGGCAGTCAGGGACTCAATATTTGCTGCTTGACCTTCAGTCCGACCCTCCAGCTCAGATATCAGTGACTGTAGTTCTGCTAATGACATCTGGATATCAAGAAAAAAGACGAAACCCTTGTTAATAACTGCTTCAAGCCGTTCCTGCTATACAAACAAAAAGTTAAGGCTGTTTTATGTTCCACAAAGAATCTTTTGTGTGAAGGGTCCATTTGTAAATAAAACTATATCTGGTCATTTAAAAAATGTGCTTCAATTCAGTCCATACACAAAAAAGTAAAATAGTCCAAAAATTTTAAATATCCTTTACTTTTTGTTTGTAGTATGTATACACACACACACACACACACACACACACACACACACACACACACACACACACACACACACACACACAAAATACAATATATGACTTACTGACCTTGAGTTCATTCTCCTTTTTCAGTGCTTTGTTTAGTGCTTCAGTTTTCTGTGCCAACTCCTTCTTCAGGACAACAACAGCTTTCTTTGAAGGTGGAATATTCTCTACACTGCCCTCACTGTTCCTCCTGGACAGTTCACCTTCAAGACAAACAGAAAAGGAATCAACACATGTAAAACTACCAAGCAACACAATAGTGTAGCTCATATGCGTTTGTCTCCCATCTATACTGTCTGACATATTGCAATGCTACTTCTAATGTAAACATGTATATAGCCTATATAGTTTTATTACTTACTACTATTATTATTTGTTTTTTGCATTACCTTATGCATGCACATGTTCTTACACAATATCCTGTTGTTGCCTCAACCAGTGAATTTCCCCATTGTAGGATCCAATTTCGTTTAATCATATATATATACACACACACACACACATACATACATATATATATATAGTTACAGATGTCTCACACTGAATAGTTAGTCTTACCTTCCTTCTCATCTAACTTCTCCTGCATGAGCTGGATAGTTTGTCTAAGCTCCAGCACACGATCAGGCTCATCCTTTTGCCTCATCTCAGCTAGAAACTGGTCTCTTTCCTGGCCGCGCTGAAGAAGTTTCTACAAAATTACACAAAACTTGCCCAGATTAGCTTGACCAGGTAGAAATGTTTTAAAAATGTGTTCAGATGTATTCTACATAAATTATGTGAAATAGGTTTTACAAAATCCAACGAGAAGATACAAGTGTTTTAGATAAACTCCTTTATGTTTTTGACTTCCTTGTGTAAAGCCTCTCCTTATTTTACAGCTGAATGACTGGGTTTTGTCCCTGAGGATCTTACATTAATGAGACGCTCCTTTTCGGCAAGGAGGGCTCGAAGCTCTGCAGTCTCTAAATAACCCTCCTGGGCCGCAGTGGAGCTTTGCTTCTCAGCAGTGACAAGCTGCTGTTGCCTGTCAGACAGTTGTTTCCTCAGCTCCTGAATCTCCTGAGTACGCTCAGCCAACATGCGGTTGTAGTGATCTGCAGACTCCTGGGAGACAAAAGAAATGAAATAATGAGTTTAAGAGATGTTTACTCAGACTTATGTTTTTTGTACATATGTCCTCGTAGGTACAATACAAACTTTATTTCTCTCAAAAAAAAAATGTTTTGAATTTAAGTTCTTTTAATTTAAGATGACACTATGGCTCATTTTAAGAGATCGCTCCCTGCATTTACTTTCATCATTTTCCTTTGTGTTTTTTGTTTCACACATGAAATCACTGAAACCACTTTTGAATCAATAATTAGATTAAGTCCTGACCTTGAGGAGTTGGTCCTTGCTGCTTATTGTAGCCAGCAGCCCCTCCACAGCACTCTCATTGTCTGCAACCAGCCTTTCCCTGGCCTTCACTGCCTCAGCTAACATAGCCTCTGTGACCTTTAACCTCTGGCCCATCTGCTCAGCAAGATCACGCGCATGAGTCTGTGACTGGCTCAGCATTGAATCAGTTATTTCCTATAAACAGATGTGGACAATGTAAAGCAAAAAGCATAAAACATTAGAGGATAAAGTGCTTGTAAATGTAAACAGAAAAAAAAGACTGTGAACTTAAATGAATACTAGACAGAGGTGAACTTTTTCAACTCACCTGCATATCTTTTGTCTTGCCCTCCAGTGACAGCTGGAGCTGGCTGATAATAGAGTCCTTCTCCCTCAGTGATCTGTTCAGGTTATCTTCTACATCTTGTTTGGATCTTTGAAGGTTCTTCAGTGTATTTGCAAGATGCTGCAACTCCACATCCTTCTCCTTGATCAGACTATCAAAACTCTAGAATAAGAGAAATAACACATTCAGCTGTAAGTAAATATTCACTTTCCCAGAACAACTTGGCTATATTGTCTCTGCTTATTCTCAGTCTAATTTAGATCAGATTCATATGTTTAAACACAGTTGTAGCTACTTACATTAATAGTTTCCTCATTGTGAGAGAGTAAATTATTGAGTCTTTCCAAGTCTCTTTCCTTCTCCCGGAGAGACAGCTGTAGCTGGTGAATCTCATTGTCCTTCTCTTCAATGGCTGCAAACTTTTCATCTAATGCTTCCTGTGAGAGAAAAATTTAGAATGTCAGAGTGAATCATTGTTGTCTTTATGAAAAGATTTTTACACAGACGTTAAAGAAATACACACCTCCAAAGCTTTCTCCTTTTCTTTCAGTCTTTGCCTGAGCTTGGAAAGCACACTATCATTTCCTCCTGGGCTTTTGCTTTGCTCAAAGTCTCTGATCATGTTTATGTACTCCTGATGAATGTACAGGACAGACATTTCAAAAACACAAATTAACTCAGTAACAGGCCTCATCTGTCTTGCCTTGGCCTTTTAGAATATGCTTTTTATTCTGTTACCTGTAGCTGCTGCTCTTTATCAGCCAGAGTGGATGTGAGCCGCTGGATGGTGACCTCATGAGACTGTACTTTTCTTTTGGTTTGTTCCAGCAGTTCCTGGTACTGCTCCTCTAGGGCACTCTCCTTGTCCTTGATCTCTCCATTGAGCTTTTTCAGCTGATTGTTTAGATCCTGGAGGCAGAGAGCAAAATAATAATCCTGCTACACAAAGTGTGGTTCATGTGTATAAATAGTGACAAACCACAAAATAAAATAATTCATATGTCCCTAAAATTCTTTGACAAAGACAGTCCATCATTCATCTTACATTCAGGGCTTTGTCTCCTTTCTTCTTCTGCTGTTGAAGGTCCTCCACTTCGACCTCTAGCTGGTCTTTCGCTTGCTGAAGGTCAGCCAGCTCCTGCTCCTTCCTGTCCAAAGCACGCTGGAGCTTTTGGGATTCAAGCACCTTGGAGTTGTGTTCACCCTGAAGTTGGGCCAGTTCTGTTTGCTTTTCCATTAACAGGTTTTGGTGTTCCTCTGCACCCTGAGAGATTAATAACACATTCCAGAGACTGTAATGTGTATGTGATAAAGTAAACTGCTGTAAAAGTACAGTTACCCTGAGCAATGTGTTGGCATTTCACATCATATATAAGTATAGTCTCTGGTGAATAAAATTAGAGCAACCAAATTCTAATTATGTAAAATCCAACCTGGCGATGGGGGTAAAAGATTACTCACCTGGTATTTCTGCAGTTGGGCTTTATGTGCTGCCTCTCTTGCCTTGGCCAGTGCTTCATCCCGGTCCTCAATCTCATGGCACAGCTCTGCAATCTGTGTATGGCAAAGAAAGCAAAACAAGATGATGTTAAGAGTATTTCATAATACAAAATGGCAAGAAAATAAACAGGGGAAATAAATTCAGATATCTAAACCTCACCTCTTTGTCTTTTTCTTTGAGGACCTGAGTGAGCCCTTGGATCGTTTTGTCTCGTTTAAGTGCATTTTTCTTCTCAGAGCTCAGTTCATTTTCCTTCTCCTCCAACTTCCCAGACAGGGTCTATTCACAGAAAGTAATACCAACTCCTCTGAATTCAATTCAAAACACTGTAAAATAGTAGACTGTTGTGTCTGTGTATACCTTGCTGTGAATCTGAGTATCCTCCAGTGTTTTTGTCAAGGTGTCATTGGTACTTCTTGCCTGCCTGAGATCTTCATTCAGTTGCTTATTGACGGACTCCAGTCGGTTCACCTCAATCTTCTTCTCAGTGAAGTCAGAAAGCATAAAGGAAACAACAACAAAAAAAAAAAAACAGAAGAGAATACGCATCAACATCAAAAGTTGTTCATCATCACAATTCACCAGCCTGGCAGTGGTTTATCCAGATGTGACTGGGTACAGGACTACCTCCATTTTGACAGGTGTGTATTCATCATCAAATTCCTCTGTAAGGTCATGTAGCGCCTTCCACTCTGTTTCTTTGTGACTGCCTTTGGTGCTAGGATTAAGGTGAACACCATTTGATCTCTTCAGCACAGGAATACGGCTACCAGCAGGGGCAGAGATGTGCCTTCTAGAGATGCAGCACAAAAGCTGGACTAAGTCCGCAATCAAAGAGGGCTGACCTGCAGAGCGTTGTAGTGCTCTGGCCTGAGCTTTCCCGACTGTGTCATCAGTAGAATTTTGTCTGGCAATCCCCTTAGGTTCTCTGAGTTTTAGTTTGGATGGAGGATCAAGAGGAGAGTCTGAAGCAAAGTCTCGATTAAGACACTGCAATGATGTGGAGCGACCATGGAACCCATGTCTATTCAGTGTGCCTTTACGCTGGACCAGGTCTAGGTACATGCTCTGGGAGCGGTGGCGTGTGCCTCGGAGACCAGAAGTCTTCAGAGAGCCTTCGAGTCCTGCTGATCCACTCACTGATCCAAACCTCAGGCCAGAGCGCCCTGGAAATGACCCTTTACTAGCAATCCTATCCAGACTCACACATCGTCTCATGCGACTCTCAGTGTGAGGACTCTCCCTGTACTGCTGGCCTTCAGAGGCCAGGTGATATACAGCCTCAAAGTCAGGACTGACCACACCAGCAGAACTCAGTAGAGTTTTAGATCTACTACTTTCTCCATCCCTCTTGCCCAGGCTTGGGTTGTTTTTGTTGTAGACATGGATGATGCACTGGATCAGGTGTTCTTTCTCTGCCAGTAGCTTCTGAATACGTGCATTGTGTTCATCCTGTGTATGGCTGATGTCAACATCACACTGCACCACCTTCTCCAGCTGGAACACACATTTCCCACAAAGAAACTCTCCACGACCATCACGGGTCACCTCCCTTCCCAACACATGGGACAGTATGACTTGTAGTTTCCTTTTTGCTGATGAGCTAAAGATCCAGCGACACTGGCTTCCCACCAGACGAACGCCACATATACGACATGGGTCCTTCATAGCACATCTGATCTTCAGAGTCCAGTCACCCAATTAAAAAAGTCCAAAAAGCCTGTCAGTGACACACAAACTGCCCAGTGACCTTATGGTCATCAGCCAAACAGCCATAGAATAACCATCATTTTCTCTCACTGATGCAGTGATAGAAGCACAGAAGAGAATGACTGAGTGCAGAGCAGTATAAGCTCTAAGCCTTTGATAATCCTGCTCCCGCCTCTATTCCACCCCCCCCTGCATTCAATCAGATCAAATCCTCTGGGACTGATGCAGTGATCTGTGTTATGCATGGTGCCAAACAATCTCTAGAAAACCTCCTCAATGATGGCCTGGTGAGGACATCACACATGAAAGTCAGTCCCATAGAGGTGTCTCCACAGTGCAATGATGGCGAAGGCAAGTACCCGCCTCCACAGAGCCCATCCAGCCTGGCAGTATATCTGAAGATCAGCTTTAAGATTAGAGAAGGTGTTTTCTGCCAATCACTGCAGTCAAACATTCCATTACTCCTGCCTTCCGCAGAGGTAACTCAAGTCTTTCTCTGTTCTTGGTTGTTACCTTTTCTTTCACATACAAAGATAAAGTACATTCATTTACATCACTGCCTCACAGCCATTGAAAGATTACATTGTTTTTGCTTTTAATAAACATAGGACATAAATAACTATCAGAGGAACTGTCTCCAGACAGCACGGTAATCCAGACTTAACACCACAGCCTGAGTAGAGGCAGCGAGGTCAAATGAGGAACCACAGACTCGGCCAAACTAACACCACTTATCGACTGAAAGTCCTCAATATGGTGCTTTCACCAGACGTCTGCATCAATGTTTTAATGACCACTTTTGTACTCAGTTCTAATCAATGAAATGTGCACTTAATTTATTTTTTTTTTGTTTAAGTTTTAGTGTCGAGCTGTTTTCTTAAATGGTACTTAATTATAAGAGCACATCAGGGATGCATGGGCAACATTGTCATGGGACGTTTGGAACCAGAAAGCTGAGAGTAGTACGTCAGCGACCCCTCAGATGGACCCACTGACTTACGGATTGAGGTCCGTCACATAATTGTATGGGAGGCATATCTCCCCTGCCCCAACCTGATACCCAGGGTTTGCAGGTAACCCACTAATCTGCCCTTCAATAGTGAGGGAGGCTTTATCAACAAAACGCATCACATCAGGGCCACCTCACTTTCACTTTTATTTTGCAATGGGAAACAGGAGACTGTTATTGTAGCGTGGGTCATTGGTGCGTGCAGTTGTATGTATCTATAGCACGCTGCTCGCTTAGAGTTCCAATCAGGTGAAATTGGATAATCTTCCATGACACACTTATGTGGTTGGGAAACACTGCTCTAGCAGATTCCTCTGCATGACCAAGAATTATCGAACCACATAACGGGCACTTCAACCACAGATACACATTAGTTTCCTGATTCTTTTTTTTTTTTTTTAAACAAATGGTTTAGAATTTGTTTTACACAGCACTACACTGATTCTGACCCAGACTTTTCAATCCATCTAAACAGTTGATCCACATAAGAGCCATATAAGCACAGAAGTCAACAGTGCTGCATTTGTTTCTTCTCTTACTTGATGACACTGCATTCCACATGTGTTACTGTGACAACTACAACATCTCAGAGCTCCTTTCCATAAGTAGCAATAATTTTTCTAATGTAAACTTCATGCTACCAAACAAACTACTATCACAACTAAGTATGCATATCATTCTAAAAGACAGAAGTAAGTAAGAAATGTAAAGCAGACAGAGTAAAGTCACCAAGCACGCAAGAATATCTTTCCATATGTTTACAGACACTATCCAAAAACTAACCTGATGGTCGTCTGGTGCTTTGTCCCTCTCTCTATGTAGCTCATGTCTTAATGCCTGGAAGTCAGACAGTAAAACAACAAAAGGGATTAATTCTTGCAACCATTCCAGTAGTAACTGGTGTAATTAGTGGTCTAAATTCACTATATCGGATCACATCTGACAGTCATACCTCAAGTTCCTGATCTTTCTTGGCAATGAGACCAGACAACTGTTTAATACCATCGGCTGATGGTGTGTCTGTTTGTTCTGCATTGTTCTTCTGGTGCAGAGCTGCTTCTTGTTTCTTTATATTAATCTTGAGCTGCTCGATGATACTGGTATATGCAAAAAAATAAATACATAATTGAACACACTTAGTACTTAATCATTAAAACATCCATGCACTCTCTGTGTTCATGTGTCGTGTCCCTACTTGTCTTTTTCCTGCAGAGCCTGCTGCAGGTCATGGACTGGACTGGAACCGGGGACAGAAGTGAAGGTGCCACCTGGACCTAAGGCTTGAAGCTGCTTCTCCATGTTAATACTTTTAACCTTCTCCTGCTCAGCGATGGCTGCCATTTTGTCAATCTCATCTTCTGCTGTTCGAAGAGACTGACAGAGGAAAATGGTAGGTTAATCTGACCCAGCCTTGGAAAAGTTTGCTATTTTACAACAAAAATTTGCATCAATCAATCAATTCAAATTAATCTTTGGAGCGTCTTGCCTTAAATTGTGACTCACCTGCTCTAGATCAGCTATCCTCTTGTTGAATGCATCTCGAAGTATATCCATCTCTCTCTGAGCTTGTTCTCTCACACGCTGAGGTTCTCCTGAATCTCGGCCAGCGAGACTCTCCAGTGCTTTCCTGACATTAACAAGGAAGGGTTTTTTTTAAGTTTATATACAGTTCCGTCTCTGAGTAAGGGTCGTTTTGCCTGAGTTTTGAGTACAGAACTTCTTTAACGTAGCGAATGATACTTACGATGCAGACACAAGTAGTTCCTGCTTTTCTGCCAACTCTCTCTTCATAGACTCCAACTCAACCTTCAGCTCTATGTTCTATAAACAGACAAGAGTTTATCATTTATGGCTCCAAACCCACAGAAAGACTAACAAAACATTGGGCTGGGCAATATATTAAATTAACTTGATTAATCAAGGTTTTGTTTTCTGAAAAGCATGAAAGATACCCAAATTACAAAATTGAGTTTATTGATGTGGAAAACAAACAAAAATTCAAAATGCAAACTTTAAGTTTCTATATCAATTGTGAATGTGCTTCTCTAGTCACATATGGCATCTACTTTTGGTATAGAAGCACCTGAATCAAGTTTCAACTTCACATAACCTAAAAACTATTGCAAAATGGCCATAAAATTGGAATGGGGAAAAAAATCTAATTTTGTGTCCATATTCTCACCCATATCAGCTATCTCTATCACAAATAGTAAAAAAAAAAAAAACCAAAACAGTTCACTCTTGTTGTTAATGTCACTAAATGTATTGATTTTTATGTTTATTTTGCAATGTGCAGATTACGAGTAGGTTTCACATAACATCCCATTTCTCTAGGTCAATAGAATAAAGCTGTTCTAATGAGACGAGTGGATTCCTATGTGCTTAGATGTTACTTTAAAAAAGGAAACAACAATGAAGAGACAAAAGCCTAAGTGTGCTATGAATTGAACAAAGCCCAGCAGTTGTCCACACTGCAGTTGTGAAATCATTTATTGTTGGTAGGAAACACTGAGTCGCAAGTAGCGTAAGCACTGACATGCCAAAACATACAAATGAATGTTCATTTTGGAAACTAAAATAAATATCACACCGTTTTGAATATGTCCTCAGTGGAGTCGTCACATTTCTGCTGTATGCGCTCCTCCATGAAATAAATGCGCAACTTCAGGTTAAAGTTCTCTTTCTTCAGGGCTGTGATTTGCTGCAGAAAGATGAAAAACAGCACTTATTAATGCAGAAAAACACCTAATACACATGATATAATAACATATAATTACAAGGAATGATGCATAAAATAAGCATTAAATTAAGTCTATATATTATTATTATATATATATAGCAAAACAAACTATGAATAACAGAAGTTAAGTACTTAGTCCTTTATGAAAAGAGGTAAGACATTTGTATGGCTGTTGAAGGTAAGTATGTATTAAGGGTGTAACAGTACAGAAAAATTTTGGTTCAATACGTTTTCGGTACAGGGGTCTTTGGTTCGATACAATTTCGATACTTTTTTGGTACAGTGAAGGAGACCAGTGAAATAGGGGGTATGGGGGGGACAAAGGACATTTCTACAGAATACTATTCAGTCATTTGTGCATTAACAGGCACCCCACATGTTATGTATTGTTGCATTTCTGAATGTTCAAAATTCGTTTATAGCAAACACTGCAATTTACAGAGTGTTTGTGAATGCCTCACAGTATTCCCTGAGGTGCTGTGACCGTGACCTCACAGTAACACCACAGCAGAGGCACGGTGAACGAGAAGAGGAGCAGGTTCGCTGGATTTTGCTAACCTGAGTTAAAAAATAAAAACCTTTTTGCTATAAAGGAACCCATGGAAGCTGAAAGTGAAACTTAATATGCTTCGAACATCCGACCTTCTATACCGCTGTTATATTCTGTTGTCATGTTTTGTTTTTTTCAGCTGCACTGAGAATTCACCACTGTTGAATGTGGAAACGCTGCACATGGGTTCTGCTTGCGGCGACCCTGTTTCCCGTGTTTGTGTTCTTCACATAGGCTATATGTATTCGTTCGGTACACCTCCGTATTGTATCAAAGGCCCTGAATCGAAATGGTTCGGTACAAACGAGTATACCGTTACAGCCCTAGTATGTATGGTTATTGTTAAAATGAAGGGGGGCCTTATGTGATGGTGTGTGTAT
This sequence comes from Ostorhinchus cyanosoma, assembly GCA_029814465.1. Classification (NCBI taxonomy): domain Eukaryota; kingdom Metazoa; phylum Chordata; class Actinopteri; order Kurtiformes; family Apogonidae; genus Ostorhinchus; species Ostorhinchus cyanosoma. Next base: position 28,949,767 of record JAPTYQ010000005.1, on the reverse strand, counting down.
GTGTGTGTGAAGTAGACTGTGCATCATTGTGCTCCAGGCTCTGAGCAGCATACATCTGGTAATGGGGGTTGGGTAGACAGTCAAGAGGAGGAGGTAAAAGTCTGGACCACTCCGTAAACCTCTAATCATGCAGCCGGTCAGCCAGCACAAGCCAAAAATCTCAGCATGCATTCCTCTGAAAGGCTGAAATATAGGCATCAGCCCACCTCAATCCTCCTCCTACACACACTTGATCACTAAATCTCCATAAATGGTCAACCTGAGTTTGGTTTTAGTCAGACTGAGGATCAAGTTTAATAAAATCATGAAAACCTTTTTTGTTGTGGTGGTGTAATGTTGAGTGCACAAAGTAATGTTGAACAGAGGGTTTTATCTATTTATAGTTGACATCTGCAGAAAATGAAAAATCTGACAAGTCTAATCAGCAAAGTAGACTGAATAAAATTGTTCTAACTGGCTTCAGTTTATCTATTTGACAGTGTGTATGATTGAAGTGCAACTCCTATTGTCAACACAGCACTGACTCAAATCACTCACGTTTTCATAGTCCTTCATGGTGAGAGCTTTGATCGGAGACATTTTATCAGGGAAGGATGGAGCTGTAAAACAACAAGAAAGGAGCACCTTTTAGCTCTGTTCCAAGCTTGAACAAACCCTCTTGTCTTCAAATGCAACTCTGTTTTACAAAATATTCTCAATGTGTTTATTTCAGAAAGATGGAAAGAGAAAGTAGACATGTTAATCACTGCAAAAGAATCAGAGGTGAGATGGCTTCTGGAGTGCTGCCCTGTTCAAACCAGTTGAAGGCAGCCCACAGCTGATCATGTAACACGCAATACGTCAACAACACATTTCACAACACTAGCTTCTCGTTCATAGCTTGTCAGCTTTACAGGAAGGGGGGCATCATTCATCGTCCGTACACTATCAGCTGCTTGTTTATGTGCATTTCTACAGTGGGCTGATTTCTGCTGTTGCCTCCTGTGCATTTTAGGTCTCCAAACTAAACTTAAAAGTAGATCTGTACAGATGGTATTCATTACCCTAACTCATTACTGCCTCCTGGCACTGGTGTCTAACAACACCACTGAGGAAAAGGGAAGTGACACACCAACCAGACATCAAGTGATGCTTTGTAACATAAAGAGACCACAGAGTTAGATCCATTTCTATCATTTCAATGAGCTATTATTTTCCTAAATTCTACCATAACAATATTTTGTCAAAATTTGAGCAGGCATTAGTATCACATCCAGTTACTTAGCTGTAATATGCAGACTTTTAGTCTTCTGATATGTTTCTAATGCTGGGCATAAGTAGTGCATGAAATTAGTGAAGTAATATTGAACTTATCTTTCTGATATTTCATGTAGGGCTGAGCAAAATGTTGAAAGAATAAACCTAACTGCTTTTTTGCTTTGTGAAAATAGTGAAAAATGCCTAAATCACAAAATCAAATTTAGTTTTTCCTCAAGACATTTCTTGCACAACAATTCAAAATTCGTTATTTATTATGAATGTTTCTCAAGTCATTTCTATTTCTTTCCAAATAATGCACACCGACTGCTTTGCTAGTGGTGTTTCTTTATTATTGATGTTTTTTATTCTAATTGTATAGTCTACATTAAAAAAAATGTATATATATTTTTTCAAATCATGTCTTGCCTTGACTTAATGTAGACAAAAAAACAACATGTAGGTTTGCACTGGCGCTGTCTTGCCACAATTAATACTACTTGATTGTCAGAGTGTTTACGTCTGCACATGACTGAATCCACATGGAAAACCATATTTTGATGAATCTGAGTCTTACACTCTTTGTTTTCCTGATGTAATTTTGTTGGCACATAATAACAGCTTGCCAGTGTACTTGAAATGGGATTAACTAATTAACATCATCCAGCCAATCTCTCATCACAGCTTTAGAGACACAACTGTAGGAGGTCACAGCTACGATTCAACAGCAGTATTAATTAATACACAAGGGAGACACAACCTTACCACAGAAAAAAAATAGAGAGAGAACAAATAAAAGCTTTTGCATTACCTGTCATGCTGTCTGTGGAAAAGTCTCCAGCATCTATGGAGTCTGGTAATCTGCAACTGGAGACAAAAGTGATTTGTCAGAGATGCAGCTGAGGGAAAGACAAATATTTGCAGAAGAGATCACGGTTACATTCAGCAACAACAGTCAGCAGAGACAATTTACATTTTTATGAGAAGCAATCTAAGCTCTGTTCTCTATGTAAGCTCAGCAAAGCTTGTTGTAGAGGCATACACTGATTATTATGAATAACATAAAAGCGTGATGTTTATGTATTACTCACGCTGGCCAGTTCCACTGGGCCCTAAGGACGCTCCATAAATAGCTCAAGAATGACTCTCTGCTTCATTTACATCCACTCTGGCAGAGCCTTTTCTCAGTGTGTGTGTCAGAGAGAGAGAGGGGGAGAGCATGTGCCAGTGGCAGCCTAGCTCTCATGTTCAGACAAACAGGAGGGGAGAGAAAACCAGCGGAGAAGGCTTTCATTGGTAGACAAACGTACCACTGTGGCTCAGTCAACGGAGCATCACACAGTGATGGGGCCATGGCATTACTCAGAGCCACAGTACAATGAATGCCCCAAACATCAGCAACATACATCTGGCCCCCGATGACACTTTGGGAACCATTTAGAGACACATCTATATGTACTATTACTGCTAACATCTGAGTCCACATATTTCCACAAGGGAAATTCTTGAATAAACAGAATATGAAGGGTCAAGCTCATGTCACTGGTTCAACCCTTGACCCAAGGATCTAATTATATACCATCCAGCGCTGAACAACTTCCGTCCCTTGCTGTGGAAGCACAGTAGCTCAGCTGCCTCTAGAATATCATACCTCTGCAGATATCAAGGCTTCTTACATAATATGTTCATGTACCATGCATGTGTAGAGCTGCATGTTGTGACAACTTTTCAAGTGGCTGTCAAAAATTGTATTCATTGTCATTAAGTTTGATCATTTATCTTTTTTAAACATAAAGTCTTAATATTTCTGATTCCATCATGTTAATTTTTAATATTTTCTTACACTCTGACAGTATACTTGGGTTGTGGGCCAAACAAAAACATTTAAGGATGTAACTTTGGGCTTCAGGGAGTACTGATTGACATTTTCAGAATTTTCTGACATTTTACACACTCAAAACAAATATTCAAGGAATTTATCAACAAAGAAAATAATCATCAACTGTAGCTCTGCATTTAATGTAGTTATAACTGATATATGGCATATACAGCTGTGGAAACAATTAAGAGATCACTGCTATTTCCTCTGAAATCAGCATCTCTGCATGTATGACAGCCATTCCATTCCAGTGTCTGCTGAATTCCAGCACAAGTACACCTTATTCTACTGAATAAACACCTGATCCATGTCTTATTTAAGAAAGAAGTATAAAAACCATTACTGTGGCCATTACCATCTTCTTACAATAGGCAAAAACAGTTCTATTAGTACCACAAAAGTAATTGGAATCCAAAATAACAATTGAAAACCACTGGACTTTTGCTCTGACAATGTTCCCAAACTCTGAGGACTGGTTCTTCTATCAGGACGATGCTCCTGGACTCAGC
>JAPTYQ010000005.1:28917312-28945038 GCA_029814465.1 Ostorhinchus cyanosoma | reverse complement strand
TTTTCTTTGCCTCATTTGAGGTCTGAAAACACTGCATCTGTTTGTTATTTTGACCATGTGTCATGTTCTGCAAATACTTGCTCTAAATAACAATATTAATATTTGGAATTTGGGGGAAATGTTGTCAGTAGTTCAGAGAATAAAACAAGTAATAATTTTGCAGTGGTCGCTTATTCTTTTCGAGAGCTGTATGTTCATACTGTATGTCAGATTCGACATCTTATTTACATCTTGTAAAGAAAAAACAGAACAGTGACATATCACAACTACATAATTATTTAATATAATCTATAGGGTTTGCAATTTAAGATTAGAAAAGGAAACATTTGTCCGGTTACATTCCTTTTCCAGGTTTTATGAGATGGTGAAAGCTTTGAGAGTCCCAGCTAGAAATACACTTTATTTATAGCTTCCACAGTGTCAGGCTGCAACAATAAACCATCATGACATTGCTCTTCTCCAACTTCATTTAGCCTTGACTCTCAGAAACAAACAAAAAGGTGCAGCCAATCACAGCGCAGCACAGCAACCAGGGAAATGAAATTCAATTCTTACAAAGACCATCCAGCCTTGATAGATTTCGGCATGATTTGCTGAGTGGGAGAATACAGAATCATTGGTCATTTCAAGATCTCCAATCATGCAAGTTAGTCCTGAATGCATCATTGAACAAAGTAAATTCTTTAATGTATGGGCACTCATACATCTAAGTAAAAGGTCTTGCAGTGTACTGAGTATAAATGTGGCTGGCGGTAACATAGTTCTCCTCCACAACAAAACTGAAGGTCAGTAAAAACGTGTTGACAATCTTTGCATCACTGAGGTTTCACATGCCAAACAGCCATTTCCTGTGTAAATGGATAGGAAGCACTTTACAGCAGTAACCATGATAAGAGTAAAAGCTCTGAACATTACAACCCAACATACAGTTTTCTGCAAATAAGCATTTCAAAGACAAAAAAGCAGACAGCACAGTCTGTGTCGGTGTTAATGTAGTTTAGTTACAGAGCTGATGCAGTTACTACTCCTGGAACACCAAACAGAAACAATACAGGAGCCAGTAAACAATGGCTTCCCCTTTTTCACTTTGTTCAGCTGCTAGTAGCAAACCTGAAGACAACCACAGCAAAATGACACTAATAAAGCCAGTAGAAGGACGAAAAGACATATTTTAAAAACTGAAACTGTTAACTGAATCAGGTTTCATGTCGAATAAGTAATGCACACCAGACGTATCAGATAACGTCTTGGATTACTGGACACGCTCACCACCTGGATGACCGCGTGAACACAGGACACAGCTGGGCTTATGTCATGTACAAGCAAAGCTACTCCACAGGCACTACGGCGGACATACACACACTGTTTGGAGCCTTTAACGTAGGGGAAAGGGTTGCAGACCTGGTAGATTCAGCAGAAAGTCTGTAGCAGTAGTAGCACTACAGGTAGAACAAGAATAATAAAGCCCGGGTTCACATACCAGTCACACTCCTCTCATGTCATGACGAGAAAGCGGGAAAAAGAAAAACACTTATAACATGTTCACTCCAGATTTAGGACACACGCAGAGAATATGTCGCTGCTTCAGCCTGAAACCCGCTGAAAACTAGCAATGATAATTTCCGCTTTCTTCCACTCTGAATGACAGGTCAACAAGCCTCAGTGAGATCACAGCGACATCCAATGAGCTGATCATGTTTATAACGGTGATATAAGACAGATATGTGTCTGCAGGACAGGCTGTCTGCTGAGGATACAAGACTCAAAAGGTCCAGTTAAGTGGTTCACGTTAGTTTTAGTTCTGTCGGTTCTTTGTGAAGCACACAACAGACAGCTAGTTTATACAACTGGGAGGTGCTACATTTAGTTTTGCTTGTCATTTAGCTGAAGAACAGATTTCACCAGCCACGACTAACTACATGACTAGTGCTCCTCTAAGTTAACACACTGCATACACAACAACACTCAAGCTGGAATAAAGACATTATCTTTACCATTACATTCTCCTGAAATCCTATCTCTGCTGGTTTTAAAGATAGCTTGGGCACAAATGATACTGACATGCCATCCAATGATGCCCAACTAACCACCTAGTGCTAACAATAACCACAGGCGTAATTTATTTAGGCACCGTCCTGGCGTCAACAAAAGTCATAAGCAATAGTTTAAGGTGATTAATTACTACTTCAACAACTGACGAGAATCATATCAGGCATTAAATAAATTAATGTTATTGTTTTCCAGTAATATGTGCTCATACAATGGTAACTAGTTACAGCTTTCGGATTAGTAGCTTAGCTAGCTGTAACGTTATGGTCGTACGTGCTACTGTTAGCTCGCTAGCTAGCTATCGCTGGTAGATTTACCTTCCGTTGATGTCAACGGGGAGCGTCTGATCGTCCCCCACGACGGAATCCATAATAATGGCTTTTTTTATTCCGTGTTCTTGCAAGAATAATACGACATTTTATCGACTAGTCTGAATGTAAACTTCGAAAAGCGGGACGGAATTCAAAATAGTCCAGGCTACCGCCATCATGATATGGTAAACGTCACCATTGTGCACGTTGGAAGTTGCTGATGCCTTCAAGTGTTGTAGGAAACATTTAATTTCAGAATATAAACAAGCAAATTGAAGTTATTTAGATACATGAACACTCACGTTATATAAGAAATATGGTATAATAATAACACACGTATGTATTTTAGAGTTGATTTATTTCGTTCCCTTTCAAACGTGTTTCAAAAGTGCATGTTGGAATTGTATGTGTAGGAATTGCCGACAATTTGTAAATGCAGCACAAAACTGGGTGGATTCAGAGACGAAGCGATTGGTCGAAACAAAACATCAGGGAGGTTCACAAACACTCAAAAAGGACAACCGACGGGTCACCCAGTATACAGAAACCTGAAACACTGACAGTGGCGGGGAGGTACGCACTACTGATGCCATCCTATAATAAACAACTGTGGCTGTAGCTGGTGTTGACGATCAGATGGGGATGATTTTACCCTAAAGTGGAGGCATCCTCATCAGACAGTGGCAGAAGACACGTGAATTCAGGTTTTACTACCCACCCAAAACTATGGTTACAGAACAAACAGGGTTTATACTGGCTATTTAAGTTATTTTAGGTTTTCACATGAAAATAACGTCTTATTCAAGGATCTCACCCTCTAGAGGCATCCCAAATAAATAGCATCCTTGAGTGTATAGTTATCATGGGTGTGGTGCAGCATAATTAACATGTGCTTACGTAGGGATGTGGAGAAAAGTGTGAAATTCTTGAGTAATGACTACAGTCTGGTTATTTTATCACAATTTAACTAAGGTCAGGAAAAGACAGGCACACCTTCAACTTCCTTTGCAGTAATCTAGACGTCAATAGCGACATCAAGCGGTGAAAGTGTTAATTGCAGTTACAGACATTTTATGTGATTGGAAAGTGGCTACTTGTTTTAGAAAAAATTTTTAGGCATAAAACTGTACTGTTCACTTCACCAAGCCTACACTTGCATGATGTTTGATATAATACCCTATAGCCTATTTTTATTTCATCAGTTTTATTTTTACAGACAACTGATGTGTGTTCATTAGCCTTTTCAGATGCACATTCAGACATTCCCAATCCATAAAGATGATGATGATGGGACAGATATTCACCTATGAGTTTCTGGTACACTTTCTACTCTCCTGTCTCCATAAGTGGTTTAACAGGTGTTTCACCTCTCACAAAGCAGCCCCCACCCCAATCCCCTCCTAAACCTACCCACTCAGGACCTGGGTTTGGTATAATTCATGTGATAATATTATGAGACTGTTTTTAACAAGAACCAATATTTTATACAACTGTAGAAAAAAAGTTACAGTCCAGCTGAGAAATGAAAAATAAATAAATAAATGTTTGTCTTAAATAGAGTAGGCCTATGGATTTTACTCATGTTGCAGAAACAGTGGTCATTGCAATCCTTTGCATCTGGTATACAAAATGATAATATTTGCTACTTATGAAGAAAAAAAAAAGAATTTTCTCATCCTTAAACAATACCATCATTACCGTGCATCAATACATTCCCAGCACTACTAATAATATAGTGAAGAATTTGCTCTGTACATTTTTAAATCCTTTATTATACTGTATGTATGTACTGTTTTTGTTTTTAAGCATTTTCACTTGGAATATCTATTTTACTACATCAAAATAATTTCTTAATCTAAATTAGTCCAATACATGGAGAAATAATCATGCATATGGTATTACAGCAGTCTAAATGATTTAAAATTAATAATCCACACACAAATTAAAAGTATTTATTGAACAAATGGACACTGAACAATGAATAAGGAGTAGACAGATAAACAATTTACGCACCAGAGAAGGTCCTGTTCAGAGTTTGATGACTTACTGTATTTGGTTGATGTTTCCAAGGCTTGATATATATATATATAAAGACAAATAGAAAACCTTTCCTCCAAGTCATGTAAAAATGTGAGGTATTTTTTTTTAGCTTGTTTTAATGTCTACAACAGATTTACAAAAAGAAGAACAATTTTCACATATTTGCATTTTTTTTTTAAACACAAGTTATAGTATAGCACAGAGTCCTGGTACAGTACATGGTTGATTATCATAAAGGAAAAACAACATAATGCAAATAACAAAAATTAAAAAAATAAAAGATAATTAACATTGCAATAAATTTGTTCTCTGGAGCCCCAAATTTACACATAAAAATCTATAAACTCCAAGACCAGTTGGGCAAACTGATATATAAAGTTGTCAGAAAGAGTAGTATTGCGGCAACCAACAGAAATTTGCTCATTCGACAACCACGTTAACAACATTAAATAACATTAAATTAGCAAGAGGGGATCCACTGTATACAGCAAGGTTTGCACAATTATACACATTTGTGACCAGCTACAACAAAGAAACTTTTTTATTTTATTTGTTACTATCTTTTCTAGCTGTGTTTCTAAAAAATATTACATACAGCTGCAGGGGCTTTGTACAGAGAAAAAGAAAACTATTAAAAAAAATACTTCAAACCCTGTGATTTATACTGGATACAAAGCAGAAATCTGTTTTTATTTAATTTTTTTTCATATAGTTGTAAGAAAAGAACTATGTAAAATAGTTTTGGATGGGATAATACCATTATAGTGCATTATGGAAGCTATGACAATATATTATTCTTTTTTGATTTTTTTTTTAAACCATCTAAGCAAGCATGCACTATAAACACAAGAACATTTTAGCAGAGTGGTGTAATTACAGCACTATGGTTAGCACCTCAGATAATTTACTTAGCACCATGCATTAGAGAGAGGATGAGATAGAAGATGGAGGCTTTATTTTGATTCCTGGACCCACTCTCCTCTCTCTTGTGGCTCAGTTCTCCCAGAAAGATTGTGGGTCATCTGCCTACTGTAAGTGGGATAAGAGAGACTCCATGTCCCATGTTATGCTGAGTAAAAAAAAAAATTCTTTACCCTATTATTGAAGGAGTTAAGAGCAAGGAACTGACGCCTGATTTCACACTCCACAGTTGCAAAGAAATCCATACAACACTGCTGAGAACTAGAGCTCTGTACTTTTTTTTTTGCTCTGACCTCTAATATCCACAGCTGCAAATACTCTCCCCAATTATCAGTGGCATCCGATCATTGTGTACTTAGTAAGATATATTTAATAATGTACGAGTAATAAGTAAAAGCATTATATATTTAATGCACTGACTCTCTCCGTGTGGACAGCTTTTGTGCATAAGATTGCGTCTTTAATTTTGTGATTCGATTAGCTGATCTCGTACCGCTGTTTTTTCCCACGTTAGGGAGGTAAGTGAAAGCCACGTGGTCTCTACTGGTGCGATTCCTGCTCAATTTCTGCACATGAGCCCATTTACACGGGCAGGACCACCTTAGGCAAATAAATGGCACAAACTGGCATGTTTAAAATATCAAATTATCTCTTCATTTTCTATTGCACTTGAAGATTATTCTTTACATAAGATATACATTTATAAAAGTTAAGGAATAAGCATACATACTGTATATATGTACATTTAAATGATCCCAATTACTTAAAAATTTTCTACTGATAGAAATTAATTCCTGGTATTTTCACAAAAGTACACAGACTGTATACAGTTACAAAAATAAGTTACTATAACGTCCGCTGATTGATTAACTGGCAAAATTAACTTGGCCTTGGTCTCCCGTCACTTTGCAATGTTCCAGAGAGACGGTATGGCATTTAGCCTGTTTTATTTTTTTTCTCCAAGCGGGCACACATGTGGACATCCTTGAAGAGCTATTGCCATGTTGAGAAGCTATTAGTGCAAGAACTCCCCTGCTCCTCCTCAGCTCTTCCTTGTCATCCACTATGTTCACCCCTCCAGCTCCTCGTGCTTCCTCCCTCTGTATGTGCAGTCCAATGGGAGTTTGGAAAAATGAAGCACGGCTTCCCAGGGGAAAGGCTTGGGGAGTGTTTGTGGCCACTGATTGGTGGAGACTGCTCCAATATCTCCACACACTGCATGAAGGCGTCATCTGGGGTCGACGAAGCTTTCCTCCACGTTCAGAAGGCTGACATTGCAGCCCTCACAGAAAACATACAGGGCCTACTTCTAGGTGGTAATGTGAGCCAGGAGTAGTGTTTGGGAGATTGTAGATGTCAACCACAGGGAGCAGGACAGGGTCCAGGGAATGGAATACAAAATGGGTCTGATGCCAGCGGCCATCATTTATCTGAAATGCACATAGAAGACATTTCAGTTGTCCAATATATGTGATATTGAAGTAAGTACTTTAGAATGATTGAATAATTTAACAAAACCTGAAAGTATTAAACAACATGTTAGTCCTACCCAGCAGGAGTCCTCTATGACCACTGGCTCAAGCTCTCCTCCGACCTCAAGCACTTCCCCGCTCCAGGCCTTAAACCTCACAGACTGGAGACCAGCCGGCTGATCCTCAGATGACCTCCACACCGAGACGTTCAGGCAATGAATGATGATGTGCTGCACTGCCTCTGAGCTCAGCAGGTGCAGAAAGTTCATTTGGACACGACCAACACTGATTGTCGGCTGCTCAAACACACAGAAAAGACTGCGGTTAATAATGTGCTCACATTTGTAATACAATGATCTGAATATTATAATTATGTAAACGCCTGTAATTGTTACTGTGCTTTACATACCTTGGACACTGTTATTGGTTTTAGGCAAGTCTGTCCACCTCCAGTAAAATTGCAGGAGACTTCAATTGTATCTGATGAGCAGCCCAGGTTGGGGTCAATCCAATAAGTGCCTGAAATATGCCAACACATCTAACATGACTGTATGATCAAAACAGGTGGTTCCAGGCACAACAAACCCCGCCCCTCACACATATTGTAGCTTATTTTGGCATGGTTCCAGCTGATGTCATCATCATGTCTATGTGTGTATTGATATCAGCATATCAATTGCCTTTATATATGTGCCAAGTTTGAAGTAAACTGAAACAAAATGTATGTTTTTATAGATATGTGAAATTTCGCCCATTATAAGTAAATGGGAGGGAAAAAAAAGATTTTAAAAAATCATACAATTTTTTTATCTTTGACCTATTTTTTCCTAAATGTAATCACATCTATTCTAGGTCACTGGCAATCTATAAATCCAATTTGCCATGAATTCAACCAATAGTTTTGCTGCTACAGACATGTGAAATTTTTCCCATTATAAGTACATGGGGGGGATTTAAAAAAAAAAGATCATAAAACTCTTTAAACTTTGACCTATTGTTCCCAAAATGTAATGACATCTATTCTGGGTCACTGGCAATCTATAAATCCAATTTGGTATGAATTCAACCAATTGTTTTGCTGCTAGAGTATTAAAAAACAAACTGAACCATAAACAGTAGCCCTTGTCTCCCCTTTGGAGGGCGGGGCAATAAATAATGATGTTTTCTCTCTGTCTCCAACATAATTGTCACTCTTACCATCATTTAACTTGTGTTCACAGCTGTGCAGGTCCCTGCAGATGCGGGCGGGGTTGTCCCGAGTACCCAGCGGGTTCTTCAGGCTCTGGATCAGGTTACTGAGGTAGTGGAGGGTCTTAAAGATCTCTGCACCCTGGTCCAGCATCGGTAGGTCCATCACTGGTTTATTCTGTTTGTGAACAACAGGAGGAAGGTGAGACAAAAATGAGACTGTGCAATTTGCAACTAGATAGTAGATATACTACAGATCTCACCACATACTCTACTAACCTCAGCCCTGAGTGGGATGTGTGAATCCATAAACAAAATGCCATCTTCTTTCTAAAACCGAATAACATACAATTATGAGTTTCCACTCCAGTGTATTTGAACTATTTAAAATAGAATATGTAACGAAATGAAACCAGTTTGAAAAACACATCTTACAAATGATGGAGGGACACCTGGAGGCCCCTAAAATGAGGAAAAACAGAATTTAGACAAGGATTGACAAAAATAACAGTACTCTTATAATATTTACTTAAAACTTAGAAAGGTTGAGAACTTACTGGAAGTCCAGGGGGTCCACGAGGTCCAGGAGATCCCTTCAAAAGATGAAAAATGCTGGATGAGCTTTTACATAGACTTTGCTGTGTATATATATAGTAGTAAAATCCAAATTATTTATAACAACAGAAAAAGCCAGTGCTTTGCAAACATACCCTTGGTCCTTGTAAACCCTGTTCAGAGACAGAAAGAAAAAAAACCCACACTTAGCTCAGATACAGTAATGAAATGAGTAAACAATGCACAAAGTGTATGGTAAAAGTTTATGAAGACTCACAGTCTCTCCACGGTTGCCCTTATCTCCTCTAAGACCCTTTAAATAGACAAAGTTAGATTAGTTGTGACAATGGAAATGAAAAGTACAAATGTTTCTATTAATCTGTGTAAAACTTACTGCACTTCCACTGGGACCAATAATTCCCATAGGGCCAACGACTCCTCCTCTGCCCTGATAGAGAGAAGAGGTTCAGAAAAAAATGATGACACAAGGTTTATTTAAATGCATTTCATCAGAATAGCCTATATACTATAGATTAATGTGATTACCATTGCACCCTGTGGTCCCTTTGGTCCTCGTATGCCCTTTGGACCAAAGTCACCAGGAGGCCCCTGAAAACAGGAGTGGTAAATATTTACTGTACATACTGTCATCACCACACACTTCATACTCCTGTTTAAATGTCTCAACTACTGCTAACTCTAACTGTATGTCATATGTCAACCTTTTTTACTCCCCTACACATCATTTGGGATTTACATACAGTACCCTATATTTGTACTGCTACAGCCAGACATGATTAGAATGTGCTTACATGTGAATACAATAAGGATGAAGTATCTGTAGTATTAACATTTTAAAAATTCTAATGTTCAGAGAGAAGAAAGCAGCCTAACTGGCCATTTGCAGCAACCAAGAGGTCAGAAAGTTCACTGGCTTGTTTCAACGTCTGTTCTTGAAACAACAGCCTCTAATTATGAAGGACAGTGCACATAGATTGCATGACAGGCAGGCCAAGCATACCTTTGGTCCAAAAACTCCCAGGATTCCTGGAAAACCTGGTTCCCCTGTATCCCCCTGAAAGAATAATGTCAACAATCAACACTCAAACCATGTACAGAAGGAACATCATGAAAACTGTCATGTGACAGGATTCCATGAGTGGCTGTATCTGCATCCTTCTGCTGTACGTACAGGTTGTCCTTTAGGTCCTGGTTCCCCTTGTGCCCCTGGCAGTCCCATTCCTCCCCTGAAGCCTTTCTTTCCAGGTGGTCCGCTCTGCCCTCGAAGCCCCCGTTCACCCTAGATGGAAAGTTAAATCATAGACAAATAATGAACTCTACCGTTTGGAAAAATAACAGCACACTATACCTTAAATAAAGTAACATTTTCATTATCACACACTGTAAGATAAGATAAGATAAGATAAGATAAGATAAGATAAGATAAGATAAGATAAGATAAGATAAGATAAGATAAGATAAGACTGTATTGATTCCACTGTGGAGAAATTTCAATGTTTACAGAAACTACAGAAAACAAAGTGCAGAAAGACAGGTAGAACATTCAAGAGTGCATCTGTCCTGAATGTATCTATCCTTACCTTTGGTCCGATAACACCTTGATCACCTGGAAGTCCTGGAACACCAGGTTTTCCACGTGTGCCACTTTTGCCAGGAAGACCAAACTCCCCATCATCACCATGCTCTCCCTAAGATAATCAGGAAAACTATTTCTTATTTCAGATTATTTTACATCATTGTTAGTGTAATAATCCTTTGTAAGTCTTCAATTAGAAATACAAAATAAGGCACAAAAAAACAAACTTTTATTACACAGATTTGACTAATGGAAGAAACTGAAACGTACATCACTTACACACTCAGAACCAACATATCAAATCATATCGTGTTTTATTCTTTTTGATCTATTTATTTCTTACTGATTGTAATTCTTACTGTTTTTTATCCTTATTAAGTGTTTCTATAATATTTCCAGAGGATGAACTCTTTCAATTCTAACAAAATATCAGTTTTCATCTATAAATATCACATTATTTAATACATTTGTTCTCCACAGGATAAGCCTTTTTAAATGTAATAGATTACAGTTGACTTACCCATGGTGCTGCATTTATTTCAAACATTTTTGTACCATGCCTGTAAGTCTAGTTTATATAAAGGTAAATAAGGCTGGTGTCTCACCGGCATGCCTTTACTGCCATCCTTTCCTTGGACCCCATCAGCCCCGGGTACACCTTCCTGCCCCTCTCGACCCACAACTCCTTTCAGACCAGATGGACCACCGACGCCCTGCGGACAACAGAGGGCTTATCAGACGGGGTGAGATACTGACTTCTCCTCAGTGCACCTTGTTCATCTGGCTTTACTTGAGAAAATTGCAATCAGTTTTTCCCTTTCGAGGTTAATCTGCTTTTGACTGTTGTTTATGTCTATTTTCCAAGTTACATGCGTCATGAATACACAAGCATAGCTGAAAGAATGCAAAACATCTGCATCTTGAAATGAAATAATGTAAGTCACGGGAGCAGGTGTTGATGTTTTGGAAAATGAGTGGTTTACCTCTTGTCCTCTGGATCCTTTTTGTCCTGCCTGACCTTTTTTGCCTTTTTGACCCTTTAGAAACAGACAAGGGGATTTTAAAGACAGATTTAGAGGCACTAAAAGCAAGATAAAAGCAATTAGCTGTCAATGTAAATGATGTATAGTCACACATAGAAACAGGTAATAAACTCTGTCAAGAAAAGGACCAAAAACAAAGCAGAAGCACAGCAAACTGCATAGTCTTACAACACTTTAATATGACTTTATTCCTTTTTTACAAGATGTTACTGTTGGTTGTATTATATACTGCACCAACTGACTCTTTCACTTTGCCAAACACTTGCTGACATACTGGTAGATAGAGGTCAAATATGTTATCTGAGTGAAAGAATATTATTTGAAAAATAATTAGTTTATTGTTCAGACAATAAACTTATTATTAAAGCTTGAAAGATCCAACTGTTGGGACTGAGCATAATCTAATGCACACAATCGTATAAACCTCTTTATAAATATGTAGAAGCAAGAGAAACTTCTATCACATGCAAAAAGTAAAATCCTATTTTTCTTTTTCTTACTTGATCTCCTTTGGCCCCTTTAGGTCCTTGTAGTCCCCGAGGCCCAGGCTGTCCCTGAAACCAGCAGACAAGTTAATGACAAAATATAAAGACAAATGTGTGTCTGCCTGCTGTGTTTGCTTATAACTCCATCCATAAAGCTTTGACACTCACAGGTAGTCCAGGAGCTCCAGGTCTGCCTCTCTCTCCATCTAACCCAACTTGGCCCTGAGATGATATTATAAAATGTGAGTTTCATAAACTGACAAACAATAAGCAGTTGAACATCAGCCAAAACAATAACTCACTTTGTAGCCCGGGTCTCCTGGTTCACCTCGCTCTCCTCTGTCACCTGGCGTTCCCTGATAAAACCAGACAGTAAGATAAGGTTTGGATTATTTTACAGGAGATGACATAATAGGAAGATGAAAAGTAATTCAGGTCAGGTTTGACTTACAATGTCACCTGGTGGACCAGAAGGACCCTCTATTTTGCTATCATCCCCATGCTCACCCTGGAAAGAAGATTAGAGGTGACACTTGAGATGTATGATGTACACTACAGCTAGCTTTCAAGCTTTTTGATTACAGCAAAAACCTAACAAAAAGACCCTATCCTTTTCGTGTGCATTAAATCACTTCCCGCTGTTGCATAAAATAAAAGCCAGGCTGTATATTCATGAAGCCACTCAAGTATGAAAACAAGACTGATCAGTACAAAATGCTTACAGAGAGATGACATGCTTATTTCATAGCTCAAATCAAAAACATTTGGTGCCACTTTCAAATTAAATGCTGCCAGCAGCAAAGAGAATAAAGTTATAAAGTGTGGCCATTGTTGGAATACAGACAAAACATCTATCATAAAGTAAAATAATAAGAAAATAGTGTTATACATAAAGTGAATGAGGTGTACCTTTTCACCTTTTGGTCCTGGAGACCCCATGGGGCCCTGTGATCCCTGATGGCCCTGAAAGAGTAGACATACGAAATGACTTGATACCACATACATACAGATACCACATGCAAAGAACCATACAGGCTTACTAAATATAGTCTAAAATATTTACCCACATACTTACCTCATAGCCAGCGAGGCCTGGTTCTCCCTGTTGACCCATTCGACCAGGAGCTCCCTAAACACAAAAGGTGTCAATACTTCAGGATCAATCAGTCAATCAATCTTTATTTCAGACTCAACGGTCCATATAAAAAAAACATAATAAAACAACCACACACATCTAGTAAAACGTCAATATCAACATTAAATATCGTTTGATGTTTTTATGTAGTGATGATATCTGATCTTTACCACATGTCCGATTGTTCCTCTGGATCCCTTCGGCCCAATAAAACCTGGTGGACCCAGTTTCCCCACCGGTCCAGTCTCCCCCAGATGCCCTTGGTGACCTTTAGCCCCCTGAACATGTACAGTAGGCAGTTAGACTCTCCTGAATATTATCTGGGTCATTATACATGAATCTTTGTGGTTACTGAGCAAATTAACTAGTATCACAGACAGTTGAATGTTAATACCTTTGATCCAAGTTTGCCTCTTTCCCCAATTTTGCCAGGCTTCCCTTCTGGACCCTGAAGAAAGAAAATGAAGTAGAAAAATGTTTAAGTCCAAGTGAGAGTCCGCCTGTGTTTGTTTGAAGCATTTTGTTGATGAAAGCGCTCACTCACCCTGACACCAGTGAGTCCGGGACTTCCAAGTGGGCCCTCTTTTCCCTTTAGCCCAATTTCACCTTTTTCTCCTGTGTCACCCTCCTGACCCATGTCACCCTTTTCACCCTAAAATGCACATAATCAACATAAGAAAGTGAAAAACTGTGCTAACAATAACATAAATAAACATGTTTTATAGTTAAAAACCTTAAAAACACAATTGTTATTGGTACTATAAAGCAAGGCAAGTGAATTTATATCACATATTTTATACACAAAGGCTTTTCGCTGCTTTACATAAATAAAAGGTAAATCAGAGGTAAATAAAAACAAAGTATTTCAACAATAAAAGAACAGAATATTTAAAAATATATAGCAAAAGAGAATACAGGGTATGTAACACAACGACAGAAAACAATGAAATGGTATACAAAAATACCAAATTTACATTTAAGTTATTAAATTATTTGTATTATTTTTGTATTTGCTACTGTCAGCTGTGTAATTTCCCATGGTGGGATCAATAAAGTCTTATCTTATCTTATCTTATCTTATCTTATCTTATCTTATCTTATCTTATCTTATCTTATCTTATCTTATCTTATCGAATAAGCATGACAACAGTGAAAGCTGTGAAAACGCCTCACCTTGGTTCCATCAGGACCAGCTGGACCAGCTTCTCCCTCTAGGCCCGGCTCTCCCTGAAAAAACCCCCACACACATTAAAGAAATGATAAACTTCACTTGTCAGGAAGGCAAAACATTTAATATTTTCATGTTCATTAACATACCCGTGGTCCTATCAGTCCCTGTTCCCCGATGTTCCCAACAGGTCCAATAGCTCCCTGAAACACAAAAGTTCACCAGTTTACCCATAGATGCCATAAAACAGAGAAGATGGAAAACTACAAAGTACATCGGAGTGAACGTTGCTGCAGTACGATGTCTCACCTTCTCCCCTGGTTCACCTGGCAGCCCTGGTTCACCCATCTTTCCTGGAGGACCCTTAATAACACATAAAGAGAGGGCACAGGGAAAAAACATTCAGATAAGTATTGTAAGTAATGACTCTGGCATTGAATAAATGTCAGGGGTTTGGTTCCATTACACGTTCCCATGAGGGACTGAAGAGAATGTTTGTAATTGGAGTTAATTAGTTTAATAATACATATTATTTCAATTTCAGAGGGAATAA
This sequence comes from Ostorhinchus cyanosoma, assembly GCA_029814465.1. Classification (NCBI taxonomy): domain Eukaryota; kingdom Metazoa; phylum Chordata; class Actinopteri; order Kurtiformes; family Apogonidae; genus Ostorhinchus; species Ostorhinchus cyanosoma. The sequence goes on along the minus strand of JAPTYQ010000005.1, from coordinate 28,930,521 downwards.
TTGATTACTGGGTTGCAGTGAATCACAGATGTCACATATTTAGTCATTTAGTCACATACAATGCCATTAGTCTAAGGGGGGGAAATACCAGTGATGTTTTTGCTCTCACCTTCTGTCCAATTTCTCCTAAAAGTCCCACAACACCTGGTGGCCCAGGTGGCCCCTAGAAATGACAACACAAACACTTTAATACTGATCAGACAAAGAGACAACAATGGATGCTTCCACTAATCAACATCAGTCCTCATTTTAAATGCAAAAAGAAAATACAGAATCTTTGGCTAATGTCATCCATGGATGAGCTATTGGCAGACACATCAGTAAACCATCTGCGTAGAGTTTGGCTTCGAATGTGATGCCTGACTTTGTCACTAATTATGCTTCTAAAACATTGATGCTTTGCCATGATTTCTTAATCTGACTGTAGAGAATGTGAATAATGGTTGCTTCTCAGTTGACTTGCATCCAGTTCAAACAATAGTGATGGCAAAACTGAAATCACCTGTGTGGTCTTTTTATTGTAATAATTCTGCTGGTTACAAGCCCAGAGAAACTTATCAGCTGGGCTCCGAACTGTCTGTTTTAAATATTTCAGATGGTCTAAACTACTGGAAGCACTTAACTGACAAAAATGCAGAACGGCACAAGAAAAACATAAATCATATAATTTTTAACTATATATGACAGACTTACTGATTTTACGATTTATTACAGATTAAAGGCATCTTCTAATGCTAAACTAGGCTACCTGATGGAATATCCTCTGGGAATAATTGTGACTTGAGCTACGTATTTTATGTATTTAGGTGAACAAAAGGGTGATTCATCAAAACAAGTAAAAACAAAGTAGACTTGGGCGTTTTCTCCAATTCCAGAGCTAAATTCAGAGAGTATACATTCTATTCCTCACTTTCTGCTTTGCCAATCTCAGTCCTCACAAATTAAAACCACAACTACAACAGCAAGTTTTTCACAGTAAAGCTTTTAACCACAATGGCAATAATCACTTGTCTTTTTTTTTGCATGTTCAGCACTGTAGCACTTCTACAAATAAGCTTTTGGTTTTAAGAAAGTGAATCTGTTCAGAGAGAAGCTGCTTGTACTTCACCCTCTCTGCTGCCACTAAGGAACAGATGTGTGTGGAGGATGAGAAAATTCCTTGGCTACTCTGCAGGAAACATCTAATACAGGCAAATATATTTTAATATGCACTAAAATATGGCTTATAAATCCACTTTCTGGATGTAATATTTTGGAGCCAGCAGGATTGGATAGACAGAACCAGAGCTGTTTGTTGCCAAAGGGAATATTATAAAACAAGTACAGTACCATAAAGAAGTGAGAGGAAAACTTTAATAATAGAGAAATTGCAAGGACTGAAGTATTTAAGATATTTAGGAATATTGTGGAGGATTTCACTTCAGCTGAAGAAATAAAATGATAGACAGGGGAAGACTTAGGGGCTTTGAGATTTATGATTTGTTAAGGGATGTTTAGGTGTGATAGGGAGATGGAGAGACAGGACAGAAAGATGGAATGAGGATAGAAAAATGAGTGGGGGGGTCATACCGGCTCGCCTGCTATTCCCTTGTCCCCTGGAGGTCCAGAAGGTCCTTGGATACCCTGGAGACAGATAGTCAAGTAGTCACCTAAATATATATATAAACACTTCATACACTGTAAATAGTTAAAAATTTTGTTGTGAGAGAGGGGGTGTCAGTTTTCTGGGGTTTTGGTGAATCAAAATGGAATTAAACAAGATAATATGGAAATACTTTTTATTCTATTTATCTTATTGGTGTTATTGCTATTTTTATTTCTCATCCTAAATGTGTTCACCATCATATTCAGCTGATGAAATGAAATAACTGAATCGGTTTCATACAGTAAAGCCTGCGGTGTGTACTTCTCTACCAGTGTGTACCTTGAGCTTGTTTGTTTGTGTGTATGAGTTGGATAAAGAACTTACAGGAAAACCTTTAGGCCCAGTTTCCCCTGCCTCTCCAATCTTCCCCTGCAGGGACACAGTAAAAGGCATTGCATTAACCACTTCACATTGCCAGAGCTATAATACGCACACATTTAGTTACTGCTGTGTCAGCTAACATGACATAACAAATGACTGTAAATACAAATACGTCACCACATAGATCAAATAACATGTACTTTGGCTTTTGGGCTTTGAGTTTGGAATATTTTGCATCTACATTAAATTTCTGCCTGATGTACAACATAAAACAAAAGCGGACAGAGTATTTTAGATATTTTGATCATGTGACCCCACTGTATTTTTGAGTTATAACCTTTCCTATAAAAACAGATGATCAGTTTCAATTTGCAGACACAGAAGATGTAAAAATGGTGAGTACTGCTGTGATAACTGCATTTGCATTTAACCCATAAAGACCCAAACATCCACTAATGACCAAGACAATTTAATGATATGAAATGTGAAATAACTGTTGATCCATTAATCCCATCAATACATGTAAATAATTGGTGTAAAATGCAGTTTGTCATCTTTTAATGGTCATCAGATATGACCCATTTGGACGTTCAGAGGCTCCGTAGTTACCATGGAAACACTGTCATCTTCTACAACATTGATTCACCAGTAAAACCCGTGGAGTTTGATAAATGACAGTGGATGGAAACACTGGGATTATGTTCAGTTAATGTTGGATTTTACTGAAAAAGTAACTTTTTTTCAATTTTCTCTGTTTTTGATATAATAACCCTCAACTTTAATTTGAGCTTTTATGAACATAATCAGTGAATTTAATACAGGAAAATAACAATTTTTTAATTTAAAAATGTAAAAATACAGAGCACAATACTGGAATAAATAGTGATAAATTACTTAAGAAAGGTTAAAAATAGAGGAAAAATTAATTTGGGAACTGCTAGAAAATTAGCTCTGGGTCTTTATGGGTTAAAGTCATTTCCTAAATTTGCTGATGAGACAAATCAAACTAATGACTTATGGTCACGAAAATCTCACAAAAAGGTCACTTCCTCTGAGGTAATGCATTTTTTTTTTATTTTTGGGACTGTGGGCCTCCACTTTGCAGGTATGGTGTCGTTCCTCTAAATCATGCCGATGCCTGGCTTCTCCAGAGGAACATAAGTACCAATAATAAATGAGAGGGAGGAATGGAAACAAAAATAAAAGTACCCCAATGCTTTACCTGTGGTCCAGGGAAGCCTATTTTTCCTGGAGGACCATCAGGACCCTGTGGAGAGAGCGAAGCATGAAAAATAGCAGCGTGCTAAGACATGACTTTATATTTCCTGCCAAATGTACGGTTGCACGAAAATACGAAGATAAGAGGTTTTTGGTTTACAAGCTCTAGTTCCTCCTTTAAAAGCTTATTTAGCTGTCTTTTTTCACTGCAATATCAACTGTTATTGTCATCACACTTTTGCCTGTACATTTCTTTCTTGTGAATCATTCTAGATTTATATATGGACAAAGAAATGACACTAGACACACACAAAACCAAAGACCCAGGGAAAAATCCTTACCTTCTTGCCTTCTAAGCCCATCTCTCCTGTTGGACCATCAGGCCCTATTGCACCCTGAAACACATGACAACTGTCACTTCACCAACAGAGGTCACTGTAACACAGCCAGACAGCCACAACATACTGTAAACAAACATGTCTAGTGTGGTGAGATGGCACCAAAAAAGTCTGAGTGAGAGTGCGGTGTCTGAAATGTACACTTCTCAGGATGAATAAAGGGATTGTGTTAGTGTCTTAGACTGTATATGCAGGTGGGGGGTGTGTGTTTAAAGTGACACGCGTGGCACTAGAAGTCAATGCTGGATGACTTGGATTATTGTTACGCCACATCAGGGCACAAAGTCACACACACATATACATACAGTTCACACTCAAATGCACACACACTGTTAGAATGGCATCAGTGTTTAAATTACATCAGTGCAAATGTCAAACATAATCAACCTAAAATGCTTAAAGGCCTCCTCGTCCAGTGAGCAGTGATAATAAATGGGTGCAGGCAGTAGACCAATGCAGTCCATCTGTGCTGCACCTGCACTCAGACCAGTTCCTCTGCTATACTGTAGAAGACGCTGGCTCACTGACACTACCAAGAAACACTTTATGGGTCAATACCAGCTAACTGCGATTACGGATAAGAAGTGGTAAACAGTTTTCTCAGAATGATTAATAATCTTTAAGAGGAAAGTGAATTCGACATGACACAGCCACACAGGCAGCCTTGTTGTGTATGTGTTGATGACTGGGCACAGTTGGAGTTTGGCCCCTGGAGAACGCCACTAGCTGAAGTGCTATAAGCCTATTATACGTAGAGCTGGATGAGCAGTGCTCATTAACATTCCTGTCTGGGGTACCTGCTACCCACTGCTAGCGTTTACATAGTCTGATTAGCCAGTGTGTATGGAAAAAATGTCACCCTATCTGACCACAGAGAAGCACATTCACTTAAATGTTACGCTAAGATAATTAATTATAGCGAGTTATGTTCATGTATAACACACGTGTCTGACCCTTTTCAAACAAAGGCAGAAAATTAACATCAGGAGCAAGGACTCAAAACAATCAGAGACATGTACTTAAATGAGCTTAATTATATCCACCAACTGACCAGAGGGAGGGATGAGGACATTAATATGCTCTTCAATATGGAAAACATTAGCTGGAGGTTTGTACATCAGACGTCATTTAGACTTAAGATAAAAAGAATGGTTAATGAGACTGGTGATTCCTCGTGGCTGACATCTGTGAGTGTGAGCTTATAATAATAATAATTAAAAAAAAAAAAAAAAACTGTGCTTTTTACATACAAATTACTCATTTAATCTTTAATCTAAAACTTTAGCCCAAGAGAGAGAGAGAGAGAGGGAAAATAAAAAGAAAACAGCGTAGTTTCTTGGTTGGTCTGATGCCAGTGTGCTTTCTCAGAGCTTGTCTTAAGATGCGGTATTTCCATGGTCCAGTGGACTGTTTTTGAGAGTCAGGCCAGATGTCCAGATGTGAAGATACACTGCTGTCAACATAAAGCCCTGAGCCTTAAGACTAGTAGCAAGTAGGTGTTTCAGGAAGGCAAAGTATGCACAATCAAAATAACCGGATGAATGATAGCTGTAAACTTGGCCAATGTTTCGGTTTTGTCTGACCTTTTCTTAGTCCATAAATTAAATACTATAAAACACTGGAATTAGGGTTTTGTTCATGCACTGCACAGGCGGTGGGGTATAGAGACATACAGTGTGTGTGCGCCTGTGGTTAAAGACATTTTCATGTGTGATTTGAACCACTTCTTTGTCTTTTAGCTCACTACACTCAGGTTTCCAACTTCGGACTACCCAACATAAGTCAGGAACCAGCAGGCAGATTTACTGGCAGTGGAAGCCGCTCATATTAGTAATAATTGAAAACACAGCTTGAGGCATAAGAGTGTGTAGAGGCCAACCACAGCGAAGCCCATCTCCCATGGACTGTCAGACCTACATAGACCCTCAGTGCTATTTTATCCCTCTTTCTAGTTGAGTCAGTAAAAAATCAGTTGACCAAGGCAATAAAAGACAAAACTTTCAGAGAAGGTCATCATCAAGGTGTCTACACCACAGACTTACAAGACAAGGACATAGGGGGCACTATCATTAAACCTTTGCCACTAGATGTGGTTTGAATCTCCCTGTGAGAACTCTGAATTTATCTGCTGCGTGTTGCTTCAGAGGGTGGAATTTATGAACATCATAACTTCAGCCACATGAGATCTAGCACCTGCACAAATCTTATCTGGTCTGAAATATCAGTTGGTGGTTTTAGATTTAAGTTGGATTCCAGCTGAGTTTCTCTCCTGTATGTGAGTTGAAAATGATTTTGTATTGTACTGAGCCTGCAAAGCTCTGGTCTCTAAGTCCTTGATTTAATATGTCTTTCTGTAGAGGACATTTGGACTGTTTATTTTTTTCCCTCACAGCACAGTTGAATATGGTTAAGCCTGACAACCACAGGTGCATGTCCTGCACACATAAGGTACTTGAAGACAGGGTAGCTATATTGATTATTCCTAGTTACACCTGTGTCTGGGAACTGAGCTCAGCAACTTGAAGCAATTCTCAATTTATGTATTCAAGTATTATTTAACTGACAAGAGCATAATATTAGGAATGAATAGTAAGGCCATTTTTGGGTCATGTTATTGTGAAACATTGGAGCTTTAACTTATTGAATGTATAAATATTTATTTTCATGTTACTTATTATAGGATCTACATTTTCTAAAAGGATCACATTCCAGCATTGCAAAAACAATCCACCATTTTATTGTTTTCATATGCTGAGCATATTTAGTGAAAATATAAAACCATTGCCATGGCCCCTTCTAAAAAGGTTAAAGGACAAAAAGCTGCAATGGTACTTTTCTGGTTTTGGGGGATGATGCTTTATGAGTTTGGAGCATTTTGCAAACCCAGAAGGGCTCAAAAAACCTGAAGTCAGTTGAAACAAGCCTTAGCCCCTCATAAATCTCATTTCCCCAGGTTACTAAATGTATCTGCAAAGCAGTTGAGGCAATAGCCTCAAAAACCAGGTCAGACTTTCCACGACAAATGTCATGTGTCTGGACTGACAATGGGTCCTTCCCATTACTTATGAATACAGCGAATAAAAGAAGCTGTTTGTTTGACATCATTGGAGCTCCTCCAGCATTTATAATGAGGACTGACTTCTGAGAAAGGATGAAACAAAGTCATTCTTTAACTCCGAACCCGAGAATGTGTTATGTAAGCAGCTGCATCCAGCGAACGCCCATGACATCAGTTCAGAGCAGTTCTATATCACTTCATTACGATCGACCGGTTAAGTATTTCCAGTGGCTCAACAACAGCAGTTGCACATGGTTCCTATAAACACACATTAAAACATACAGACATACAGGAAACTGATGTGTGCCTACACTTGTGTGCCAACTAAATGATGCTATGATATGGTGACTGCAGAGCACCTTTCAGCACCTAAAGCTAAAGCAACAACAGGTGGAAAATTTCTAATTTACCCGTAAGCCTTTGGGTCCTCTGGTACCGACTGGTCCAGCACTTCCAGGGGGGCCCTGATGAACAAAGAAAAAAGGGAATAAAGAAGAAAAGAGAGAGGGGGGAGGGAGAAAAGGGAAGGAAAGATATAACAAAGGTTTACACTGACAGAGTAAAGAGCCCCCTGCTTGTTGACCCTAGAGGGCAGCCTGACCTCAGGAACACACTACAGGGTTTGTTGTTAGATCTGTCACTCACACCAATTAAAGGGTCTGCTCTGGAATCCTGTTCTGCAGCACCCCAGAGCCCCATATTTATGTTTGTTTTGGTGGCTCAGTGGCCCCCACCTCCAGCCAGTGCTTGGCCTGTACTGTTAAAAGTGGCCATTGGAAGGCCACAGCAAGGGGAAACAGGGGGCAGAGCAACTTCTAATTGGTTAGAGGTGTTGGACTTTTGACTGACAGGAGGGTAATGCAGGTTCAGCAGGAGGCTGCCAGCTCTCATAATGCTCAGAGGAGTCTTTGGTACAGACTTTGGTTTGTTAGCGCTGCATAATACTATCATGTGCTGAAAGAGGACACTGGCTTCAAGCACCAGTGAGATTCCTTGGATGTTTTTTTTTTTTACCAGACATAGAGTTGCTGAACATTTTGGATCACAAGATGTATAATGCCTTACTAATGAGATTCACAAGAACATTTACAGTATCTCTGCCAGTTGAATTAAAAAAAAAAATACAAATTGGGCAGAACAGCAGCTACTTACTGGTCTTCCTGGTGGTCCTGGAGGCCCGGTCTCACCTGGTGTCCCTGGATGACCCTAAATGTACACAGAGACACACATAATATGCGATTGGCAACTGACATAACACAGGGTACTCCGCTGTTGGTTTATCTTGAAACAAAACACGAGCCGACATCTACATAAGTGAGCATGAAAAACCTCAGAGACTGAGAGAGTAAATGAGTGTGACATCACTGGAGTCTGGGTTTTACCAAAAATAGTTGTACAGTTTTGTTAGTTTGGTGTTAACACATCAATTCACTATTAATTGCAGTGACTGATTTAGTTTCAGTTTGTTTCTTTAGGAGATGAGTGAAACATGCAACTGTAGAGATGGAGAGTTCTGGGTAGAAGATTAACTGTTACATTAAGAGACAATGGGGGGAAAAGGAAAACCAGACAACATAAGGAGATGGTTTTATATCAGAAAACATGCTGGACTTTTTGGATTTCTTGGAAATACATTTAAAAAAGCATATGATACAGGGTAATATTTTTTAGCTGGTCCCCTGAAATCAATGTAGTGATTAATGTAGTGAAAATCCATTCAATATTGAAACCTATAGAACAGTAGGTGCTCTGCTTTTCACCCACACGAATAAATCCTAAATGCTCACTGTATGAGCTCTCTATTAGTAGCTATAGATGCCTGCTGGTCAGCCTGCTTCCTTTTGTATGATGCAGTCTTTTCCAGAGGGTCTGTTTCTGTTTTGCAGCCGGGACTGCAGGCCAACAGAGAACGTCCTTATAAATGTGTAAGTGTGTGTGTGTGTCTGGTTAAGTCTTTGGCTATCAGCCAGCAGGATTTCTTCTCTCTGTTTCAGCAGGAATGATAACTACATTTTTATTCTCTTTGACAAACCATATACATTAGTAAATCTTTGTCAAATGAGGATTGTGTAAGACTGACAAGTTGCTTGATTTTTTTTTTTGTTTTTTTTTTTATTAAAGACTGTAATACGAGATATGGTTGTGGCAGGTGGAGGTAGAGTTTAATCTGAATTCAGTTCTTCATCAGGATGCTGCAGAATTAGATGGAAACATGAATGGGTGAATGAAAAGTTGCCAGTTCTGACTTCCCTTTTTCATTATCAGCAAATAGGTCAGTACCTACTGCACTGATTTGAAGATTACGGGCTGGCAAATAATCCAGGTAAATGCTGAGGTTACAAATCAAACATGTTAAATCAAGCTAAAAGCCTCCTGGCAGGTGCCAAAATAAAGTTAAATATAAAACATAGTGAACACTCAGGCAGCATGACATGAAGTTATTTTAAACCATGTTTTCCGTCCTGTGCTCTTCGCTCCTTGTAGCAAATTACTTGTGGTGTTGAGTGAAGTGCTGAAACCAGTGTATTCCCATGGGAATAACAGACACATTTTAGTCCAAGATGATCATTTCTTAGGTTTTCCCTGTAAATCATGCCCATTTCTTTTTTCCTTCATGCTCTGTGTTTTCCATATTCTTAAATAACACCCTCATCCAAATGAAACAACACTATGCCATCCTTTTAGGCGTATCTCACCGATGATCCCTTTTCTCCAGGTGGTCCGGGAAGGCCCATCTCCCCTCGATCCCCCTAAAAGAACAATGAATGGAACAAAACATTTAATTTTAACCCTCCTACTCAGAAGACCATTTTACAATGTTCACAATTAAATCACAACAAAGATGTTTTACCTTCTCTCCTGCCAGTCCTGCTTCTCCCACAGGTCCGATGAAACCCACCAAGCCCTGAAACACGGTAACAGAACGTTAAATGCATGAATAAACAAATTCACAATTGGGTACATTTATGTGAAACAATTTATGGCATCTTACTCTTTCTCCCATAGGTCCTACTTTTCCTGGGATGCCAGATTCTCCCTGTAGAGACACATTTGGTATCAAGTGCTTATTGCATTTTTATTACATTTGGAAAAAAAAGGAATATTGAAACTTTATAAAGCTTTTTTCACCTTAACTCCCTCTGGTCCGACCTTCCCAGGAAATCCTTTTCTGCCCATTCTACCCTGAAGTCACACAAAGCATAGCATGATGAATAGAGAATAACAAGAAGACGCTTGCCAGTTAATGCGTCATTAACATTCATCACAAAATGTAGATGATTATAAAAGATCTGCATCCTTTGAGATGACAGTTTGATGAGAGAGCAGGGAAGTGGTCTGCAGCTGTTGCTAACTGCTAAATGTTGCTGACATGTGTGATTGCGTGTACAGGTAATGCTGACAGTACATTCTGGCAGGCTGAGGGAGCATTCAGGGACTGTAATGTTCCTCTTGCACAGACAGTAATTCCTGGGGTTAAGTGGGGGGTAAGTGCTTTTTTTTTTCTTTTTTTTTTTTTTACCAGAAAGAACTCTGGGTCAGAAATGTCTACGCCAAACTCTTAAAGACTGAGAGCATTAAATGAGTCAACAATTCCAAAGTTTTACTCCAGCGAGGTTGGCAGCTTTCACAAGACGGTACAGACTTACACTGTGTATCACTCAGAGGCACACAGTAAAATAAAATTCTTGCAGTAAGATGAGAATTAATAAAAGCAGCCCAGGATTAGTGACTTCTTATCACGTGATTGAGATTTATGTCTGCATTTGAACAAATTATGCACAGAAGGAAAGGAAGGAATACACAAGAAAGATTTAAAAGTGGAAAAAATGAGCTCCCTTGCACAAACAGGGGGGGAAAAAAAACCTGATAATTTAAAAACAGGAAAAGAGAGGATGTCATTCTGAGTGAGGTGAAGTTAAAAGACAGCTGGCTGAGGTGCGGGCTGACAAGACGGAGGAGCAGGACAACCTGTGGCACCCGGCCAGGGATCAGTCACAGCTCCTGAATCAGTCCCTAGCGCTTCCCCTCAGATCAACAATAAAGCGGGTCAGAAAATAAGACAAGCGTGTGGGAGTGAAATAAGGTGGGCTGGGGTGGAGGGAGTATGGAAAGGTCCAGAGTCAAAGAACTATGTGGAGCAGAAAGATCAACCTGATAAAAAGAAGAACAGGTAGCATCTATAATCAAGGACAAATAAACTGTGAAATCTACAAGAAAATAGTTGATTTCTTCAAACATCCAATAAAAGTATCTCTATTATTTAAAGGGGCTGTTACATTTCCTGTTCAATAAAACATTTGCCAAATAAAGTCAACAAGTCTTCTTTTTCTGCTGTGGCCCATTAACATCTTCTGCCACTTTATTGCAGCTATAAATCGCACCACCTATAAACATGGTGATGGCAGTTATATCACCCCCTGGTGGTTAAGTCCAGGCACTGCACACACTTGTATAGTGTAAGAGCGTATAATCAGAAAAAAGGCACAATAACATCTTTGAAATTCAAACCATACGTATATCAACAACCCCTTTCAGATGGAAAAAAGCTTTATACACGGATGCCTTATTTATTTCCAACAGATGAATATCAGATTAAGTTTGAGATGCTTTATTAAAACAAACCATTAAAAATCTACTGCCTATTGTACATGGTGAGATGTCAAGATTAATAGTGATTTGTGCACATTTAGGATCTTGTGTCGTTCATGCTTTGCCTTCTTTTTATTCCTGCATTAGTGAGATTTATCTGCAGACAGAGCAGCTGAAACAATGCCAAGGTTCACCCGGTTTGTTCTATAGAGCAGATTTAGTTGCACTTGTGTTTTCCTTGGACATTTTTATTCCAGTTTCCACTCTCTTTGATCTTGAATTTACTACAAATATAAAAAGGATGAATGAAACCACAACAACGCACATGAAAGATGGTTTGACCGTAGCGCATGGAATATAGATTAAACAAACAAGCGCGTTTGCTGTACATACACGCAGTGATGGAGTTTTCTACTGAAATTAATATTAACAGTAATCTTTCTGCTTCCTCTGCACAACACCTGGTGTTTATCTCAAAACTCACCTCAAGTCCTGTTGGGCCTGCTGGTCCGATTGGGCCCTCATCCCCCTGCAAAACAGATGATATTGATCTTAGTATTTATCATGTTTGGGACACGAGGCAGCTCAGAGCAAACAAACAGCTTGTGTGTGTTAAATTTTTGATGCAGTTTGGTGCTTTGGATCTTACCTCCAAGCCTGGTACTCCTCTTGGCCCTGGTAAACCTCGGGCCCCTAGTTTTCCCTAAATCAGCAAAAATGAAATTAACGCCACTGTATTTACACATGTGTACACCTGTTTAATGATTCAGCAATAAGGCAGTGGATGAGGCTAATGACTCTCCCTTACCTTTGGACCTTCTAGGCCGTTCTCTCCTGGTGGTCCCATGTCACCAGGAAAACCCTGCCACGATCAATTAAAAAGCTTTCAGTATTTGAAGTGTGTGGTCATTCTGGGATAGCCACACATTCATGGCAGCAAAGTAGAGACAGATGACAAATTCAAAGACAAACCGACATAAGGCCAGTTAGGGCGTTAAGTCAGTGCTCTTTGGTGTTGTACATTCAAAAAGTCTGCAAACACTAATCTTACAACAGATATTTTCTCATTTTTCGACTTTGAACATGTCGGGCCGAAATAGCTCTTATAGTTAGGTTAAGGTCTGGTAACTTTGAAGGCCAAACATGACTCCTATAATTTTCACATTCATCAAATCATTCACTTGAGCCTTGTGTCTTTTGGTTGGAAGTATAACCTAGGAGACACCACTCCCATCAGGTTTCCCTTTAATTTGTCATCCATCTGTAGATATAAATACAAACCTCAGGGCCTGGCGGTCCAGGTGCACCATCAGGGCCCCTCTCTCCGATCTTGCCCTGTGACATAGACAACAGCATGAAAAATAGCATTATTATTTTCCACATTTTCACATCTCCTGGTTTTAATTCCATAAAAGTATGACGAAAGCTAACCTGCGGTCCTGGTTTCCCGCGGATGCCTGGTAACCCTGGAGCTCCCTGGATGCCCTGTTCAATACAAACCCAAACATAAAAACTATGACAGACAGCCAGACAGGATTCAGAAGCATAAAACAGAACCCTGATTTCTTGTCTACCGTGGGGAAACAGACTTTAGACACGCATGACTCTGCTCAGTATTACTAGTATCTCCTGGGATTTTTTTAATCCAGTGATGCTTAAAGGGTTAGATTTTGCTTACACACAAAGACAAATGAGAGCGAATTTCCACAAGTTGGACAGCAAACATCTGGATAAGTCATTCTGTACAGGCACACTTCTACAACAAAAGGCCGTGTAACTGTCCTTGCTTGTCTTAGGATGTGGATGGATAGAGGTTGATGAGGGGAGGAAGCGAGAATATGTGAGGATTTACAATATGTACATGTGTGCTACAGTGATCTACCTTGTCTCCTTTGAAGCCGAGCTCCCCGTGCTCGCCGGGCATCCCAATATCACCCTGATGAAGAGAGGAAGAGGAGGAGGAGGAGGAGGAGGAGGAG
>JAPTYQ010000005.1:28873316-28895368 GCA_029814465.1 Ostorhinchus cyanosoma | reverse complement strand
CTGCTTTGTTCGGTACCAGGAAGTAATGGTACTAATGTAAGGAATGACGTTCAAAGGGAGAATGTGGATGTGGACAGGGGTCTGGGTTAGTCTGGATTATTTTCATCTTACATGTGTTTTTCTTGTATTTTTTAAAAAAAATATACTTCTTGTTTTTTTTTTTTTTTGTCACTTACAGGTAAGGAACCAAATATGGTAACTTCACTCACACTTTCTAAACAACAATAAACAAATTTGAAAAATGTCATAAAACTGATAAAGTCTTGTTATGTCCTCCAATAACCCACTATGGTGGAAATGTTGAATTTCAGAGTATTTCTATGAGTGCCCTATAAAGGGTTAAAAGGGATTACTGATGTGCATAAATATTTATGGGCTACAGTGTATAAAGAGGGGCCTGAAACTGTCAACATTTAAAACTATGAAAAGAGAAAATATTTTCCATCACTCTGACTGCTTTTATAATATTGGAATCTTCAGTCATAACCTCTAATTGTATAAAACTATATACAGTATTTATTCATGTGTAGTGTATGAAATGTGTCTGTTCTGTTTTCATTCATTGTTGTAAGATTGTCCAAGCTACTCCCTTGGTCAGGTCACTTTTGGAAAATAGATTTTAAAGTCAATGAGAGTTCCACATGGTTAAATAAACTATTATAGTATAATAAAAATGTGCTAGGAGCATGCCAAACAGGATGTTGTTAAAAACTAATGTAGCTTGTAAGAAAAGAGAGCCACAATACCTTCTCTCCTTTAGGTGCTGGTCCAGGTGAGATGCCTGGGTCTCCTTTTCTACCCTAATGGGAAAAAAAAATACAAGGCATGTTAATAAGTGCAAATGATCAAACTTGTGCAGTGATTTCAGTCTGTTAAATCTGTTACATCATCACCTTTAGTTGGCCTAAGGAGGTCATATTGACACATCTAGTGCACTGTTCCTCCAGCCACACACACCAGGGTTCATTGTCAGCAGTTAACAATAATAACAGGACTGCAGGACATCAAAGCTATAGGTCGGAAATTAACCTGAGTGCTGACTCCCTCGCTTCCCCGGGAATATGGGCTTTTTACAACTTCTTTTTGATTTATTAATGATGAAAGAGCAAAGACTGTGGCGCACCCGAGGGCATCAAACACTTCACAATCAGTCTCTCAACACAACAGCAGGTAGAGGCTGCCTGCACCAGTCTGCATAAAAACCACTGAGGCATTCATTCAAGGCATGGTTTCAACTATTTATTTCATGGATTCATTGGCAACATTGTCTGGAAATAACTCGCATGAAGTTGAAATATTTAATATCTAAGTAGGGCTATGTGTAATAGTGACAGAGTGAAAAATTTGGCAAGATTATTATTTATTATTAGTTTGACCTACTAATCAGACTGGAAATATAGAGCAGTTTCAGCTGCTCTTCCTTGTGTCTACACAGTTTACATGGTGACAATACAAAAATCCATTCATACTACATATCACAATACTATTGTAAAAAAAAAAAAAAAAGAAAAGAAAAGAAAAGAAAAGAAAAGCAATATCAACATAAGAGAAAAAATAATCTGTCTTGATCAAGCTGATGATATAATTATTTATTTAACATAAGATACTCATGAAATGATCAAGAAGTCAAAATATTGTGTATTTTTAATAATGATATAATGGCAATAGCAGAAAACAATACACACAAACAGTTGATGAATCACTCTAAAGTAATGTGACACTAAAAAGAATGCTTATTATTACTGTGGTTTCTTCTTCTTTGTCCATTAATCAGTTTGATGTATGTAAAGAACATAAGCATTTGCTCATCTTTGTATCTTATCAAATCATCTACTACTATTTAATATGAGATACACCAAGGAGTAACCGTCTGTAGTGTTAGTCATAGATGCTGTTCAAACAGGGGTCATTTTTCTTTAAAAAGAAAAAGAAAAAAAAAAAGAAACAGGGGTCAAAATGCAGGCAGGGAAGTTGTTTGAGGAAGGTGAAGAATGTCAGACAAACAAAAAAACAGAAGAAGAAGAAATGGTAAATTACGACAGGGAGAGAAGGATAAACAGTCCTTTTGGGTGACCTACAGGGGGTCAGGGCAGCAGTGATGAGGTTGACGAGGGTGAGTGGTATAAACTGCATGCCACTGCCCAGTTGTCATTTTTGTAAGGCATTTTTATAATGCACTTTAAATATATGTATTGCTGCTTGCTGTGTGTCCTGACTACACAGAGGCAGAGGTCAAGGGTGTTTACTAAGACATACATCAGTGTGCACTACTGGACGAGGGATGCAGAGAATTTGTCTTGGTCAGGGTCATCTCCTGTTCACACGTTAAAATTAGACAGATTTATTTGGAGTTCTCACTTTCCGTCTCGTGTTTTTTTTGGGAGTCTGATAAATCACAGAAAACTCCCCTGTTGACTAGACTTCTCAAGATTCTCCAGGGGGTTGGAAGAAAGATTTGGAAGTATTTTACACAGCAACATTGCTCAGATAACAAGCACCTTCTGAAGAAGTTGACTCTAGTAGTGGCTGATGGCTAAGATTAGGCTAGTTAGAGGGATGTTCGCTTCAGGATTTATTGATTAAATGATCTAAGTTTAGGTATTTCATAGTTTGACTCACACGGTCATTTTAACAGTCATCCAGTGAAAGTCAAAAATTGTACATTTCTTTTCTGAGATAGCGGTTGTGATGAATCACTTTTTCCTCTTAGAAACTATCCGTAGTATATCTATATCTAAAAAATCCAAACTAGTTGACCTCTACATAAGCCATAACTGCATCTACATCTACTGATTATAATTGTTTTTTGGGTTTTTTTTTAACCTTACATCAACTTGGCATTTAGCCTCATACCCTTTAATCTTAATCCTGACATTGACATGAGCAGCACACATGTTAAAGTCATTCAGCTCCTCAGTATTAAGTACTGTTTTGTTTCCGAGTCTCCGACTGCCAGGTGCGTCTGCACTGCCGTCAACTCAGATGCCCCTCTAGTTCATCAGCCATAAAACTACATAACCCTTATGAATTCCAGCTGATAGAGAAAAACTGAATGTAATGGTTCAAAGTGGAAAAAACAACATGGCTGTCAGGTTCTTGCCAGAAAAAGAAAGACTTGCTTGTGATCAGGAGTTGTGTATGCATATTATACCTTGAGCCCGGGTGGACCAGGTCGGCCAGGGTTTCCATGGGGACCGGGGGCGCCCTGTGGAAAAGCAGTAGACAGGAAAACATAATCAGAAGAGATCTCAATCAATCTTCATATTGGCATAGAGCTGATGCAAACTGTGGCTTTGCTACTGTGAGGGAGACCAAAAGAAGGGGGGGGGGCAAAGACTGACGAGAGACCCTCAGCCTTCTTTAACCTACTTTCCTATACATCAACTGAGGTATTTGGGGTTGGGGGTAGTAGAAGCTTATGGAAAATGGGGCACTGTGGAGGAGTGGAGGAGCTCTGCAGCTTCACCATATGGATGTGGTTTTCCTGCCCCCTGTTGCCTCGGCAGCCCCCTCCCCATCCACGCGAACTCACACACAGACACACACATTTGCCAAGCATCTTAATGAGTAATGCAGATCATCTCGTATCATAACATTTTGAATTCCACTGTTGGTGTGTGTTTCTAGCCATGTGGTTGTTGCTGGGGGAATGAACACAACTGTGTCTGAACGCAAACAAAGAACCATCTACAGTAGCAGCATATTTGTAATGTGAACCATATCGCCCTGTCCAGCAGCCCCCATGGGAAGGTTTAGCTGAAAACCCTTTGGAAGCCAGCGAAGGTCTCTCTCCACCAATTTTTCTTTAGTCGAATCAGCAGCCGTCAGACGGGATCACAGGGGGTGTTGCTGCATCTCTATGATCCATCTATCTGTCCAGCTCCTCTTTCTCTGAGTAACTTTTTCCTGTGGATCTCTGACCTCACTACTGCCCTCCACGTGGTGCGGCACCCTAGGGCCCCCTTCACCTTCCCCCTTACACTGGGTCAAGGGTTAGGTGAGGCAGAGGCAGAATAAAGACCCACAACTGCTTGAAGCCGGGTCAGTGAGTTTCATTGAGGTGAGTCAAAACCAATCAGGAAGCCATTACGTTAGTGATCTTGTCTGCATCATCAAAAAACAACATCCAGACAGGCAGCTCTTTATTATCCCACAGAGAGTAAGAGAGGGAGAGAGGGTAATCTATGGTTTGAGCTAGGTTATACAGCTCAACAAAACCCCCTTTGAGAACAGTTCAAAAACAGACACACTGGTCGGGTGCAGACATGACAACATAAATGCTTTTTTTTCTGTAAGTACTCTTCCTGTTAAAGGGAGCTTTGATGACAGTCCTGCCTGATTCACTCAGTGAGATTTTCAGAGACCGATCCTGTCAAGAATGAACAGGACGTTACTGAGCCTGTGTGAGGGTTTTATCTCTGATGTGAGTCACAGAACATTCAGGTTTTCCACTAAAAAAGCTGATGTTGAAAAACTTTAAAAAAGAAAAATAATAACATAATAGATCAATAAAATTATTACATTAAAATACAGACAAAGCCTTTTCTTGAAAAAAAAAAAAAACTTTTAGGTGAGATTGAAAAGCAGTAATAGATTAAGCAGATGTAATTATCCAGAGTTTGAGGGCTCAAAGTGCAAAAGCATAACCACCTTTAGTCCCCAAACAGGCCCTGGGAGCGATCAAAGAGCCTGTGTCAGCTGATCTAAGAGGGTGACTGAGATCATGTGGGATTAGAGGATGCTTCATATGGTTTGGAGCCTGGTCATGTAGAGCTTTAAAAGTCAGTTGCAAAAACATCTAAACCAATATGAAAATGGACAGGAAACCAATGCAGAGATGCCAGAATTCATTATAGTACATTCATTTTATGTTCCTGTTTCCTCAAGATTTACAACTTATTTTCAACGAGATGGGGAACATTGACACTGGTTTTTAGCTTATGTTTTATGTGTTATATTTTCATTCCAGAGATTCTCAGGTTTTAATGATCTTGCCTTTTTTTTCCCTCCCACACTCATTTCCCCCCTTTCATTTTCGGCCTGTATGCAGCTGGCGCTCCCTCGAGAGTTAGTGCGTCCAGACACTGTTGAGGCACGCTGTTGTGCCCTAAATAAACTAAAACAAACGAGACATGTTTGAATTACATGCTGCAAAATTAACCCTGTGGCTTACCACAGTTTGGGCAGTACACTGGTAGGCACGGGCTGGCATTGACATTTAGTGCTGCGCTCCCACTTGCCTGTCGTGTCCCTTTCTCTCAGAACAGGTGTCTAATTAGAGAAGACCAGGGTGGGGTTCAAGCTGAGGGCTATCAAATGAAAAACCACCCAACCTCTGAACAGCAAGGCAGGGCGTTACTGTGGTTCCTGTGGTAATATTACTGCTTGCTCTGTGCATTTCATACCGAATCTAAACGTAGACAAAATGGTCACAATCTAAACATATAATAGCCACTAATATCTCATCATATCATATCATGTACTCTGCCGGCACACAGGTTTATAAATATCGATGCTCAACCCTACAAAATTTTACAACAAAACCATATGTGAAGCTTTAAGCCAGGACGTACTGTATATGCACTTGCTGGATCTCAAACTCGAACGCATGACATCACTCTGGAGAATACATTCCCACAGTGAATATTTCAGAGGAGCCCTTTTAACAGGCTTTGCTGTAAACATGCGTCTGAGTCTCAACACCAGCTCATAAAGGCCATTTAAGCATGCATACACAATAACACAGTATAAAGATAAAAGAGATTGTGTATGATGCTGTGCCAAAAGAGAGCTGATGGAGCACAGACTGATTAACTAACATTAGATCAAGAGGGCATGTAAATCCACTGGACGTCTTCATAATTAAAGATTCAAGCCTGCACACATAGTAAACTCTCTGCCTTTGAGGAAATCAGGAAAATATTTCACTGTTCGTTAAAGTTGCTAAAGCCGTTACTAAGTGTGAATCAGCAGCCCGTTGCCACATAAATTACTGTAAAACTGCATAATAACAAAAACAGACAGACTGGATGAATAAAGCTGTGTTGGTAGAAGTCCAAACATATGAGTGTATTTGCTTCAAAAGCCAGATTTTGGAGTTAAATACATCAAGCAGAGACCTGAATATAAGAAAAAGGAAATCGTAAGTAGTCCAAAGTATTATTTAAGCATTACAACAATAATAGTAATAGCTCATACCGGCAGTGACAGTTTTGAAAATTACGATGGAAAGCTAGAGCTAACTTGATGCCAAACATTTAAAATCTGGTATTAAAAAATGTATTAAAATACCCAAAGGTAGTAAACTGGAGCTGAGTCTGTGCTTTTTACTGTCCCAGAGCTTATTCCAGTGCAGAGATCCATACACACCGTTTACACTGGAGATTAGACAGACCATTAAAAAGATGTTGCCATCACAACACACTGCCGTCAGCAGAACACAGCACCTTTACTGGTTTAATAGTTCCTTCCAGTCATAGCGCAGTTTTCCAGGTTGGTTGGTACTTTATTGCAATATTTGCCCATCTGGGATTTGAAGGAGCTTTGTGTGCAGGTGAGGCAACGTAGAGGAAATTATGTTTAGTGACAGAGGAGCAGTTTGAAGGGGAAGCATGAGGAAAGATGGGCGACAGAGGGTTTTTTTCACTTACACAAAGACCCTTTTGACCCAGCCGGCTCCAGACGAATACATGCAGCGCGTCTTTATATAGATACAGACCCTGTGTACCCACGCTGCATCCACCGCACGTTTCCTCTCACACCCTTCTACCACCGCCGTCATTTTAGGCCGACACACACACTCGAAGGAGCTCACCATTCATGGGCACCGCTTCCTACCAAAAGCTCATTCTCCAGACAGACGGTTGTTGCCATAGTGACAGCGTCTCACACTCACATGTGTGGGATCAGAGGTCAAGGTTCATGGGTGGTGCTTGGTGGGATCAATAGTGCTCTGTGTGTCATCATACAGACTTCCAGTAATCCAAAGCTACGGAGGGTCATGCAAAAAACCTGACAGGGCTGAAAGCAGCTCTCTTTTCAGTAAATGTGGTTTTTCACTGCGAAAAACCCTGAAAGTCTATGCGATATTTACTGATCATATCTATCACACACAAAGACGCAGTAATACATGGATTGAAATGATCTGTGGCTGCATTCTAACATCCTGTGGGTATATTCATTTTTTTTCCATCTTTGTATCGTTTGCCTCTTTCCTTGTCCTTCCTATTTAACTTCTGATATATATGTGGACATGTTATGCCAGTACAATATATAATGACATTGCTTAAAGATCTGAAATAACTTGTGATAAAAAAACAAATACTGAAATGTGCATAGTAGTTGTAGTACATCTTTCTTCTTTGACAATCCAAACATTAAACAGTAGCCCTTAACTTAATTAAACAGTAGTTGTTTATTTTAGTGCTACTGAAATAAACAACTTTGAACATGTGGTCATATCATTACTTTATCATATTTTCTTTTTATTTATGTATTTATTGGTATTCACTGTGATTGCAATGTCTTTATCACACACACTGATGAAAAAGCAATTCAGTCAGCTGTGATATATGTATTTGTGGAGATATTCTAAGGGTATTTGTACATGTAAATTACTATAAAATTCACCTTTACTGTCATTCATTCTCTTCAATTAACCAATTCTAGTACATTTGGAGCCGTGGCACTTGCAGCTAAATCACAGCCAGTCCGCTGGTCAAGAGGGCTGGAAGGAGAATGAACCTAGCATACCTGTTTTTGAAACCGAATGACCTGAAGGAATTCTATGTGACTGGGAATTGAACCAACAAACAGTGCAACCCACTGAGCCACCCAAAAATCCATGCATGTGTTTATACATAAGTAATTTTTTCTATTTCTTTCTATTTCTTGTATTTTTGGATTGTAAAGTCCCAGAGTCCCATCACATAAAGTCAAGTAAAGTTGACCTGAACTGAACTTGTAAACCTGCTGGCAGTGTTTACAGATTCTGACTATGATAACACTTATGACCCAATAATTCTGTGTCATTTGTAAACCGGATCCCTATGGTGTGAATTTGGATTTAGAGTTAATTATCTCCATGTTTAACCCATGAAATCCATTTGCCAAATTGAATCCACATTCTTATCTAGCCAAGGGGGAACGGATTAGCCCACATATGTTTGTACGTGGATGCTTGCAAATATGTGTATATGCACCTCAGTGTTAGCACACACGCAAACACACATGGCAGAGGCAATTAAACTTGATAAATGGCGTTGTTTACAGGAAAGCTCCATAATCTGTCTCACTCTTTATATAGGCAGGTCATAAACGCAGCCACATATGTCTGCTACACAGCGTCAGATTAGTGCTGTAGCGTGTATACACTTGTGTGTGAGCACTTATGTGTACTTGTGTATGCATCAAACAAAATGACTTTGAGGTCAGAGTCAGACACTGGCGGCATGTTTGCAAGTGACCCTTGTTAACGCTGCATCAAAACCGATGGCCTTTACAAGTGCTTTTTTATTGAAGAGGCTTGTTTTCATTGTTTGCTCTTTGCAAACCAACCACTTCCACTGACAATGCCACAGGCAGTTCAACAGCTGGTTTGCTGCGGCTGACAAAGGCTATGTCTAAGCCACCAGGATGTAAATCAGCTAGGGGTGACTGGTAGATACATACTGCTGATGGATGAGGTTTGAGACAGACATAGACGTAGTCATGGTTTGATCCTAAAAATCTGTCTGGAAAATAACTCATGTCAGTATGATACCTTGTTGATAATTTTTATGGCTTGCTAGTCATAATAAGAGACTGCTGTTACGTGGTTAAAGTTAAATATGTGCTTATTCTGAAGAAAAACTGCTTCTTTGTTAACAAAAATAGTTCCACTCAGAATCATACTTAAACAAGCCTTGGCTTGACCAAGTTCAGAAAATTTTAAGCTCAATTAAAGTTTTATTCTGGTTGAGTCTGATCTGAATCATAACAAATCCACCTAACTGGGAGTAATGTTGTGGAACTGCTCCTATGGACAAGACGGGAGGTGCTGCAAAGGTTTAAATAGCTTTAATTAGAGCCAGACAAAGACCTCCTTATGCATCTATAGTGGTAGGGGATCACAGCGACTTTAGCTTAAGGGTCTCTCTGAGACACACACAGAAACTACTTATTAAATGATACATAAAAGAACACACAACTATGAGCATCTGAATGTCTGAACATATGTGGCAAACAGTGACTGAGAATTCCTGACAGAACACCTAAGAGGAAGACTATATCTATTTAACTGCCTTTGAGAAAGAGGCCTTTCATTAGTCCAGAATGGGATTCCTATGAGGTGTCGGCGCAGCCTGCTGCAACAGCTCACTCAGGAGAAGAAAGTCCAGCCGAGCCATGTGTTCTCTGTCTGTTTACAGTGCTTTTATTAGGCATCCTGTGGCACAGGCAACCTTTTGAAAGGCAGTCTTTTTAGGAGCTTTCCTGTTTATGCTTAGGGGTGGGAGGTCAGCACTCGCAGGCCCATGCTGAATATGGTCAATCTGCCTGCATAGGAAAACTTTGTGCATGCGTATGGGTGAGAGGGGGGTGTGTGTGTGTGTCAGCTGGGGGGCGGGAGGGATTTCAAGTGATGTGCGAGTCTGGGTTGCAGGTTATTATTGTAAGAGCAGAAAATGCACCATGGGATACCGCAGAACACACAGATACAGCCCTCTCTGACCTTCTCTGTTTGTTTGTTTGCTTGAGTGTTTCTCTGAGTCACTCCTGCAGTTATTACTGTGCTTTCAGTCAACATGTACTGTGTGTCAGCAGTGGTAGAACTATCACAACAAACACACACACACACACAGGGACACTAGAGTAAAGTAAAAGCTTACTCAAAAAAAAAAAAAACATATTGAAATGTTTCTTTAAAAGCCATATTAATAATGTTTACAGAAATCACAGATTAAAATGAGACTGATGTAGATGGAGGTGTGTGAGTGTAACCATGGAGAAGTAGCCCACACTCACCCGAGGACCCCTTTTGCCTGGCAGCCCTGCCTTCCCTGGAGGTCCTGGCAGTCCCTGGAGGAAAACAGAGGCAGTCCTCAGTCCATGGTTGCATTACCACATATTGGTTGATAGCACACAGACAGTCTCAGTCAATACCTAAGCAATGTCCCTTATCAAAATCTGTTAAAACATGATTGTCATTTGTACGTTTCCACAGTAAATCCCCCCCTTGTCCACAGACAGGCTGCACAGTGGCTGTAGGGTAAAAAGTGACACCTTTTTCCCTCTGAAGTAATTCCATCCCCAAGTGATGAAAGGTCAACCTTATCCATCAGGAGGTTCTGTGCTTGTGTGGCAGGAAACCGTAGAAACTCTAGAAATAACAGGTCATTTCCTGCACCACTCAATGCCCCAGTGTGGTTTTATCAAGCTCATGCTCACTCGTTTTCTTTTAATCAAAAAAGTGGAAAAGAAGAAGTGAGGAAAAACAGAGGTCTTGTAACTAAGTGAGCGCTACAGGGCTCTGGCTGTCTCATATGCAGCATTTTCTAAACGTTTGTCCACTGTAAAATGCACTCAAGCATCTTAAATATGCTGTTTAAAACTGCCTTTTTACTGGATCTTCACATGTAATAAATGAGCTAAAAAGCAGCCGCCATACTATAAAGCACCCAGTTACTGACGTGTGAATGTTGTACCCTTTCTATAGTTTCCTCATCTCAATTTTCACAAGGCTGTGAACTTTAAGAGACAAGGCACAACTTCAAAACAATGGATATACTCATTCGTCTTAGTGTAAAGGTTATTACACGACCCCTACAGCGCATACAGCGTGTCTGTCTGCTATGTGGTTTATATGTTGCTCTGAAGATTATAATTAACCCCCCGCCATCTCTCCATCTTACCATCATCCAGAATGACCTCCAGGGTTGAGACCACCCCCATTGTTACAGGTGGTGTGCTCGATGGTGGCCTTACGGACCTGTCAGCATCAACACACCCGCGTCCATCTTCACACTTCCACCCCCTGCTTCAACAATCCTTCTTGTTGATCTGTTTGTTTATTCCCACAGTTCTTTTCCTCCTCACACCTGTCCATCCTTACATATCCATTCACTCTGACAAACGGATCTTAAATCTGTATTTGTAACAGCACTTTACATAATATTCCATCACATTAATAGGCTACTAACTACTCATAAGAGCTGGAGTATATTTTGCATAAAAATGTGAAAATGCTCTACTAATCTTTCATTTTTATTCATTTAAATTTTACGCCCGAAAAGTTTTCCAAGTGCGACACCATCCAAGTATTTATAGAGGTAGCAGCAGCTTGCAGATATAATCAGTGAAACTGAAAACAGGAGCCAAGATATGCATGAAATTTCAGATGTCAATTAAATTTAAAGTCAAAGCCAATATAACTTCATCTAATTAAAATGCCAAATCACACAATTCCTGAATATATTAGATCAAATTCAGGAGTGCAATCAAATTAAAGTCTATGGTGAATGGCAAGATGAAGTGAAATGGAAAAGAAAGTCATTTTTACATTGGCAGTGGAACCAAGGTTAATTCAGGGGGTAGCTATGCCATATCTGTGCTCCTGTCTTTCCTGTACAACATCAACATGTGGAAACAATCGAGTTTACGAGTTTGTTGTGTCTTTCAGAAGATGACCCCTTCTGATTTAGGAAGTTGGAGCAATGAAAGGCAAGCCATCAGCCAAAAGCTGAATGAATGCTGTGCTTTTCACGTGCAAGAATGAAGGTGTGTGTGCACAAAACTTGAGAGAAGAGAAAAGAATTCAAAGTATTTTGCCAAAGAACCATGACTGGGCTCATCTGGAATCCTGCAGCGCACTACATGATAAGACAATGAAAGACATATGTGCAATCTCTGATATAATCTCACAATCCATAATTTAACCATGACTGAAACATGTGAGCCTATTCAAGAAGTGCATTTAAGCCTCAGACTAAATACCCATCCAAACAGAGTCAGCTTTAGGTGTGCATATCCAGCATACACCGCAGCCATAACATGACATGACACATAAAACAAGTCTTTATTTTGGTTGGCCTTAAAATTGCATGTGTAGCTGTAAAACCTGCCATACAGTCCATAAATGAACAGCCAAGTATAGTGGAGATGACATTATAGAAGTCAATTAGCCAGTTCTAGACGCGCAGACCTGTAATCTACTACAACAAATTAAAGAGTCACTACAAATAAACACTGGGCCTGCTAAAACTTGACACTAAAATGGTGTTTAGAGGATCAAGTCACAGGAACGGAATGAATCCAAATGAAGCTACAAATACATTTAGCAGGTATCTGTATCTAATTCAGGCCCCAAGAGAAAAATCTAGTGCTATCCTCCAATCATAAAACAACTTCCATAGGTATGTTTCATATACAAATTAACACAGTTCTCTGATGACTTCTTCACAATTTAAATAATATACAACCTACAAAGAGATATACTTTGATGTGAGGGACTAAAATGGAGAAAGCAGTCCTATCTTCTTCATTCTCTAAGCAGGACAGATCATAAGTACCTATGTGGCTGCGCGGGAAAGTTGAATGATTGTGTTTACTGACTGCTCTGACCTCTGACCCTGCTTTGAAAGAGGGCCATATGACCTCCACTATTCTATATGACGGAGGAATCTGGTGCAGAGACGGCAAGGCGTCAGACCTGACACGTCACACCCAGCCTGGAGGCTTCTGTGCACAGAAGAGGGAGGCAAGAAGGAGGAGAAAGGAGGATTTCTAACCGGTGTGGGAAAAGAGATAGTGGCATATTAGCCTACATATCTCGGTTGGTTCATATCCAGCCCTGCAGTCCTGGAAACAAAGCTGGTCTTTTACTTGTGACAAAGACCAGTACACACTAGGATGTCCACAATGCTTTACTTTAACCACGTTACTGATCTCAAGCACCAACCCCTCCACTCACCCCTGCCTCATAACGGGTGAATGTATTTTTTGCTGACTGTGAGGTAGCTTTACTGATATTAAATCAAATCCTCACTTTCAATCTGGGGGTTAGCAGGACTCTGCCACCTGATGCAACAACTGAGAACAGCCAGACCATATTTGACTAACTTTATCTGCTCTAGCTGCTATCTCCACCAACATGTACACTAACCACCCCAAAAGCTGACAGTTCAAGTAGTAGTTCTTACCCTTAGGCCTTGGTCTCCTTTCTGTCCTTGGGGTCCAGCCAGCAGGGAGAACTGAGTTGGTGCCACATCCCAGCTTTGGTAGCCATCAGTGGCAGGTGGTGTTACTGGGTTATATGAAGGTTTGGTAGGTCTTGGGGTGACTGGGGCCTTGTTTTTGGTTGGTTTTGTTGGCTTGGTGACCTGTTTGGACACTGGTTTTACAGTTTTAGCATTGGCAGTTTTAGAAAATGTTGATTTTGATGGACTGACTTTGGATAATGTTGGTTTTGAAGGTGCAGGTTTGGCAGAATTTACTTTGGGTATTGTCGGTTTGGACGGAGTGGCTTTTGATGGTGTAACTTTTGGCCTGGGAGAAGTCTTCTTTGAAGTGGTGGGTTGTGGTTTCTTTGGGACTGCACCTTGGTCTGATAGGGAAGAATCAGACTTTGTCTTGGGAGGTTTGGTGCTGGCAATAGTTGGAACAGTAGGTTTTTTCTTGTTGTCTGATGCTATAGACTTTTTGGGGCTACTTTGAACAGTAGGCTTTGGGGTGTTGGGTTTAGAGGTTTTATTTGAAGCCTTAGATGTAGAAGGTCTTGGGGTTGGGGCTTTTGTAGGTGGTGGTCTTGTCCTGAGTGGTACTGTGACAGTTTCAGTCCTGGCCTTGGGTGGTGGTGAAACCAGTCTAGGCTGGACTGTGACTGGCATCACAGTTCCAAACAGGGGTGTAGGAATGGGTTTAATTGTTTGGGTGGGGGGCACATATCTAACAGCAGAGGCAGCAGCAGCAACACTCCTGGCCAGGCTCAGCCCCTTAGGCTTCTTAGATGTTTCCAGGCCACCGCGTTTAGGGGTAGCAGCGGTAGCTGTGATGTTTGTGTCTCGTGGTAGGATAGGCAGCAAAGGAGAGAGGTTAGGCCTGAAAGTGTCTGCTTCCCTGCACTGTTTCTTAATGTACCTGCAGTAGTTGTGAGCTGCCTGTGCAGAAGGGACCAGGTCAAACTGGCAGATGGCTCCTTCAAAGTGTGCTGAGGCCTGCTGCTGGCTTGTCCGCCCCAGCAGAAAGGAGCCCTGGAGCTCTGGAGCCAGTCCCTCCTCACTGTCCCACCCAAAGTCTGCATGAACACTCTGCTCTCCGCAGGAGGCATATAGAGTCACTCTCTGTCCATTAATTCCCACTGCCAGCTGGTGCCACTGGCCATCATGGGGATCATAAGGCAGTGCCACAGAGGTGTTTGGTCCAGTATGAAGGACCAGTTTTCCCGGCACAAGTTGCAGACCAAGAAGAAGCTTCTTTCGACCTGAGAGCAGGGTGAAGAGGAAGGCACTGTTAACGCGGTGTGAGCGCACACTCAGGACCAGTGCCAGATTGGGCCAGATGGCCGCTGGGAAAACTGAGCGCAGTGGAGCCTCGATGTGAGCTCGCTGGTTGAGGATGATCCCCGATCTGAAAGGAATGATGCCTGCTGGCACCGTGCGTGACAGCTTCTCTCCCTTAAGCCCCAGCTTTTGGAGGATGTCCACATCTGAATAGAAGAGAGACAGGTGTTAGAGCTAAAAAAAATATTTAGATGTGTTAACAAAATCAGTGCAGTTATGCAAGAATGAAATGTGTGAGAGAAAATGAAAGATTTTATCAAACTGCTAATTGACAGTCACTTAATTCTCCTCTGTCTTCCAACTAGACTTAGAGAATTTGGACCTGATAGGTTCCATGATCATATGAGCGAGGACAAGTGAAATATCTGGCTTCATTCAGGGGATTGAAAAAAAGAAAACTTAAAATGTCAGGTAAAGTTTAAATTTAAAAGGTCAAGCATCACTTGAAGACATGTAAGGTCAGGAGTGACCAATGAATCCCACATTAAATATTTGGACCAAGCACAAACTTTTGCTGTTTTACTTTATGTCCTTAAACTTTTATGAATATAACACTAATCCATCTATTACATGTGGAAGTAACACGTTTGAACTGAACCACTGTTTTGTTTACATGGTAACACTAGGCATGCAGCAAAATGGATGAGATCAATGGGAGCAAGCAAGGAAAACTGTTAAACATTTTAAGATTATTAATAGGACGCAGAGGAGTAATTTTTGAGAAACTATTCTTTTCTAAAGAAGTGACGTGTGTTGAGATATTTTTGCTTTTCTCTCCAGTGGCAGTTGGATAGAGTACACTGACTTAAGAGCCAAATTTCCAGTAACTTTCCAGTAGAATAATATATACGCAGTGTTAACACACATTACAGAGATGGCAGCATCACAAT
Organism: Ostorhinchus cyanosoma; assembly: GCA_029814465.1. Lineage (NCBI taxonomy): Eukaryota > Metazoa > Chordata > Actinopteri > Kurtiformes > Apogonidae > Ostorhinchus > Ostorhinchus cyanosoma. The sequence continues at coordinate 28,879,944 of JAPTYQ010000005.1, read as the reverse complement.
CATACATCATGTCAGACTGGTCTTTACGCCAACACAGAACGGCAGCTCACAAAGCTCAAACACTGTGAGATGAATAGATGGGAAAATAAAATGTTAAAGTAAAACTGGACTTACTACAATAAACTCATTGGGTTTTGAGGTCACAAAACTGCTCTCATAGGTTCACTGGAGAAACTTAAGCCAAAACAAATGACTATGTATAGGTCCAGACAGACAGACAGACAGGCTGGTGGTAGGGGAGCAGTGACCTTGGTGGTTTCCCTCATGTTCTCTGAGAGCGTAGGTGCTGCAAATAGGTGCTGAGGTGGCGTTTACTTTATATATCAGAGGTTCTTAACCTCATGGTGCTTTACATTACCACCAGTTGTGGTGTGATCATTTTTGGATGGTAAATAACATGAAGTACGCTGTAATTCATAGATGGACGTACTTTTAAATAGAACTCAGACAAATAATGTAATGCAGGATCTGTATTTATACAATCTGTCGCTGGGAGTCACTTTGTGCTAAAGGAAACATCACAGCAAGTGGAGGAGAATGTGAGGCCAAAGCAGCCAGTACCAGGAATGCACAATCAGGTTAAAGACCCTAATCCTCTCATAAACATTTGGCTTACATATTCTGCTACAAGGAAAAAAGAGGCTGATGGATGCTGTGTGAACTCAGGGAGCAGGAATACACTTTCTAAATGTGCCCTTGGTGACACATTTGAAATACCTCCACACCACATGTACAGTAGCAGTAGTGACTAATTTCTATATGCTCTGTAAGACATTGCTCCTTTGTTGTAATAGGCTCCACTCTGCCCTCCTCATCAGCAGAGACAGTTTGGACTTTCAGAACATGACCACAGTAACCACGAGTGAGCCCAGCATCTCCCCGCCTGGAGGCAGAGCACAGTTTCCAGCATTCAAGCCAACTTTGACTCTCTCTCTACAGAATTTCAGTCTCGACTGTCCCAGCACTCATTCACTGTATGACCTGTGATCTGGGACCTAGGCCCCTCAACATCTTTATTGTTTCTGGTCTCTCTATGACCTGTGGTCATTGGGCCATGTCTAATGGGGACATGTGTATAGAAGCCCTGCTTGTGAGCTTATAGAAAAAGGGGCTAGCAATGTTGATGAGATGACAGGAATTGGAAAAGATAAAGGGAAAGACAGCTGGGATGTCCAAACAGTTGCTGTCTGTTTAGGTAGTTGAGAACAAGGCCTTTAATGGGATGCGCTTGTTTAGATCCTACAAGGGTTGCCTCATTAGACCTTTGAATGGAGTCTCGTACTTTGGACAGATATGACTGCATTAAATCATTGCATATCAGGCATTTTTTCCATTTCTATTCACACTGATACATGTCATCTCAGGGAAGAAAAAAGTGCTAACAAAATGTGCCTCTAAAGTATTATGTGAAATACAGTCTTCATTAAAAGTGACGTCTGGAAATGCTACTAGGTTTTAACAGACTATCGGATCTGATTTTAAAATTCATGAAACATTACACTCACACACATCTAAAAGAACCATATGTATTTTCATTGCAAAAGACAGGTGAGCCAAATTTAGACTTATAGCCTGTTCTTTATAGTTTTTTTTTCCCTTTTCTGTTTAGGGCTGTAAGACTCTCCCCTGCCTTGAAGCATTAGGGCTTTATAAAATCGTCTGAGGAAACAAGACCCAATTGGGGTATAGTATATACCTCGCCCTACAGTGAATTCTCCTTCTGTGTGGTCTTTTCTGCAGTAAAGGACAGCGGTACTTGGCAGTGACGCAGAGGGTATTTTACATGTATTACTTCTGTAGACTTCTGTCTCCAAACTTTTATATTTAAATACAAGTTGTAGGATAACGAAGCATCCATTAGCCATGTGGTTTTATATATACAACATATTGTATGGACGGGGAAAACAGACTTGTGTTTAACACATGGCTGGAGTTCGCAGCCTGAGTCTGTGCCAACTCACTCAAGTAGGACAGAGAGAAAGTCCAAGGCTCTTCACTCTGTAATGTTATCCCTTGTCAAGGATGAAGTCACTGATTCATTTGAACACACTCAAAGGATCTCTCCTTTCCTGGCCTGACTTGTCTACAGTGGGCCATTTGTGATACTTCTGAACGGAAAATGATCCCTTCAGCAATACATCACATGGGAGAAATGAAACAGGGGAAACAAAAGATTACACTAAAAATGTATGTAAACATAAAAACAAGTAATTAGAACTAATTTAACTCTATATAAATGTATATGTTTGTGCTTTCTGTTGTTGCATGTATCTAGAAAATATATTATAATTCCTTTTTCTGATACAGTTACCTGTCAAGGCAATAAACACCATAAAACAACACTCATATTACTGAGCTGTGGCTACTTGAATGTCAACATTTATTTAACTGACATGGACTTGGAGTCTTTGCAAGTACATCTGTCTGCCAAATTATCTGCTGTTATAATTGCCAAGTACTTATTACTGTTTTTACTCCTCTGCTAATATTGCACATTCCACTAGTTTACCTCATTGGTGGATAATGCTGATACTCTAGAATCATCTGTAACACATTCTATTTGTTAGTTGTATTTATATTAATAATTTTGCTTATTTCCTTTTTGCCCTTTGACTGCATTCTCTGCACTTCGTACTAAAAATAGAAATACTTTTATTATTGCTATGAAAACAAGTTGATTCCCATAGTGCCTTCAAAACTGGACTGACTTTGAGGAGGTTTAATTCCTACAAAAACAAGTTTCACTTTAGGTTTGATGTTATGATTAACTCTTATTTATGTCTGTATTTATTACTTTGACTTAGATGTTTTTAGGTGTTTGTTAATTTGCAATGAAGTGAAAGATTTTAGATAAGCATATGCATTTTCACTGTCAAAATTTCAGGGCAGAGGGAAGAGGATGTCAGTCTTTAAAAAACCCACTATAGGTCAACCTATAATTGTCAATAAAATTGAAGAGAATTGATTTTGGCTCGCTGTCTGCCATTGGCCCAGAGAATGATCCTATGGTTTCCACTACATCTTAACAGGAAGATAAATGATTACATGTGATGCTGTATGTCTGGTAAATGGGCGACATGTTGGAAAAATCTGTCTTAGAAAAATAAAATAATATCTATCATGCATCTTGCAGCAATGATAACAGATAGCCTATTTCAGACAGAATGTCATCATTTACATTCATGTCACATGTATAACTCCACAGCTATTTCTAAAAACAAATTAGTCATCTTTCTAAAAAAAAATGTTTTTTTTAATTAAAAAAGAAAGAAAGAATAAGAGCAGTTATGTAGATCATACCGCCTGATATCTTGTCAGTGGACACTTAGTTGATCAATGTAATATCAAGGAAATCAGGGAGATGTATTGCGTTTTTGTTAATAAACACATTTCACATTACCCTTAAAGAAATGCATTGTAGTGAACTTCTGAGCAGCACAGTCATGTTGACATCGAATCAAGTGGAAGCCACAAATCACAGAGGGTGACTAAATTTTCTGTAATGGTCAGCTTTAAAACTACAATCTGATCACTCCCTCGCTCACTCAACTGACTTTCTCAACACACGTTGTCATGGCAACGTTCGGCCCAAATCTCATAGCAATGTGTTTACGTGCTTGGGTTCTTACCAAACAGGCAACGAGAAACTTCAAATTCCCCCCACTGCTCCAATAAGTTTTACAGTTTTTTTTCCACTGGTAAATGTGCAGTGAAGAAGGCAAGAGGTGAGGAGAGTTTACATGTGTTTACTGGAGATGAGTGGAGGTGAAGGGATGTTGTGTCTTACCTTCAGAGTGTACTTGTGTAAGTCCCAGGTAACAAGTACAATATAAAACGGTACAGAGCAATAGGGCTCTCCTGGGGAAAGAGAAGAGAGGACATTAGACAGAGATAATTGATAATGTTTGGGTGATGATTTACTGTAAGGACTCAATAATGTATGGTATGCTTTAATGAAGGCCAAACTTCTATTATTAGACAGTGCACTGCAAGTTTTTCAGTAGCCCATAAAACCGTATAAAGGGCTTAAAATAGCAGATTTGTTATCCGAAGAATCCTAAGAGAATAAAAATTACTTGTAGCTGTTGAGTTTTTCTGTAATTAGAGGTTTACATCAAGCTAACAAACCCATACACTTTGCCGCTGCTGCTACTACTGTGTGAATGAAAAATGGGAACTGACTTCTGCAAAAACACTTTCAACTCAAAGCTACGAAGAGCACCTCTCACCACACACACATATACACACACACATATATATACACACACACACACACTGCTTCAAATTGTGGTTTGTAGGACAGAAATACTGTAGTGGACCTATCCATCAGCGCTTCTACCCAAGCCAATATATGCACACAGTGTGACACACAAGGAGAACAAAATAACATGGTCTCTCTCAACGCCTTCACCCCATCCAGGTGTGCAGCAGAACTGAGGAGGCTGATTGGCAAGGGGACTGGGAAGCTCAGTGGGGGACCGAGATCTGGTGACAGGAAGGGGAGCCACTGTTTACCACTGGAGGTCATCCAGACACACATGGTCACACACACACACACACATAAACACACACACACACTCACACACACTCACATACTGGAGGAGGAAATGTGTATAGCAGCTGTAGCTGGAGGCAAGCAAATAGGTAGAGGCCTCCAAATGCATAACTGTTGGAAAGACTCTCACTTTTGTACAAACATATTATGTAAAAATGTGAATAAATATGTGAACAAAGGGTTATTCATTGTTTTTTAGTGTTTTGTTTTATAATGTATTCATTAGTTGTGACCCACTGTCTTGGCCAATGGGTCATTTAGATAATTGGGAGAACTGGCTCTAATAGGATCAAATGGTTAAGGATGTTTCCACACCTCAATGTCTGAACCAAGGTCCAAACCAAGGTTCATTATTTGCATACATTTGATCTGTTTGGTTTTGTTTTCACAGTGCAGTTTTTATTAGTGGATTATACAACTTTGCATGATATATCTGTGCACTATCTCCGTCATCTATATGTGCTACGTTTCCTGTACTTGACAATCAGTGATTTATAGACAGGTATGTGTCTGACATCAGCATGTTGTTTATTTAGCTCATTTGATTTAGGGCAGCATCGTGTACCTTCCGAAGCATCCAAAAAAGTATTTTTACACAGTTAAGGAAGAAATCCCCATTCCTCAATTTGTTTTGGACCAAGACCATGTCTTTTACTCAGACCAAAGACCCACTGTTTGGCCTACACTGGGGTCTAAGGCAGGTTTCACATCTGCAAATTAGGGTCAGATCAAGCTGAAAAGTCAGAAAGTTTGGAGTAAATGAGAAGAGTGTGAAAACAACTTAGATGTAAATTCTCTCCAGCTGCTACTAGATTGAAAGACAGGTTCATTTCCAACCGTTTTTTTAATGGAGGATAGGGGTAGTAGGTTTGGGTTAATATCAACAGCTTAATCAGGTATCTATCATCATTATATATCCCTTTAAAAAGCTACTATTTATTCACCTTTAATCAATTGCGCACATGTGCATATGTGTGTCTCTTCATGAGTTTCATTTGTTCACTTTCTGCTCTTAGTTGCTGCACAATCAACTCCACTCACAGCTGGCAGTTGTTACTCAGGATACGAAATGTGTGTGTGAATGAGTGAGTGTGTATCTCCCAGGCTCCCAGCTGGTCATGGTCTCATTAAGTGTCTTATCAGTTGAAGAGAGATCTGTTTTCTGAAAATGAGTCATCAATGTTGAGCTTTTGACTGCAGCAAAAATGACTCTCATTCTGCCCCTCGGGCTGTTTACATCTGTGGAAACTCAACCAGGTTTCCTTGGAAACACTGCTGTTTTCTTTGGCTTTTCATATTCTAGAATCTCAGTAGCTTGTTTAGATTTTCATTAGGCGAGTTTTGAAGCATATGTGACAGGTTACGATTTTTCATCTGCAAAGCTGTAAAGGTGGCTGCACTGAGGCGAGTATCTGCATAGTAGACATTTAAATCAGCATGGCTGACATCTGCACACTGACCCTGTCTGGTGTGGTTTTACGTACTGCAACAGTGAGCTATGACATGACTCCCAAAGGGAATTCTCTGCTCAGCTGAGAGCATGAAATACAGGCCAACTGAACAATACCCCCTCCAAAGTCATCCGTTACACCAGACAGTCTAAAGTATAATGTGCCGTGAGCCAGTTTTGAAAGACAGAAGTGGGCGAACACTACTTTGTTCTGCTGATCCATTCATGACTAAGTCTTCTGGTCATTATAAATCAGCTGATCTTGCACTAAATGCATCAAACATAATAACTATTAAAAGGAAAAACAGATGTATGCACAGTCATCAGCAAAGTGACAATGGGATGACAAAGAATTAATCAAACATTTGCAAAGGGTCCACAGGTGGCAAAAAGATCCAGTCACTATTTGATGTGGATTTCCTGGTGTCACATGGTACACCAGGCAGCTGTACTTACAGATGATAAAGCCAAAGTTTCCTGTTTCCCTTTCCCTGCCGTCTACATTTAACTCATCAATTCCTCTGTCATATGTTTTAGCCATCACCTCTTTATCTCTTTTCCTATTCTTCGTCTGAACCCTCTGATTTTAACCTCTCGACCCCCAAAGTCACGCCCCCCCCCCA
>JAPTYQ010000005.1:28842661-28854817 GCA_029814465.1 Ostorhinchus cyanosoma | reverse complement strand
AAGAAGAAGAAGAAGAAGAAGAAGAAGAAGAAGAAGAAGAAGAAGAAGAAGAAGAAGGGCATGAAGCTGCCTGTCTTTGTCACTTTAACATGACTGCTGCATGTATACAACTTATTGCATTATTATTCTTGCCCTTCTAATCTCTCACTCACTGCCTTTCTGATTAAATAAACAGCTTTTCTTTCATTTTCTAAAACTCCCTCCTTTCATTCTCACTAATTTTATCTCTGCTGTTTCACTCCTCCTTTTCTGTCTCGTCTTTTTTTGGCACAGAACGCACCCTTTCTCTCTCAGTCTTCCATCCAGGTAAATGAAGGCTCTGAGAGTGAGTCTGGTAAGTGAGGCTACTTGCTGCCCACACGGTAGCGTAAAAAGCACAAATCATCAGACAGTGGGGCAAGTGTAGGAGGAATAAGATGTGACTTTTGTTGACCAACAAACCAGAAGCACAACAGAGTTTTTGAAAACAGAAACCAGGGTTTTGGACGTCTCTTTTCGCAAAACCAAAAATATAACTTCTGAATATGGATTGAGGAAAAGTACAACATACAAATAAAATACTGAAGTAAGGGCTTGTCTTTGGAAAGTCATTTCTTGAAGTGTTCATTTTTGGTGATGCCTAAACACACATCTGAGTCCCAGTGTTCACATAAGGCTTGACAGTGACAGGTCCATAAAGGAACAATGCTACCTCTGGTGGATGCATGTGGACAATGCATGCTGCATCACCTCTTAGTCTCTTCAGTTTACACTAGTCTAGATTACATAATGTTAAAAAGCTCTGGGTTTAAGCAGTAACATTTTGATGTTACTTAATTTTATGCAACAATTCTTCAAATGAAAAAACTTAATCCAGCTGAACAAGATGCTCATGACTTTAAATGCAAATAGAGCAAAAAAAAAAGGTAATATTTCCACAACAACAACCAAACAAACAAATACAATCCCATAATCCTCTTGTACATGGAGAGGGCTTGTTACTGAAAGTCTAATAGTCAAGCGACAGGGAGAAAATTAGTAGCTAGCTACAGCCTACTATATTTTTCTTTGAGCATATACAATAATTAACTTTATATATACGTTCCCAAACCCAATGCTTAGCCATCTCCAGCTGTGTATTTTCGGTGCCAGCAACCAGGCGGAGGCCACTGTCATTTCCCAACTAGGACACAGTCTTATGCAGGCTTGTCTCATATGAAGCCTCCTGGCTTAAACCGCCACACTTGTCCCAGTAAACCAAACCTTAATGACAGGCCTGTCTAAAGCTGGAGTCTGTAAAAATGCCTCTGGGCACTTCTATTTGTCTATGTCTATTTCCTATATCTTCTCTTCGGAGTTTATGTGTACTTTTCTTTTATATTTCTGGTTTTTGCTTCCGGTTATGGAAGAAAATGTTATTTCATCCACACAAACAAAAAAAAAAAAAAATCACTGGCAACAGGACATTTGTCTTTTGTTGTTTCTGTTTCCAGCAACTGAAATAGAAGATAAGTGTGCAATTTATAAAATCTGATTTGACTCCTTCCCTCCCTCTTCGACCGGCAGGATGCAAGGCTCAAATGAAATCCCAGTGGGGCCTCGTTTTTTTTCCTCTTTTTTTCAGGCCCTATTTTGAATGAGGCCTTTCTACAAAACTCATTAATATCATAGTACAGTCACACCTATATTCGCTCGCTGAACTTCCTGCTGAAATCCAAACAGGTCGGAAAGAGACAGATGGACTTTTGAGAATTCCCCGTGTTTGCCTCCCACTAGAACAGCAGACCTGTGTAGAGCCAGGACCCTGCCTTATGAAGGGCACTCACTAAGGCATCACTGAGACTCGTTTCACAGAAAACATCCATCAAAAGGCTTCATTTAACTAGAGATGAAAGGTGAGCCTTTTTAACTCCTTCCTCTACCTAAGCCTGCCCTGTTGACTCTCTCATCTGTTTACGTTGCAGAGCACAAACATCGAAAGCGCCTCCTGTATGCGAGGCTCCTTCCTTCACATGATTAGTGATAGCATGAAGTCCTCATATTTTCTTCATGATGTAAAAATACACGCCTGCCATTCTGGATCAAATGCTTGCTCTGTTCCTCACAGGCCACTTCTCACTGGAGATTGGGAACACGTGAACTTGTGTATGTTTGTCTATGTGTTCATGCATGACCGTGACAAAAACTTGTTCATATGTAAGATTCAGCAACATCACTCATGGTCATATGCAGAGGTGGGAAGTAAGAAACAGAGACAGTGTATTTCAGTTTTCAGGTATTTGTACTAAATTCCTGCCTTTACTCCCGACACTTTAACCTCAGTCTGTGTATGGTCTCCTGAAATTTTCTAAACAGACTCATTAACTTGAATTTTATAGCTTTTAAGGGGAATTATTTTTATTTTTATCATCTACAACATCAGGAGGAGAAAATAACGCATAGGAAGGATAAGCCCTTAGTTCATCCAAACACAAAGACACAAAATGATGTAAGAAGATATCTGAGCTTGTGATTTGGAGCTTATTTTGTTGTAAAATAAGCTAAGTGTGTTAACAACACAAAAACAACATACAATTTAACAAAATGACAACATACCTGTAGTTTCTGATTTACGGATTAAGCACATCGCACACGTTTTATATTTCAATTTATTTTGACTTGAAATCAAAATAAATAAAATTTGTTGTATTCAGTATGATAAAAAATACTTTAAATAGTGAAACATTATCAAATTAAGGGAAAAGATATAAGAAGTTGAAACAGATGTGAAATGGAGAAAAGAGTCCAAAAAATAGGCCTTATAATAATTTGATTTCTGTTGTTGACTTCGAAAACTAATTTACACTTAAAGTAACGCTGCTGTTCATTAATTCCAGTCTGTTTATTTATTTTTTTCTCTTTTTCTTTTATCTGTCCCAATGAATAAAAAAATGTAGGACTTGTTACAGACTGTTGAGCCTTATTTTATTCAACATAAAATTGCCAGATATAACTTTAATATACTCAAAAAAGAAATTGATTTTTACATGTTTTCAACATTTAGATTGACACTACATTTGTTTGGACCTTATTCATGTACAGCATGCTGCCAAAAACAAATAGACTGTGTAGGAGAAGCAATAAGCCTTTTTTAGAGTTCTTTTTTAGTCTGTTTAATAGTTTGCACACATGCAAAAACATATAAATCTGTCATTCACCCCTCTGCCCACCACATAAGTCCCACCCATCCCACTGTCACCAAACAGGTCAACTTAAAGGTCCATCCATACACATCTAAAAATAAAGAATTAATCTACTGGCAAAGGTGTTCACATCATAGTATATGCAATCATAGTACAAAAATAATGGGCAAAGTAACTGCAAATCAACTCTACTCCATACTTTCAAAGAATCCACCAAAAGTCAGTACTTTGAGAAAATAATTTGAAAAAGCTTGTATTTTGTCATCTAATCCATATAAACTACAAGACACATGATTATTCTCAAATAACTGACACGGCATCTGAGGAAGGCGAGCCAAAGGACACAAGAAAAAGTAACTGAAAACAATGAGTTGAATGTTCTTCAATCACTCAAAGTCCTTATTATAGTATAAAGTAAATCAGCAAGCACTGAAAAGTACAAATTCACTATTGCTACCATTATTGTAGCCTCCATACTTCCACAAATTTACTTTCTGAGCCTCTTAATACATGACTTTTTTTTGGAGCTTCAACTTGTACAAGACATCTGGAGGAAGAACTGCATTTTTATTGCTTTGTATGTATTACTTTGCACTGCAGCCCATTCATTTCCAGAGCTTTGAGACTGCATCTCTTTACGTTAAACTTTTTTTTCCTTAGCTGTATAACTCCATGTTTTCAAGTTGGTAGAATATTTTAGTACATAACGATCTCAGCCCTTTCTGGGAAAAGGATGTTCACAGATGACCATATGTGTTCTTCCACAGCGTGTTACAGCATTGAGACGTGTGACATGACATGAAATTATGGCTTTTTTACTGAAACGAGAACATACAGCATCCCTCATTTTCATAAAATCTAGAACTTTATACTTAAAAGGGTGGAGCTCTTCCTGCCATTAAATGACTATATTCAGGTTGCCACAGGGTTTGAAGGAATGCATGTGGGTGCGTCTGGTGCGTCCACACTGTATGCATAACATAAACTGCAAACATGCATCAAAGGAAGTGGCACCCCTGAAGCTAAATATTGCACCCCCTGTTATAGAGGACATAACAGCACTCACACACGCAAACCCTGCTCTTTGAGTTAGCATATAGTTAAATAATTTATGCATTTCTTGAAACATTAAAAAGCTGCAGTTATTTTGCCTTGATACCTTTTACAGAAACATATAGAGGAGGCAACGAGAACATTAAGTAGAAGTGCATCTTAAATTAAGAATTCATCTACTGTTAACTGTGTTCACATCATGTGTGCAGCGACAGGAGAAAAATAAAAGGAAAAGTAATTACAAATCAACTCTAATCCATACTTTAAAACAGGAATGTCAAACTCATTTTATTTCAGGGGCCACCTACAGCCTAATGTGATCTCAAGTGGGCCAGACCAGTATAATAATAAGCATATTAACCTATAAATAACCACTGTTTTAGTGTGACAAAAGTAAAATTACATTATAAAAATGTGAATAACTTGAATGACCATGTGCAACCTAAAATGTATTAAGAAAAAAAGGGCAATTTCAACAATCTCATGTCTCTGCTTATTAACACAACTTAGTGATCATAGTAAATCTACAAATTCACAAAACATTTACTAATAGGCATAACATTTTTTAAAACTGCACTTATTTTTCTTTAGAAATTTCAGGTTGCTCATATTTGTTCAAGTTATTCACATTTTATTGTGAAAAATCTAAAATCTTCACATTAAACTGAGGAGAAAATTTTGAGTTATCATTACTTAGAAGTTATTCTCCTGTTATTTTACTTGAGAGCCCCTCAGGCACCTGAACTAAAATGAGTTCGACAGCCTTTATGTTTAATATAGATTGGACCATTTGGACGGCCGGTTTTGGCCCGTATGTTTGGCCATATGTTTGACACCCCTGCTTTAAAATAATCCACAAAAATCCAATACTTTGAGAAAATAATTTGCAAAGATTGTATTTTATCTTCTAATCTCCATGGGCAACAAGAGTCAAAAATATCAAATTAGTAAAATAAAAGCATAGAGGCAAAAAAGCATATTCATCTTTAATGCAAACTAAAAATACATGAAACTTTAATTTTCTGCGATGGTCACACCTGCGATGTGGGAGATGGTTTAATTAGGTTTCAGGACCATGGATGAGGGCCGATCAGGCCAACATGGGAGAGGATTTATGGCAAACGGGAAACTCAGACTGTAAAAGGTAACATAAAACCTAATCGTTAAGATGCAGTTGAACATGTACATTGGCGTCTGCAGGTGTATGTCTGTACTAGTGATGAACGGATCAGCAGGTTACCTGGGGATCAGGTGGAGGCGGGTCAAAAAAATGTCACACACAGAGAAAGAGAGAGATTGAGAGAGAGAGAGAGAGAGAGAGAGAGAGAGAGAGAGAGAGAGAGAGATTGAGAGAGAGAGAGAGAGAGAGAGAGACAGACACAGAAACAGAGACAGAGACAGAGACACTAATATACAGAGAGAGATGGGTAAGGTATACAATATATTTATGTGCAAGGGGACTTTACAAATTCTGAGACTGCCGACACTTCAGTTCAGGTGAAAGTCCTACAGAGTCGTGCAAGAAACAGGTTTTTAATCAGCGACGGGGCTGTCACCTCTACAAGGATGAAAACATTCAGCAGATGTAGGGATGTAAAAATCAGAGAGGGGGGGTTGATTCCCTCATCCCCCCCAAACCAATCGCACCCTGTATGTATGTATAGTTTACTAATCACAGAATAAAAGTTATAACGTTTAATAGTAGTCATAATGAGAGTTCTCCTCATGTAGGTTCTGTTTGGGTCCTCCAGCTTCCTCCCACTGTCCAAAGACATGCACTTAATGGGTTTATTGGTCAATCTAAAACACCTGTGGGTGTGAATGTGAGAGTGAATGGTTGTTTGTTGTTGTTTATATGTGAGCCCTGTGATGAACTGACGACATGTCCAGGGTGTTCCCCACCTTTACCCACTGGTAGCCAGGATTGGATCCAGACCCAATGACCCTCACCTAGATTAAGTGAAAAACCAGACCCAGGGTTGGGACCCAGAATGAGTCACTCAGCTGTTTGTATTTGGTGGCCAAATGTCATGAGTAAAATATACAACAATAATGTGATATATGAATTCATTTTCCCAATTAAAATAAAAGAAGAGTGTTCTCTGGAAAAATGTAGAAATGTTGCCCATGGCCATGTGAAATACACAGGCTACAGTCATTAAAGACATAACTAGACAAAAATGCATCAAGAAAAAAAGATGCAAGAAAAAAAAAAACACAATGTAATGATGAGACTCTCAGTAACAGTGTTTGGAAATGTGTTGCTTTTTTTTTTAAGTGGTTCCCAAGGAGACACAAAAAATTTATATTCAGATCTTGAACTTGAGCCACAAGTATATAATAAAATAAACAGTAAAATATGTTTTTTATAGGCATGAGTTCTTACTACGTTACAGTTTAACGTCCACTTTCTCCCAACAGTTGTAGGCCATTTCATTTTATTGCTCAAAATGACCAAACAGTGGAGCGTCCAGGTAAAACGCTGACTCTTAGGCCCAGACGTCAACATTGTGGTTCTGTACTTGACACTGACCTGTTTAACATTTTTATGGTCAGTAATTGCTGACATTTCCTATTCGTGTCTCAGTGGGAAGTGACTGAAAGAGACAAGTCTAACAATGCCGTGCCATTTCTTCAGCTAAATATACACACAGGGAGTCATTCAGATGCTGCTCTGTGTCCAGTTGTATTCCCAGAACATGGCTCTGAGTTGTGTCTGTGGATGAAACCATGAAACCACACAGGGTTGGATGATGAGGTAGATGTTTACAGAAGAAAAGATCAACAAGATAACTGGTCCTGTGTCTACGTGCATATTCCAGGCCAACGACTCGCAAAATAACAAACACACTTCGATGATGTATAAGAAGTCAAAATTGGCATGTGCCTCGAAACAAAAAAAACAACAAAAACAGACCATTATCGTATCGTATTCATGTTTGGTCTTTTTCAGGTTTTCTCTATGTTGTTTTAAAGGTTTAATGTGTGATATTTAGTGACCTCTAGTGGTGGAATTGCAGGTTCCCATCAGATGAACACCTCCTCTCCACTACAGGGCCAAATGTTTAATGTTTCAGTCTGCTGACATTCTGCATCATAAGCCTTTGATTTTAATGTTTGACTTAACTCCACCTGTATTTTAGTTGCTTTTTTTTCCCTTTTCATATACCACATAATGAACCCACACATCTAACCACTCAACACACTGTATACTGAGGTAATATTAACAATGGAGGCAAATATCCAAGTGGTTTTGGCCTCATGCTCAGTTAAACTACTGTCCCTGTGTAAAATACGGAGGTGAAGAAGACTAAACTGAAGTGTACCGGCCTGAACAAGACTAGACTTTGTTATCGGAGACACTTTGTACACGTTAATCATCTGTTTTTGAGTTCAGTCTGGGACCTGAATGCATCTGTATATCACAAGCAAGACTGCAGAAATTATCCAAGCGTATGAGGCACAAGAAAATAAAAACAAATCTGATTGGCTAACATGCACAGAAATCCCACTTTAGTCCCTCTAGCTGTCTCTTCTGGTCCCTGTAGTCCATCTTTACCGTCTTTAGTTTGTTTAGAAGCTGGTCCTAGCCATCTGTCTTTATATTTATTCGAACACCGGCTTTGTTCGACAGGTCTGTAACCCCCACCCACCGATGATGAAGGAGGTTGCGTCATCTGTTCTTAGTTTGGCCCCAGTTTAGCCCAGCTCAAAGTTGGTGCCTGCCTGTTCTGTGACGCTGTGCTGTCATTGTCTGACGTTCTGTGACGCTGCGTTGTCTCATTGGCTGCTGTTCTATGACGCTGCGCTCTGACTGGCTGACGTGCTGTGACGCTGTACAATATATAGTACAATACACTGTTCCAATGCATATGGCTAAAGACATTCTGTACCTATGGAGAAGGATGAGGGCCAACTCCGGCTCTGTTTTCATTCCTTTAACTCCATTAGTTCAATCTACCATCGGTTTATTGCAGTGGTTTACCAGTGTTTTAGTCTGTCATCTATTCCTGCACCATTTATCTTTCTTTTTCTTTCTGCCAGTGGAGCTCCAGTTCCAGTGTCCACTATCACAACTAAATAGCATATAGGAAACAGGAAATAGCGTTTGAAAATAACCTATTTGGGGGCGGATAATCTCATTTTAAATTGCGGACAATGATCAGGCATATTTATATAAAAAATTAGACTTTTTCAAGATCATGCAGAAAGTCTGTACAGTACCTTTCAGTACCATGGTACCAAAACAATCTTGCTAGAGCCACGTCTAGTTAGGGTTAGGGTTAGCACAGGTGTAAGAGCAGCCGCAGCACACACACTAATGTTTGGGCTACAGTGGGAGGTAATGAATGTACCCTCGGGAGAAAATATGACTGAGAACTCGGGTGACTGGGTTACTGAAAAGTAGGGTGTGAACCATTTCAGTTCTAGTGTGCAACAGAGGCATAAAACCCAGGAGTCGGACGGTCACTTACGTTGTTTCACTTGTGGTTTAAGCCAGTTATGGCAAGGAAGTATGCACGTCTGGACTGAGGAGGGGGCATTCTAACAGCGGAGGGAGGGACTTCTCCATAAGTACTGCAACATGCATTTCTCTCTCTTTCTCTTTCTCTCTCTCTCTCTGACAGCCGCACACCTAACTTTTATGAGTAATGGAAAATTTAAGCTTGACAATCGATATTATTTCCCAGCTCTACAAATGCCATAAGAACTGACGTGACATACAATGTGATTTCATGAGCTCAGTCTCTAATATGAGTCTAACTCATACTAGAACCTAGATCCTTTTTGCCTGATGGTTTATTGAACCAGGATTTACTATATTTCTGGTTTCTGTTGTCCAGTGCTTTCGTTAACATACTGACTGGGAATGACAGTAACTATTAATGAAAATCTGGAGTGTCTATTGTCCTTGTTATGCATCTTAGCTTTTATGGATATGATTCTATGTTATGGGAATGTAAGTATTTATATTATAAAAGCCAAGTGACCTCCGTATGTGTGTGTGTGTGTGTGTGTGTGTGTGTGTGTGTGTGTATCTGCTTTCTATCTGAAAAACTGGACAGAGCTAGCCTTTGCCTTTTGGAGTACTTATATATTTTGGGTCAAGGATCAGACAGATGAAAAAAGATTCTTGATACCATCAACACTTTTGGAGTTATTAGTTGTCTTTAAAATTACAATGGGCTTACAGGCGGCCTGCGAACAAGTCCATCCACAGCCCTCCCCCCTCGCTGTAACACAGTGACAGACCATTCTGCGGTGACTTCGATCAGGCGGACCGGAGTTATTGTGATTCACTGCGGATGGCAATGACTGGCAATAGCCCCTTATGTTCAGTCCTGTCTAAAAGTCTTATGCTGCCTTCACGTGCTACTGGGAATAGTCATATTCATAAACCGTCATGTGCAGTACTGTGTCAAAGTCTGTGGTCCACGTTGATGTCAATGCAAAACTAAATGAGGGCCATTCTATTTCTTCCTCATCTGTGTGTTAGATCAGTAAGCTTAGTCAAGTCAAAACGTAAAGTGAATGTGATGAAGTCATATAGTAATGATGCAAAGCCCTTTCAAACAAATATAAAATAACTATGAAAACATTCTTATCTGTTACTTTTGATTTCAACACAAACCAAAATAAAGGCCATTAAATTTTTTCCTAATCTGTGTATTACAAAAGTAAGCTTAGCTCAGCACCGCATTTTATCAGCTCTACTGCTTCTAGAATTCCCACATAGATTCCCACAGGTCAGCACGCTAGTTTTTGGTTCATTTGGTTAGTGACTTCTTTTATGATTGCCCAACTTTTAATATGGAAGGATTCTGCGTAAGTAATTATTGGCTTCTAACCTAACTTTTGACATTTTCTAATCTTATGCTATTGTATGCAATGTTCAAGTAAAAAACTAAAAATTGCCGCATCCTTTTAAATACCACAGAAAAGCATTCTCCCCATCCTCAAATAGAGCATTTTCCCCTGTTGGAACGAGTCTTTTTGAACCAACAATAAGAAAAATGTCATCATGCCATCCCTAGTTTTTACATCATTAGCAGCTCATCAATATGGAGTGGACTGACCTACAACATAAACCCCAGATTAAGAGCATCTCTGGAGCCATGAGAATCAGACACGGCTCATAACTCAGCTTATACTGGTGTTCACACACTGCTGTTTCTGTTTTACTGGCGTCATTGCATGCCTGCGAATGAATGCAGACGCACAAAAAACTATGTGCAGCAGAGAAAGTGGCAGAGCATCTTCCAGGATTAAAAGAGGAAGAAAACAGGGAGTAAATAAGAGGGTTTAGAAAGATACAATAATGTTAAAACCAGTACACTGGCACCTGATCCAACAGACAGAAGAATTTGGTACAAGAATAGAGCTCATAGTTATGCACTCAGAGCTATCATTACCAACCATTTGCTTCTATTTCTCAATAAGTGACATACGTTGTTATTGTATCCTCACTGTCTGTGTGTCTATTTTAGCACAGGCGTGTTTCGCTCCAGCTGTTATATTCACTCAAATAAAATGAATTTCAATAAAACTAAATTACAAACATGAGATAAAGTTCTGACACAAACGCCATTAAAAAGTATTATAAGATCTACTGTGATATAATTCATAGATAAAAGACACCAGTAAAACCCAAGGAGCAACCGTGGGTACAAATCTCACTTCTCCAAGACCTCTGCCTGCAGGCCCTGCTGAGGAAAAGCAGCTTAGTGCAGTGTGTCTCACGTATGGTCAGTTGAAAGTCCTCTCTGAAACAAAACTCTATTCAGGTCAGATTAAGATCACATTCTGTGGGAGGACAATGGGACCACTGATCTGAGGCCAGCAGAAATAGAGAAGATTGTTTCACTGCCCTTAAATCAAGATAGACTTCCCTTTCAGAAACAGAGGACATTATTACAGACGCTTCAAATAAACCTTAAATCCACAGGCATTTACGCTGAAAGGAGTGAAGGGAGTCTGGAGAATTATCAGAGAGGTTATTCTCAATAGAGTAAGAATAACTTGAGTGAATTTTATGCTTGAAGTTAAGTCAGTAAATGTAACCATAAATAATAATTTATGAGTTTATTAAAGCGACTGTCCCACTGCATTAATGGGTCAGTTTTGCTCCACTGGGAACCAAATTCACATTTATAAGTTTATCATACATAAAATATACAGAACTACTGTTAATTTGATTACTGCACAGCTTTCCTGAATACTTGAATCTGACTTTATAATGACAGCATCTCCGGCCTGTTATTTTATTGTTGATGTAAAAGACCTCTTCAGTGGCTCAGTTGCAGATTAAACACTTGAAGATCAAAACCAGTAACATAATGTTTAATCATTATTTGTTTTTTGGGGTTTTTTTTAGTAAGAAAACATGTAATGAGCAAGGTAATGAAGAGCAAAATAATAATTTCACTTCTCTTGTGATTTATCATGCCCTTTATTCTGATGTGGTGGGACATAATACTGTAATTGTCTGACTTTGTTTTTAAAATGAGGCGGTAGCCACAGTGTTTCTAATTAAAGCATCAGTGCATAATTATTTAGTGACATCTAGTTGTGAAGTTGCAGATGGCAAACCAGTGAATACTATTCCACTTTCACCGATGGCGGTCGCAAAAAATGCAGAAGTCCCTTGTTTGTTTTGTTTGCTCTAGGCTTTCAGTTAAGGATAACAATAATTTTGGTCAACACTCAATCATAGTTAGTTGCGGTAATGCTTTTAATGCTGTATGTCAGCCATTAATAAATGAAAAAGAGGAAGTCCACTTCATAAAAACACAAATAAGAAACATGCTTCCATTACCAACATACAATGACTCTTAAACTGACTCAGATGTTTGCTTTTTACTGTATATCTGTTCTGCCCCTGCTTTGTGTGTGTGTGTGTGTGTGTGTGTGTGTGTGTGTGTGTGTGTGTGTGTGTGTGTGT
>JAPTYQ010000005.1:28818585-28829038 GCA_029814465.1 Ostorhinchus cyanosoma | reverse complement strand
TTCTGTCTGTTCTTTTAAATTCTGTGTTGCCGGATGTTGTAAGAGTTAAACACTGCTTTAATGTCAGACTAATCATAGCTTATATGGTTTCTGAAAAAAATTTATTCAGAATTTACCTGATTGGTAGCTTGCACCCAATGTGTGACGCATTTCATAATTAAAACCATTTAAATTGAATAAGCCTGTATTATACATTGGTGCTAAATAAGATGATAATAATGTTGATTAATCACTTAAATGCCACAGTCCTGTAGAGCTGCCATTGCAACCACAGTCTTTGTGCTGGGGCAGTGTCTCAATGAAACAATACACCCTTTCATCAGTTTTCTTCTCGCATTTAGGCCTGACAATGTTTTGTGGGTGTCTTGGCAAGTTGGCATTGCACATTTATGGTCTAGCCCTTTTGAAGGCTATCACCTGCTGATGACTTGACCTTGGCCTTATTTGGAGGATATGAGAAGGGGTGTTTACACTGTGTAGATTACCTCTTCTTTCCTTCCTCAAAGCAACCCAACACCCATCTTTGGTTAGAAACTGTTCTCTGAAATTTGCTGGGTCAGGGTCCTTTGTATTTAAGTTCAGTGTGGTCTTTAGTGACATCTTTCTTCTGGGCACTCCAGTTTCCCTCACCATTTAAAAAGACAAACAACCAACAAAACAGGTACATGTAGGTTAATTCTGTCAGTGCCCTTGACCTCAATGTTGATGAATATCTGCAGTTGGTCCTTCAATGGCAGCTCACTGTTCCTAACATGTGTTAACACTAATGCTAACTACTATGTGTATGATTTAGGATGGTAAAATTCAGACATTAATAATTATAAAAAATTTTATTTATAAGCGCCTTTCAAGCGCCTTTTTTCCAAAAAAAATAAAAAAAATAGCACACCTGGAGCAGCAAAATCAGCTGATCCGTTCAGTTTGCAGGCGTTTATTTGGTCACGGTGATGGATTTACCTGTGGGGATAATAAAGCAAGTCAACCTTAATCTAACGGTGGTATTGCAGTTAGGATCCAACTGGATTCTACCAATATTGCATTCCATTTCTGTAGCTGAATCCTAATTATGGTGATTTAGTTTCAGATCAGATGTCATGTAGTTGTAATACAGACAAGAAAAGTGTGGTTTAAAACATCCATGATGGGACTGTATTTGGCAGGTTCAAAGTTACCAATGCAACCTGTGTTCACAGAGAGCAAGTTGAGCTGTGTGTGGACATCCTTGAACGTATCTTAATGGCCCTCAGCCCTGTTCACCTGGCCCAGAACTACCAAGCAGAGCTGCAGGGAGGTCTCAGCCATCCTAATGAAAATGTCAAGATATTAGCCTTGACTCAGGTAGACTTCCATTTGTTACATATGTAAATGCACGGTTCAGCTGCCTTTATAACAACATTACCATGTCAAGTTTTTTTCTCTCCTTCTTTTCTATCCTATCAGATTGGCAGAATGGTAGAGCACCCTGATGCTGTTTCTAAAATCCTCAACAACCACAGCATTCTTTGTTCTGTCATCCAGTGCATTGGAGAGGAGAAGATGGCTGTGGCCAAGCAGGTAAAAACTGAATGTCAAGTCAAGCATTCTGTTTAGATTCTTATGACTATATATACAGTGTGCGTATTAACTGTGTTGTTTTGTAGGCCATTCAGTCGTTGTGTAAACTGAGTCACTCAAAGCCTGGTTTAGACAAACTGTTCCAGAGCGACCTGCTGAAAACTGTAAAGGATGTGATGGCCATTAGTGACATTGTCAGATACAGAGTATACGAGGTATGCTGTAACATTGGTTTTGTTTATTTAATTGCTGGTGGAGCTTGAACAGCAGGTCATGTTGTCATAACTTAAAGAAGATTGACATGTTGTTTTGTCTCTGCAGCTGGTTGTGGAAATCTCCTCTTCCTCTCCCATTTCACTGGGCTACTGTGCCAACAGCAGCATCATTTCAGAGCTGCTAGGTGAACTGACAGGAGATGATGTATTGATAAGGTAAAAAAAAAAAAGACTCATACTGGCACAGAAGCACAGATTGAGTCTAAGTGTGCTACTTTGCATTCTTTGGACTATATATTTTCTGTCTTTCTTCCTGTGTCTGTAACTGCTTGTAATATTGTAAGTGTGTGTGGTTTTGTGTCTGTAGAGCCACAGCCATTGAGATGGTGACGACCCTAGCCCATAGTCAGCATGGCCGCCAATACTTGGCCCAGCAGGGTATAATGGATAAGATCTCCAACATGATCAGAGGAGCAGAAACTGACCCTTTCTCTTCTCTCTACCTTCCAGGTAAAAGTGTGATTAAACCATTGCCTATTTAAGTTTGTGCATATAAATTTGAAATATGTCATTTTTCACACTACATTTATTATTAATCCTTCAATTTGCCTCCATAGGTTTGGTGAAGTTTTTTGGGAATCTAGCTATTATGGACAGTCCTCAGCAGGTTTGTGAAACATATCCAGCCTTCCAGAACAAAGTGTTTGAGATGGCTCTGGACCCAGACCCTGCCATGGTCGGCGTGGCTCTGGACACTTTGGGCGTACTCGGGTCCACCGTGGAGGGAAAACAGGTCCTGCAGAAAACAGGTCAGCTGGTTATGTTTGTAAGCTGTAAAGGCCCATTCATTCTCACTTTACTTACATAAATAGGTGCGTCCGTTTCAAACGGTGTCATGCGTCACTACCTTCATACTTAGATGCGTCCATTGCGTTGGAATGAGCTTTTGTCGATGTATCCACCAGAGGGCGCCTCTCTTCATTAACGTGCTGGCTGTATACCATGAAGAGTAAATATTTTTGGAGAACAACATCAATAATAGACATGGTGACGACAGAGGAGGTATTACTAATGTGGATACTAATGTTGATATTGAGAAGGGTGGTTGTCGTAAATATGTTGGTAGGTTTTCATGAACTCACACAGTCGTTCTTTGAAAAGTTTTGTCATTTCTGGACATGATTTTCTTCAGATTTCCACACTGCCTCCACAGTTCCCAGTGGTACTGTGGGTTCGCATCCACAAGCTCCTAGGAAACAGACAGAATTACACATGTAATGAGCACAGAGGACGGACAGAGCATTGTGTCCATACATGTATGTAGAGCATGAATGGGCCTTTAAACTTTCTGCACTGTGCTATGAGTTACAGCTTTCTAAAGTTGCAATTTTCAGAGTGTTTTTTATGCAGGAATGAATATTTTATTGACTTTTCTGTATGTCCTCAGGGGAAAAATTCAAGGCAGTGCTGTCAAGAATGAGCCAACTCGCTGCCTCTGGAGCCACAGAGCTCAGAGTACGAAGTTTAGACGCCATATCTCAGCTGCTGACGCTACAGGTATGCATGTGAGAACATCAGGAATAGTCTTCAGTCAGGGTTTATGTAAGTTCTTAAAGTCTGAACCAAGGTACATTCCATTTTTTCTTTCATTGCACTCACCTGCTGTAGTTAGTTTTAATTTCTCATTTTATTTCTCACTTATTGTCATTAATTTTTGGAGCACAGTAAAGACCTGTTTGACATACCTTCATCCAGCCAGCATCACTGAGTCTCATAGAATATTTTTGTAAAATCTATATGAACTTTCTCCTGCTTATTTTAACCAAATCTGATTCAGCAAATAACTTTGGAAAACTGTGCAAGTGACAAACATAATCATGAATGATCCTAGTCTATCACCAGTGTCAAATGGAATGTTCACAAATCATGAGCTCTATATGGTTTTCAAACTGAAAATTCATAGTAGTAAGTTGTAGAAGTCGTGAAATATACAATCCTTAATAGAAAAGCTTTGTCAGAATTACATGAAACCAATTCTACTCAATTCCTTTAAAAAGATCCGGACCATTCATAAGCTGTGTTTGCACCTGGGAAGTAAATCCAAAATGATGAATGCAGAAAGTTCTTGTAAATCACTTGAATGTGGCCTTGAAAATGAGAATAAAAACTGAAACATTCTTTTTGTGCTGTAAAGACAAGTATATAAAAAGCAGCAGATGTCTGATATCACACACTACTGTTCTGTATTCATATCGCAGGCATCACCACTGTCATGTCCAGCATGTTGAACTGTGAAACACGCCCTAAATGTGCATTCATCAAGTCCTCAGACAGTCTTAAATTAAACTGTCACTATGGCTTTAGGCTCATTCATTCCATCATTCTACTTTACCAATGTGTTTTACCCTGATGTTTTACTGCAGCCAGAGCAGCAGACAGAAGACCTTTTGGCTCTGACAGAGTCCTGGTTCCATGTTCTGTCTAATCAGCCCATGGACATGATTCGCAACATCAGCACACAGCCTTTCCCAGAGCTGCACTGTGGGGCTCTGCACATATTCACTGTGAGTACCAATCTGTTAGAATGAGCTGTCAGTTCCACCCTGTGTTACTGAAGCTGGGATTTTAACAAACAGTAGAACTGTACAGAACATTCTAATTTTACAAAAGTTCAAACTTCTCTCAACACTCTTCTTTGCAGTTCCATCACAGGTTGTGGAGCTGTTTTATTAAAATATTAGGAAATAGCTTGTAAGTTCAATAGTTTGAGTATTTGACATGACTATAAAATTAACCAGTGCTTAACTGACCACTTGTGTTCATGTACTGAAAGGTTGTGATTAGTGTATAGTTAAGTGTGTTTTTGTGTTTCAGGCTATCGCTTCTCAACCATGGGGTCAGAGGTTAATGATCGGAACCCCCGGGTTCATGGAGTTCATACTGGATCGGTCAACGGGCCAGACCAAGGAGGCTAAGGACGCCAAGTTTGAGCTGGTGGGGTCACTTGTGAGTTCTTCAGCAGCAGCTCAGATTCTGGGCAGCCAGCATTACCTCCAGCTGAAGACGTACCTCAGAGAAGGGCCGTACTATGTTTCAGCTGTAGCCTCAGTCAGCACAGAAGGGGCAGACTGAGTCAAACCAGCTCTGATGCACTTTATGGGTCTTTGGTTAATGCTTAAGTAACAGTGAAGTGCCTGATGAATGTCACACACTGCCATAATAAACATAAGCTTTTCAAAGTAGAGAAAGAAATCTGAGTTTACCCGTTCAGCAGAATATTCTGAGTATATTCAATTCAGCTCCGTGTAAAACCACAGGATTCAGAAAGGATCATTTACATACTCAGGAAGCATTCACAAATTATATAAAATGACTTAAATCACTTTGTCGAGGAACTTTTATCTGTGCTGTCTAAAATAAAGTGTTCATCAAATTTAAGGCTGAAAACAAACTTCCTATTGGCTCAATGTCACTGACACTGGAAAATAGATAAGAGAGATGTTTATTAGACTCACTGCTAACATGTATAATTAGTCTTTACCAACTACTTAAGCAATAATCTCAGAGCCATTCAGTTTGTCAGATCTTACCCTTCAGAGGTTCACCGTTATTCCACAGATTCACATCCTCACAGCATCTTTAATCCTATCAGGACTGGACCAGAAATACACACTCACTAATCAGACCGCTTTCTGCCAAACCTGTCAAATGTGGAAGGAATTTCTTTTGTTTGAAATATTTATTTTTTACCAAATGGAATTAAGTGTATTTGTAATTAAAGAGGATGCAGTCGGACTGTGATTTTGGTTTTGTTTAACTTTTGCATCATTTCATACAAGGTTTGCAACTAAACAATATTCATTACACATGTGACTGATGCAACACTTACTCCTAGTTGGATTATATGCAATATTTTCCTTAATATTAGTTTGTATTTTTCATCATAGAACTAAATCAGTTCAATGCTTTTCTCTAGAAATTTTGTAAAATTACAGAGGTCAGTCTAGTTCTGGTCTCTAGGTATTATTTTATGATTTTTGATGCTTTTAAACCACAGAGATTCAAAGCCACACATTATGTAAAAACACTACTTGTTTTATACACTAGCTTGGTTTAACACCTTCTATATATCTCCTTAAAGGGTATTTGATAAAATAAGGCTGGACGATAAAACGATAACAAATCATCTCAATCTATTTTCTAAAATCAATTTTGGGATATTGATATCACAATAGATGTCACATATATTTGTGTGTTCCAATCCAATCCAATCCAGCTTTATAAAGCACTTTAAAACAACCACAGAGGACCAAAGTGCTGTACAGAAGACTAAAATAAGTAAAAGCACAATTAACTGTCTTAGGTTTTTTTTTTAAGTCTTCAGCAAAAACATTTTTCATGTTTCAATATGTATTGCTCTTTAAAAAAAATGAACATAACAGGCAATTCATCAAAAATGTAGAGTTTTAATTCAGCTGTTTGTACATGTTCATCTTATTGTATCCTGTACACTGTTTTCATTATGTTTCAGCTACGTGGTTTTATTTTATGTTTTCAATTGATGAATTTAAAACCACAAATAATAATGATCAAGGCAAGGCACATTTATTTGTATAACACAAGTCATACACAGGGCAAATTCACAGTGCTTTACAGAAACGGAAAAGAGACAAGTTAAAAATACACAATTACAATTAAAACAATAAAAATAAAGTAAAAGAGATCATTCTTGATATTTGTTTCAGTGTAGACAGAGTTTAATTACAGCATTTAAAGGCTCCTGTATACCCATGTATGCTTTCACTTATATGCCGGCTTTCTAATGAAATATCTAAAGTAAATCCAGCTATTAGTCATACTACATTTACACATCACCTTCTCTACAGATGAGTACAGATCAATGTGCTTTACAGATGATTAATAGCGCAGAACAAAGTGCAAAAGCAGGAAACAAAAATAGATGTCAAATGCAAAATGCCAACCTGAAGAAATAAATCTTACATTTTAACACTTTCATTATTTCTCCTGTTCTTCAGCATAAACCCTAAAGACTGGTTCATCATCATTTCAACAAATAAAATAAGTCTGAAATGCATGAACTGACAGCTGACTGATGGAAGAGGCTGTACCATGATGATCGGTCCTGTTGGTCTGTGTTTTGTATTCAAGCTGCAGATGAATTGGCTGGAGTTCGATCAGACAGGAGAAGATTACAGCTGTCAAACCTGTTGGAAGTGAAATACAAGAGGCAGGACCTGACATTTTCCTGTGTTTCATTCTATAACACATTCTCCACAAATGCAATACAAAGTAATGATAATAATCACAAGGTGCGAAGTGAAAAATGGATTGAAATTTCAAAGGTTTATTAGATTACATTGGATTTTCTTTATTGTCATTATGTAAGAAATATGATAGAATACAAAGCCCAGTGTAATAAAATAATAACAATAAAACATAAAGTAAAGCAGTACTCACCCCCCCCACACACACACATTCATTACACACACATGCACCCACAAGCCATCATGACCTTATTATTGACCTTATTATTGCACATGTTGCTGTTTTCTATACACTATGAAAATTCTACTTTATGATATAAATTATTACATTTAAAATAACTATAACAGAAAAAACACGCAGATAAATATTTTTATACATATATAGATAAACCAGTAATTCTGTCCATCCTTCCATCTGAGGTTTTTGTCCATCCCATTTCTCGGACGCTATTCCTGCGATCGTTTCCAAATTTCCCGTTCTTTTTCACTTGTAGAGGTGCAGTGCATTTTGATGACTGGCTTTCAGTGGATCTTTGGATTTTCTTTAAATACATTTTTGAAAATTTCAACTTACAATTTTTGTCCAACCTTTTTCTCAGACACTATTCACCCAATTCTTTTCATATTTCACACACATATTTACCACTAAGAGTAAAATGTGATGGCAAAATTTCAATTTGGGGATTTTTTTAAATACATTTTTATCTCCACCAAGAAGGTTATGTTTTCATCTTGGTTTGTTTGACTCTTAGCAAGATAACTCAAAAAGTTATAGATGGATTTTGATGACATTTTCAGGAAATGTTGATACTGGCACAAGGAAGAAATAATTACATTTTGGTGGTGATTGGGGGGGCTGATCTGCCTTGGTGCAGGTGTGCGCTCTCCAATTGCTTTTCTTTTTTAACATTTCAACTTCTCTTTTAACTTCTGCCCTTCTCTCAATTTTTACTTTTTTCCCCCACATTTTTAGAATGTTTTTAAAAACGATTGAAAGGTAAGATGCAAAATTCCTGTTAGGGGTAAAGTGTTGTCCTGCTGGGAGGGGGCATTAGTGAGGTCTGCTTAGATTTTCACTTGTTGCACTTGTTACATTTTCACTTGTTTAGTGCTGTTTCAGATTTCCTCACTGGTGTGTGCTCCAGGGGTCGATCTCTGATGTCATATGGAGATGAAAATGGTGCAGCGTAGAGATCTGACTGAACATGGCAAAGCTAATGTAAAAGCCTGCACTATGAGCGTTTAGATTTTCTGTTCAACTCTCCTCTCCTGGACACGACTGCAGTCTGTGGTGTGTTTATCCACAGGATCCTGTTCTTGGACTCCACTCCAGTGTCATTTTCTCTGTAAGTGCACACATCTTTAAATCACTTCAATCTTTTTTGGCTTAAATGTATAGCCAGGCACATTTCTGTATCATTATTTGTCACAAACGTGATGTGTCTCTACTCAAACAGTAAAAAAAAAAAGAACTACTTCCCACACAAGTCAGAATGACTTCATCCATCATAAGCTTAAAAGTCTGGACCAACCCCATGTCACCGTCTCCCTGGTGAATCATGTCACCTCTCCCACGTCCTGTCTATACTGGCTCCAGCTTGCGTCATCAAATAAACAAGAAAGATAGAAATAATAAAAAAAAATACTCTGTCAGTCATTCTTTACCTTTTTATTTGGTTTGTCATCTTCAAATTTCTCTCCTGGTCATTTGGCTTCACTTACCTCACACATGCTCCACAGTTTTATGGCTGTCAGAATATTTACACTGCTTTTTCATGTGGACAATTTATATTATGAGTTTTGTATTTATTGCATTTCACACATATCAAAGTATCATCCTGACCGTTTTATCTTAAATGATGATGATGGGGTTGATTCTTATAGTAGCTTTTCAACAGGAATTACTTTGAGAGAAAATAATGGCTGAAAGAGGGGAAAATAGCTTACCTTATTCATTTAGGATTTATGTATTTTGACTTATACAGTTTCAAATAAAATCTAAAATAGTTGATTCCCAATATTTCTAAGTAAAAATGTGTCTTATTATTACACCAGTCCTGTAAAACTACCGGTACTGTAAATGAACAAATAACCCTGTATACCATATATTAATAAATAGTCTGAGAGATAATTTATGTTTAAGATAAGATAAAATAAAATAAGGTCAGATCAGATAAGAAAAGACCTTTATTGTTACGCAATGGGGAAATTTAAATGATTCCAACAGTAAAACAGTACGGAGCAGAATAAAGTGCACTTCACAGCCGACACTAAAAATAAAAAATATGACACTGTGAAAAACTGTAGATCCAATGGTTTTTACACAGTTCTGTATGTACACGTGTAAGAATGAATTTCCAGAGAATGAAGGATGTTGTCTTTTTGTTTGTAGGGTATTTTAAGATTGGATCTTTTTATCAGATTACAATAGTTAGAAGAGTCATACACATCTAAAACTAATACAAGACCACCACTGAATGTTATAATGACCACCCCTGTTGCTCCTCTACCAGTTTCACAGTCCCTTCAGTTCATCTATGGTAACTTCATCCTATCTGTCCCCACGACACTGACCCCAAAAACACCTGAACACCTCAATGCTGGTATCCTTGAAAATGAAGGTCAAAGTTGACATTCAAAGAACTCATCCAAGAGTTTCCCAAGTTCCACCTCAATACCAAACACGACAAAGATCAGGTGATTTGATGAAGAATAATAGCTTTGACAGTGATGGACAGACACAAACAGACACCACATGGTTCGACAGTTTACACTGTTCTAATCACATCTAACTTAATAAAACATGTTTTACTATCATAATGAGCTGTACATGGCCATATCTTCTTTTTCTACCTTATTAGTGTGGATGTATTTAACATTGATCTACTGAATGACAGACACATAGACTAACTGTTAATTATCCTTAAATACCGACAGATGGGAAGTGTACTTCATCTCATTCCAATAAATATCTTCTGCATAAATTCATCCAGCATAAAAAAAAAAATCTACAAAGTGTCTGTCCTCAACACCTGTCTGTAGCCATCGCTCAAAAAAAAACACTTGTCACTTCTCTGTATCTCTTGTGATGCATGTTGAAATGTTGCTCTTGATTTTTTTTTTTTTAATCAATTTACATTAAGCCAACCTTTTTTGGCTCGTGACCCCATTTTAACATCACAAATGTCTGGTAACCCCACACATTCAAAACAGAGACCTTTTATTTGTGCGATAATTAATTTGTTTTTGATCATGTAATAGTTTGCTATACTATGTAGCAAATACATGTTAATTTTAGATGTTGTTTAGTCTATATAATGTGTATTATTATGGACGGAGGCAGAAAAGCCAGGTGTAGATTACTGCACAAAGGGAGAATTAGATTTTCCTTGGTCAGGA
>JAPTYQ010000005.1:28803939-28816622 GCA_029814465.1 Ostorhinchus cyanosoma | reverse complement strand
ACGTTCCTACTGGAAGTTTGTTTTTAAGCATTTTAGTTTGAAAGGCAGATTGCGAGCTTCCTGTTGGAGATAGACTCAGGACAACAGTGTTTGATTTGTCAGGCTCGATGACACGCACATTTTGGCATTTGTTTCATGTTTCTGCGACATTCCTACATGCCGCTAGGGCCATTTTTGTGTATTTTGGTTTTTTCTAGGTGGTGCTAGAGAGCAATTTTTGAATGTAAGGGGTTAATTTTTACATTTTATCACATTTTTCACCAGATGTGATATGCGTTCCAAATTTGGTGAGTTTTTGAGCATGTTTAGGGGGTCAAATTCCAGTTTAAAATGGTGGACAAAGAAAAGAAATCGTGACAAACGAAATACAATAGGGCCTCTGCCCATGGGCTCGGTCCCTAATGATGTTCAAAGGGATATGTGGATGTGGACAGGTGTCTGAATCAGCACTTATGTTGTAATGTTCTAAAATACATGTTCTTTTCACCTTACATGTGTTTTTCTTTCTTTTCTTTTGCTTCTTGATTTTTTTTTATATCATTTTGTTTTATATGTACAAGGAACCAAATGTGGTAACTTCATTAACCCCGATTTTCTGCAAGACAATAAACAAATGGTGAGAAATTTCACAAAAGTATAAACTCTTGTTATATCCTCCAATAACACACTAAGGTTGACATTTTGGATTTCAGAGTTTTTATGTGAGTGAACTATAAAGGGTTAAATAAGAGATACATGTCTTGATGTCTGTTTCTGTCCTTTTTCTATAACACTTGCTTGTTGTCTTTTCATCTGTACATCCTACTGCATATTTGACTGACTGGTTCTAGTTCATCCTGGAGGACTGAGCAGGAGCAGAGCCTCCAGCAGATGGTGCTCATCTCTCTCTCTCTCTCTCTCTCTCTCTCTCTCTCTCTCTCTCTCTCTCTCTCTCCTGGAGCCTTTGGGTGATCATTCAACAGTTATGTCATTAGGTGTACCCACCACCTCTGGAGGAAAAGCTCTCCTCATCGTCATGTTCACTGCTTTCCCAGACCTGTCTTCTGTATCTCACCCTTCACTTTTTACTCCCTCTCACACTCAGATGATTTAATCTCATTTTTCAGCTGATCTAGT
Organism: Ostorhinchus cyanosoma; assembly: GCA_029814465.1. Taxonomy (NCBI): domain Eukaryota; kingdom Metazoa; phylum Chordata; class Actinopteri; order Kurtiformes; family Apogonidae; genus Ostorhinchus; species Ostorhinchus cyanosoma. Next base: position 28,815,506 of record JAPTYQ010000005.1, on the reverse strand, counting down.
GAAGAGTTAAGTGACAGAGAAGCAGAGGAAGCTGTGTGTGCATGTGTGTGTTTGTGTGCGTTGGAGGGTAAAACTCTTCATACTCTACCTCCCAAGATGCACCTGCAGAGGTGAGGAGGGCCACCCGGGCTAAGCCACCGGGGCTGTTTATGTCAAAGGCTCCGGGAGTTGGCTGATCACCCTCCGATGCAATTAACCCAGCAAGAAGACTCTGTCAAGGGGGACTCAACGCCGACCACCGCAGCTCTCCAATCCGACGGCAGCACCGGGTCTCCGGCCAAAATGTGCAGTGAATGTTACGTCAACCAGTCATTCGTGAACGATGATGGGACCGTGAACCACCACAAACCACGGTAAGAAAAACAGCAGAGACCAGTGCAAGAAGACAGAGAAGTTCAGATGGAGATCAGTGGTGTTGATGTTGAAGTTTTTGCAGCTTGAATACATTGTACAGCTGATGTTTGTTTACATTTCTCTAGTTGATCATTTGTCCATCATGACTTGCTTTTCAATGCACAGATCTGGGAAAAGCAGAAAGCCTCATTATTCTTGTCTGTGCCTTAAATTATGAGATTCTTTCTGTGTTTGTAGTGGTTCTGTGCATCCTGAACTTTAACACTGTTGAGTGTTTTTCTTTCTCTGCTGTTCATCACTGGTGTGTGTGTTCAGCTGTGCTTGTTTTGTGCTTGTCTCAGCTTTCAGTGTCCAGAGAATTACATTTACTATAAGTGTAGATGGAAATGATTAGTACTCAAATAATTCCTAAAAGATAATCATGCACTTGGGGTGAAGTGAGGTTATTAAGACACCAGGTGTAAAGGGGTAAATAACACTTATGCTGTCACTAAACGCCTTATTGTCCTGCTGGTGTCCTTTACATGGAGAAGTCATTTTGATGAAGAAAAAAAAAAAAAAAAAGGATGAGCATAGGTTTAAAAAATGACTGGTCCCATAACTTGGAATCGTATCCATTTCTTTTTCTGACAGTAACAAAAGTCCTGAAGGCACACAAGAAATGTTTCTAGGATGTTGCATAATAATCATAAATGACCCAGTGCCATAAAACCAAGAGCTGCTTTGCTATTGTGTGCCACCCTGCTCCTTCAAAATATGAACTTTAGATGATGTAGTGAGCAAATGTCAACAACCTTCCACAATACTGACACAAAAAAACCAGGACAAAACTTGTCATTTGGACATCAACCACCTGTCAGCATGTGTATTTGTGCTCTGTCCATCCCATATAAATCCCACCAGTCAAACTGTTTCATTTGCACAGATGGAAAATCCTGTTTGTCCCATTTGAGGTTATGCTTAACCCATAAAGACCCAATGCTACTTTTGTGATTAATTACATATTTAAACTTGTTTAATTGTCTTATCACCATATATCATAATATCATCCTCTGCAGTTTATGTTTTCTAGGTGAAAATCAGCTATTTTTAATTTACTGACTGTGTAGATGTTCATAAAAACGCAGATTAAAGTTCAGGGATATTACGTCAGAAATAGAGAAAACTGAAGAAAAAGTGAATTTATCAGCAAATATATCCTTAACTGAACATAAAAACAAGTGTCTCCATCCACTATCATTTGTCAAACTTCATTTTACTGGGGAATCAATGTTGTAGAAGATGACGGTGTTTCCACGGTAACTACGGAGCCTCTGAACGTCCAAATGGATCATATCTGATGACCACGAAAAGATGACAAACTGCATTTTGCGCCAATTATTTACATGTATTGAAAGGTAGATCGGTAGATGATTTTGTTTCGCAGTTGCTGTTTGAGTCTTTATGGGTTAAAGATACGTCGGATGGTCTGAAGTTGTATTTTATATTCATACACTCATAATAAGAAAGAAAGGTAACACTTAAGAGTCATCCAGTCGCTTTTCTTCTACGAAAAACTGATTGAGACCTATTATCAGAATATTTGTATAATCGCGTATAAAGATATGTTTTGGTAAAAATGTCATATGTGGCATATCCAGTAAGATCATCAAACAATCCTTCCACCTACCATACTTTACCCTCTAGCTCTTCATTTCAACACCTCCTATGACCTGTGTAAGCTCTAGTGTGTTTTAAAGATCTGAGTGGAATATTATGCCACTGGGTTTTGTTTGGTTTTGTCAGATGGATGTTTTCATAAAATCGCATTGGAAATTTGCCCCTCATCTATAATACAATGAGTTTGACAAGTTTAATGCATGACTTTAGTAAACAAACAGACAAAGTGATGAAGAGAAGAGGTGTAGAGGAGTGAAGGGATGAAGAAAAATGAGGGAAAACAAGGTTTGCAGGTTTTTCAGCACTCTCTGTTCTTGCAGATCCCATGTCTATTCCTTCTACTTCTTCAATGCAACAGTTTGGATAAAAAAAGACATTGCTTACATCTCTGTGTGATGACTAATAATTCATCAAAGATTCATTGTTTGAACCGGTGAAGGGAAGATTTCATACCCTAATCATTTATGAAATGTAAGACTGTCATAAAACATGTCTTTGCAGTGTATTTTAACAGTTTAAAATATTACAGTGTTATTCATCTCAGTTCTGGAGTTTCTAATTCATCCCATTCCTTCAAGTGCCCACCATCAGCTCATCTTTATCTTCATCTTCATCTTCATCTTCACACACCTCCTCCCTCTGAAGTCAAAGGTAACTTCTCACCGTGCTGTGCTTCTCCTTTGCATGCTACTCATCAAGCTTTGACGACTGTGATTGAAAGGTGACTCAACATCTACTGACATTCAGAGAAAGCATTCAAAGCAGAGAAAACAGACAGTAGTACAGTAGTTGGTAGAAAATTACTCTGGATCTGGATCTTTGGATGTTCCTGGTTCTGCTCATTAAATTCTTACAGTGACTGTAATGCAGTTTATCTCTGCGTCATACCCCAGGGTACTTTCTGTACTGAGCTTGTTTGATGTTTGAGATAAACACAGCCACTGGTTCTGCTTTTTATTGTTTATGTCGAAAAATGGAGGATGCTGTTTGAACAAATAGTTTGGACTTGTGTTGTCCTGGGGCTGGCAATAAACAGACAGATAATTAACCTCAATCTAGGTTCATTATATCTGCAGTCACCTTTGCTCAGTGTACAGTGTTTTTCTGACTGGGCTGAAATGTGTTGGACCATGTGTCAGTAGTCCACCGCCCACTTCCCTTTTCCCTGCTTCTGCTCTCATGTCCCTTGTGCTCATTGTTCCCCCTTAATCTTTCCTCTTCTTCCAGGTCCTCTTCTTATTTTTTTCCCCCTTTGTCCCTCCCTCAGCTCCACCCCAAAATCACTCCAGACAAACAGCAGTGGGGTTATCTTAGACATCTCCACCCTTAAGATGGAGCCGCTTGAAAGTGAGGTTCTTCCGCTGCCGCCCCGCTTTCGCTTCAGAGATCTGCTGCTCGGAGACCAGGGCTTCCAGAATGATGACAGGTAAGCACCAGGCCCTTCACAGTTATGTCATAATTGCCCTAGCACAATTATTTGAGCTAATGGTAATGATTTTGTGTAACTATGATAATTATCTCCATTCATCTGTATTAAAAAACAGCTGGATGTAAATAAGAGAAATTACCTTTTCTACACTATTTCTATGGAGCCAAAACCAGGACTTTAATGTTTGATATTGAAAATAAAATTTCGCATCCTGAAGCTGAAAAAAGAAACATTGGCACTGAAAAACATGTATTGTAATGTCAACAAAACAGATATTTTTTTTAAATTTGATGTCTGTGTTGTATTAATAACAGTTTATCATTTTGATCACAGTTATTTTTTTTACACTTACTGTCATTTTTCAGTTTCAACTTTCTGTCACCTTTTTGGCGTGGAGGAGAGGGTTTGAGGGGAAGGGCGAGGAGGGCTTGATTTGCATATTATTTGCATATTGAAAACAGCGACACTCAGCTCAGTCGGCTGGACTCCACAAGACTTACGCTGGTGATCCACTAGCACGCATTTCGAACTCCACACCGCAGTACCCCTATTCATTTCAATGGGATGTGTCCGACACTTCCGCAAAGCATTCTGGGTATGTGGTGCGATTTATACCCCTGGCATAAAACCGCGGCACCTGGGCAGCTGCTGCAGAATCCATGCCAGTGTCTGAATATGCACCTGCTGTCTTTCTAAGTCCAGTGGGGTCCAGCCGACTGAGCTGAGTGTCGCTGTTTTCAATATGCAAATAATATGCAAAATAGCCCTTCCACTCAAACCCTCCCCTCCACGCCAATAAGGTGACAGAAAGTTGAAACTGGAAAACCACAGTAAGCGTAAAAAACAAATGTGATCGAAATAGAAAAATGCCATCAAAATGATAAACTGATAAATGATAAAAATGATAAATCATTGATAAAACAATTTGATTTTTAAGGTTATCAATACCAATACGTGTTTTGATGACATTACAATTTTTTGCAATCCACATTTTTCAATGCTAATGTTTTTTTTTTCAGTTTCATGGTTTGTTTTCAATGCAGAATTTTATTTTCAAACATCAAATATTTAAGTCCTTGTTTTGGCTCCATATATTTCCACATCATTTTTTTTTACTTCTGGAGATTTAACCCTCGGTGCTCATTTAGAGAACCTTGTTCCTTTTTCTATTGTTGCCTGTCATTATCAGAAGTTTGTATGTTTCAGTAACAGGCTTTATAAGGTACATTGTGTTTTATCTCCAATTTATGTCATACCAATAAGTGGCTTATCTTTTTTCTTATTTATTCATTGTACTGTGTGAATACCAGTAAACTGATATTCAGACTGATGGCATAAAATTACCTGAAAAAGACAAGCTAAAAAGCATCCAGAGAGACCCTTACCTTGGCATTTAAATCCTCCACAGCAACATTCCATCTTACTGTGAGCATATGCAAATTCACAACAGGCTTCAGATGATGGTTCAAACATAGCTCAGTTTAATGTAGAAGAATATCAGTGAACAAAATCTTGAGATGAAATGATAGCTTGAAAATCCTCTATCATGACCTGGATCTTTGTCCTTTCAGATCTTCGCATTATGCTTGTGTGTTATAATTAACATTACTGACTAATGTTGCAGATGACTTGCCCTCATCACAGCTCTTTTATTGGCTTAAAAACTGTGTTGATTGGCCTCTTTTACAGACACCTACAGACTTTAATAGTAGAGTTTGTTAATATGTTTGTAGGTGAAGTGTTTACCTTGAACACCACCTGTCCTCTGGTTGAGAGGATGGTTGTTTGTGTTATAGAGTCTATCAGTACTACTGTATAAGAGGGGGCGGTGCTGTCCATGGTGCTGAAAAACATGGCACATTTATGAGAAAATGCATCATAGAGGTTGAGTGGGTCTTGAGATGGGGCGACCTGAAACATGTTTTTCAGTAGTACCGACATGTAATTAGGATTTCAAATGAGATCTCCATAGCGGTCCATCTGTTAGCTACCTGTCCACATGCAGACTTGTCTCCTCACTTTCCTCTGCTCTTTCTGCTGGAACAGTCTTATGATCTGCTCTGTGGACGAACTGCACTCTAAGAATGAAGAACAGTTCCACAGCAGGGATATTAAAAGCCTCTGCTTCTTAATGTCTTAATAAAGAGTTCAAATGGCTTGACAAAGACAGTGACGTCTATATTAGTCATATATTATTATTACTGAGTGCGTAATCTGGGATCCTGCCTCTTTATAGTGTTGATGGAATGTAAAGTTAGACGTGATTACAGCACAGCAATCCCTTGAGAAAGAAAAGCTTTTTGCGATATTTGACATGTTCATTTGACAAAACGCACGCTGCCAGTGCTTTTAGTCAAAGGTGACCTTTTTCCAGCTGTCCTTGCAAAAACCGTTGTTTTCTCTCTCCATTAAACTGCCCACATTTGCAGCTTCTATTTAGACTGTCATAATAATTTTTTCTATTCCTTTCCTGAATACAAACCTGCCCTCTGTTCCTGGTAGATAGAGTACTTGGGGGAGGTGGCAGATGCTTCAGGTTCCCTATTCTGTGCTCAGTTTCCAAGCGTGTTTTCACAGCCTGTCTATGAACTTGGAAATGTCACTGGTCACATCTGCCCAGGGCTCATCAATCAGTCTGGGGGTCCTTCCTCACAGCCCAGCATGCATTACAAGAAGTACATATGGGTCCGATTAAGCAAAAGTGAACATCAACATGAAAAAGTACATTTGCACAAATCATTTATCAAGTGGGCTCATTTTTTAGCTCTAGATCTGGATTTTATGGATCTGTTAGCCTTTTTAAAATAGCAGTTGTAGAAAAAAGTTACAACCAATTTTATTGATTGTACTTTTTACGCCATAGCCATGCCTCAGACATAAAAATATAGCTCAAATTTGACGCTAAAAATTATATCTTTTCTGTGAACTGTTACTGAGAAATCACTCTTTATTTGTAATTTACCTATATCAGTATGGATAACCACAAGTTGTAAATAACACTGTTAGTATTAAATCCATTAAATAAAGCATTGTGATTAAATCTGGCTTGTTGTTTTTCAATATTTTACTCCAAAATTTATTTTCAGCATAGTTCAACCTAATATCTAAAAGGTTTTGTCCTACTTAATATCAATTTCTGTCGAGAACCTTATGTTTTTAATGTTTGCGTAAAGCTTTAAAAAACGTCTGTTTCAAGTCCACCTGTTACCGAGCAGTAATTTCACATTTTTCACCCAAAAATTTTATGTCCCCAAATTGTGTTATACATAAGACTAAAGTGCTTAGAAATACCTACTCATATATATGTGTAATACATGCATATAAGTTACTCTGCTTACATGACAGAGACTGTTGAACAAAAAATGTGTCCACGTGTTACCGCGGGATCGGACCCATGTATGAAACACTTGTGTTAGGTTAAAGTGAATCTATTTGCAAAATGAAATATAGTATTCATAATTATATTTTAATTAGTGTAAAATAAGAACTTTTTTGTTTCCTTAGAATGGCCCAATTCCATCTACAGACTTTTCCTCTATTTCCATTCCATAGTGAGTGCCAGCCAACGTTGGGCACTTTACTCTGAGCCACTATGTGTTATTGCAGACCAGAGTTAATGTCCCCAAAGACTCTGTGTACAGAGATAGTTTTCCAGCAGTTGTGTTAGTAGTAGACTTCCCATCTCCAAAGTGAGTCAGAAAGGTTGAAAATGTATACGTAGATTAATCAGGGCTAAATGAAATAACGGCAAAGTACTGTTGTGTTTTTTTTACTGTTAACTAATAATATTTTATCCTAATTATCTTTTGATTAATTTTGGTATTTGTTTTTTTCTTCCTTTAGATTAAATTTGTATTGCCAGATCTCACAAGATTTTGTTGAGACAGAAAAAAGACATTTTCCTGATCCATGTCTCTGAAAAGTGTCACTTTAAAGTTAGAATGTTCAGAAGATATGTGTCATATAAAAATGGGTCCAGGTTTTACTTTGGTAACTTCAAGAATCAGTAATAGTCTGACGATATTTAGTTTTATTCCTCTTTGGAATGAATGCAACGGGATCTGCTGTTAGTCTCTTAACCCATAAAGACCCAGCACTACTTTCATGGTACTTCTTAAATGAAATTTCCTCTATATCTAACCCTTCCTAAGTGATTTATCACCATTTATTCTAATACTATCCACTGTATTTTACATTTTATCAGTATAAATCAGGTATTTTCCTGTATTTCATTCAGTGATCATGAAAATGTTCATGAAAGCTCAGATTAAAGTTGAGTTATTTTATCAAAAACAGAGAAAATTGAAAAAAAGTGACCTCTTCAGTGAAATCTATCATTAATTGAAAATAAACCCAGTGTGTCCATCCACTGTCATTGATTCAACTCTATGGGTTTTACTGGTGAATCAATGTTGTAGAAGATGATGGTGTTTCCATGGTAACTACGGAGCCTCTGAACATCCCAATGGGTCATATCTGATGACCATGAAAAGATGAAGAACTGTCTTTACACCAATTATTTACATGTATTGATAGAATTAGTGGATCAACAGACATTAAATAGTTTAGATCAGTAGAGGATTGTAGTCGGCGATGGATATTTGGGTCTTTATGGGTTAAAGGGGATTGGAAAAACCATGACACACCAGATGCTGTTAATTAAGTGCCTGGAATGAACAAAACAAGCAGACTCTTGCAAGAATTCTGTTTTTTAGGCCCCCATAGGTGATGGTGAGTGTAGGTTTTTCAGCCTCATCACAAAGGCTCAATCCCAATTCAGAAGTTGCAGCGAGTAGGGGTTGAAACATTCCCCTCTGAAATGGGACACCCCTTTGAGACCTGTTCCGTCATCAGCAGTCATCGATGCCACTATGAACAGATACGAAAACTTTGTTTCCAAAAGTATTCCCCATGCCGTCAGCAGCTGTAACCGTCTCTGGTCCGTGGGCTTTGGTCATCTTTTTGCAGCTATCAATGATAAACTGCAGAAATGCGATCTATAACACATTGAAATGCCAATAAACAGTCGATCAAATGATTAAGTTGTTTGTGAAGAAAATACGTACATTTGTGTTTCTTTCGTCGCACTGCTGCACTTTTTTACTGTTTACCTCAATCTTGCTGATGATTCAAACAGAATTATGGGAAATTTCTCACACCTCTCCATTTGTAGAGTGATCCTGAAAAATCTCCATTTCGAGAGCCAAACAGCCCTCCCCCTTAGCCCTTCCCCTCCGACACCCCTACCCCTTCACATGAACAAGCAAAATGGAGGGGTAAGGGGGAGGGGCCAAGGGGTGAATTGGAATTGGGCCTAAATGCCACTAAATATCACACACTGGACCTTTTAACACCTGCTCCTTGACATTCTCATGTTACTGTGTTATTTCATTGCGTCACATGTCATCTTTACTCATCCTGATTAATCTTATTTATGAAATAAACTTGGCAAACATAAATGCCACAGAGTGGTTATGTCGTAACAGGCTGTAGATGCAGCTGAGTGGTGCCACCAGTGTGGGCGAGGGCTTCAGGTGGAGTAGCCTCTTGGGATATTTTCACAACCACTGACTCATAAATTACTTCTTCAGACTATTCAAAGAGACGGTAGATTAAAGGTGAGAGGGATGTGGGGAAACACAGAAGAGATTTCACTTTTTCTCCTCAAATGAAAAAAGGGCTTTTTTCTTTTGCGTTTTTTTTTTTTTTTGTCATCTGTCACATAAGACGTAAGCTTCCATCTATCAACAGAGCAGAGAGTAGAACCCCAGCCCAGTGCTCTGCTGAGAAAAGGAGAAAGACTGCACGAGCCTTTGACTGTTACAGTCTGTAAGTTATGAGGGCTTCAGGTGGCAGCTGGAGACAGTCCTGGAGCACTGCACTGGAGATGCCTCAGGTGATGATGGCCCGGCGGTGCACCTGCTCCCAGCAGTTAGCCTGTGTGTGTGCGTGTGTGTGCGTGCGTGTGTGTGTGTGCGCGTGCGTGCATGCGTGCAGCTGATCCATCAGATCATTCCATCACACTGTCATCCTGAGTGTGTTCAGCTTTTTCGGGAGCTGCAGTCAGTGCTTCTGGAGAGGAGCGTGCAACAGCATCAGTTAGGGTTATTCCTGTCGTAGCATCGTTGCTGTGGCAACAGGCCCGCGCACGAGAGATGGAGAGAGAGAGAGAGCAAGAGAGCGGGAGAGGGAGAGAGGAATTGTATAGATTTATAAAAAAAAAAAAAAAAAAAAAAAAAAAAAAAAAGGTTTTGTTTACATAAGCACCCGTTCCTTAAAATAAATAATTATTTAAGGCTTTAAAAGCTGCCTCCTGTTTCTTATGTGCATCTCTCCTTTTCTGGTCAGTTTTTTGTCTTCTCAAAGCTAAAACATAATTAATCAGTAAGTGCAGTTTTATTTTAGAGCTGCGGGGAGGCGCGTGGACTCACATAGAGTAGGATTAAAGCCTGACAACACGACGCAGCTACAGGTGTTCTGCACTGCGCACAATGGATCCGAACATCCTCATCCAGACCTGGGTCAGTCCGTCCGTGGGAGCCTGGAGGTCGGAGCTGTTTGGTAGTGACAGCGGGCAGAGGTAGGGCCACCTGGACACACCTGAGGCCGAGCCACATGGGTCTCAGACACTGGAGGAGAGCGCATCTGACAGGCTGAAGCAGCGGGGGGAAACTTTTATCCTTCTGTTTTGGTTTTTCCAGCTGATTCTGTTTACATTTGGCTCGTGCGCTACATTTGCAGATGAAGAAGCAAAAAGCGCGCGCTCCTCATTTGATAAACGCGCTCAAAAATGAAGGAGATGTGTCAAATAGTAGTGACAGAACAAAGGATAAAATAAGACAAGTCCGATTTGGATTTTAAGATTCTTAAAAATATATACAGCCACTCATCACGCATGCCGTTGTGTTGTTGCTACAAATGGCCCTGATGGTTTTATTTTTGTGATTATGAAAGAGTCTGCAGCTAAAACAACATGACCACAACACATGGTCATTGATGATGCATCTTATCTATTAACTGTTTGACTGCCAATGCAAATGCTTTAACACTAGATTGCACCTTATTTTTAGTGGAAAACAGTTTTAAGTGACAAGATGATGCCTTAAGATAAAATGGAAAAGAAAATTATGCTTAAGTGGATCCTTTTTTAGGTGTAATAGGCATGTTTCCAGCTACCTATCCAAAAATACCTCTTAAATACCTAATAACTGTTATTGCCTACCATGCTGTCATATTACAGAGATTTTTCTTGTATTTTTGTTTCTTTAAAAATAAGGTATTTTGTTGATGCAATGAGTGCATGTGAGCAGCAACAGCCTAATCTGAGCCAGTGCAGAGACAGGACTGAAAACTCATGTAAGAAACCATACTCGAACAAAATGTATCTTATTTTTGCTCGTATCATACATACTCTTATTTTGTTAGTACCCATAGATTTTTGGGATTCACCAGTGTTCTTATTTTTGCTCTTGCTCAAGGAAAGAGAAAAATTTACAGGCAGTTGAGGGCATTCTACCAAGATAAGAAAAAAAACCCATCACACTCCAGGAAGTATTTGTTCAATGCATGGAAACACGTTTTCAATTTAAACATAATGCAATCTAACTCAAATTATTTTTAGAGGAATTTATGATTGGGAAATTAGCGGTTGAAAAATTTCTTGTCAAGTGGAGCGTCTGACTGGACACCTTAGTATCAGAAATAATAAAAACCAAGATAAATAATTGACTAGTGGTTGTCTTTCTGTCAGCTTGTGAAATAAGACTTGTGGTGAATTGATTTAAGCGGCCTGTTTTGGATTTGTACTTGCAGAAGTTGCTGTGCCAAAATTTTCTTTGCGTTTTGCCTGAAAGTCCAAAGTGACACCAGTATGACTAATATCAGACCACTTCAGATGGTAATTTTGTGCTCAACAGGAACTGATTGAGGGTCATTACTGGCAGCATTATGTAGGCCATGATGTGTGTGTGTGTGTGTGTGTGTGCGTGCGTGCGTGCGTGCGTGCGTGCGTGCGTGTGTGTGTGTGTGTGTGTGTGTGTGTGGGCGAAGGGTTGACACACAGACAGACACAGAGCCGCTCTTTGATGCACTGAGGTCATCTCTAGCCACATATAACAGATTTTTT
>JAPTYQ010000005.1:28779128-28789349 GCA_029814465.1 Ostorhinchus cyanosoma | reverse complement strand
CATAATGTGTCTTTCTCCGCTCTTTTGTAGATGGGTAATTTTACTTCGCTATTGACTATAGGCTGAATTTTCTTATTTTTTCCCAACTGTGTGTGCAGAATGGATGATGCCGAGGCCTGTTTCATTCTCAGCAGTCGTAATGAGGTGGATCGAATGGCTGCAGTAAGAATAACAGCTTTCTGCAACGACATTTTCTCAACACTGAGTCAGAACTGAGTTGTTTACAAAATTCATATCATTAATGCTGTCAATCACAAAGAGAACTACTCATTAATAAGAGATTAAGCTATAGATTGAAATACTGAAAATGAATAAACCTTTATTGTTTCCCCTCAGGACCATCAGACAATCCTCAGAGCCTGGGCTGTGAAGGACTTTGCTCCAAACTGTCCTCTTTATGTGCAAATACTCAAACCTGAGAATAAGTTTCATGTCAAATTTGCAGGTGAGAATTTTCATACTTTAACCCCTTAAGACCCAGTGTTACTTTTGTGGCTGCTCCCAAATGAGTTTTTCTCTCTATTTAACCTTTGTTAAGTAATTTATCACCATTTATTCTCATATTATCCTCTGTTTTTTGCATTTTTCACTGTGAATCAAGTATTTTTCTGGATTTGAATTACAATATTTTATTTAGATATTCATGAAACCTCAGAGTAAATTCAATGGAATCATATCAAAATGGAATGAAAAGTGACTTTTTCAGCAAATATATCAATAATGGAACATAACCACACTGGAAAAAAAATCCAAATCTTACCAAGTATATTTTTCTCATTTCTAGTCCAAATATCTCATCACACGTAAAATAAGACATAATCACCTAAAGAGTAACTTTTCAGTGAGAAATAAGAACTGATTTTTAGACAATAGATCTGGAAAATCTTATTTCAAGAAATTTTAACAAGATCATTTTCACTCGTTCCATTGGCAGATTTTTTTGCTTAATTCAAACAAAACTATCTTGCATTAATTTTTTAAAAACTTGTTTTTCAAGGGGCATTTTTTTCTAATGCAAGTGTGTCCATCTAAATCAAATGTTCTCTCTATTTAACCTGTCTTAAGGGATTTTTCACTGTTTCTTATAATATTATCCACTTTAGCCTCTATTTTTTCCAGCGAAAAGCGGGTATTTTTCTATATTTATTTACTGACCATGTAGATGTTCATAAAAGCTTGGATTGAAGTTGAGGGTTATTAAATGAGAAACAGTGACTTTTTCAACAAAATATATCATTAAATAAACCTTAACCAAGTGTTTCCATCCACTGTCATCGATCCAATTCCACGGGTTTTACTGGTGAATCAATGTTGTAGAAGATGACGGTGTTTCCACGGTAACTACGGAGCCTCTGAACGTCCAAATGGCTCATATCTGATGACCATGAAAAGATGACAAACTGTATTTTACACCAATTATTTACATGTATCAATGGGATTAGTGGATCAACAGGTATGAAATATTTTATATCAGTAGATGCAGTTGGTCACCAGTGGATGTTTGGGTCTTTATGGGTTAAGTAAAGTAATGTTATTTAGTTTTGGTCGTTAGCATTTTGGGGAGTCCATTTGCTCACCCTCTGGCTGAATTGTAGATAAAAACATTACTGTCCCTCTAATTGCTACCATTTAAGATAGTTTAGCATGAAATGTCAAAAGCGCAGGAAAAGCAATAGAAAGGCTGTTTCCGAACCTAAAAATAGCTCTAGAACACTTCATTTACCCACTAAGAGACTGTTAGATCTTGTTTGTTTAATCAGTACAAGGACAGAGAATTAAAAACAAGTTGTGGTTTTCTGGTTTGATGCTGGAGTTACATGCTGGTGACTTCTTGGAGTCGCTCTGATGTTGCTAGGCAACCAGCGAAGACATAAAGAAATCACTTAACCCCTGGATGATGGCTGTAAAGAAATAGTATCAGCATGTTGCTTCATGTAACATCCCTCATACTGATTAAAAAGATGCAATCGGGGGAGGATAAAGGATGTCTCACACAATATGCTCGATTAGAACAATTGGATCCTGGCAGATATTACATAAACTGTTTCTCCAGTCTGTGTTAAATAGACTTCGGGGGTTGTTTTTTTTTTTTTTACCATTCAGTTTTCAGCCAGATGGGGTTGGGCTATTGTTTTTAATTAGCCATCATCTGATAAATTACAGCATCTGTTACATTCTATTGTTCCACAGCTGTGTTTGGTACTCAGTGGTGATTGGTCAGACTGATGCTACGTATCAGTGGTATCGAACAGACTATCTAAGACTAGTCCATACCAGTATACAACAATTTAGAAATGCTTTATAATAAGGCTGTTAACCAGGTTGTAAAGCCTTTAAAAGTCATTAATAAACTCTTATAAAAGAGGCAAGGACCTCATCTCAGGTAGAATCTGAAGTTGTAATACCACTGATATCGGCTCCAAAAATTCCTCGCTCTCATAGATTTATATCAGGAGTTTATCTTAAAATATTCAAGAATTTTTTCCAGAACTTTTCCAGATCTCATTTGGACTCTCTGATAACTCATCTTAAAATTTTTCCTACATTAATCAGACATTCTGAGTTTGGGTTCATGTAATAAAATTATTACATATGCCTCCACTGTAGTTGTGGTTAATTGGTGTAACTAATAAGACTATAAAATGACCATCTAATGCACTTACTGATGTAGTTTACCACTTCACCAAGTCAGTAAAGTATAAAAAAACACAGATTCCATTCATACATCAATTCAGGTTCACTCTTTTGGAAATATCAAGTTATTCAAATAAATTTGATTCAATTCAAAATTTTACTAGTTGTTTAGCTAACATTATTTTCATTTAAGCTTGTAAACCATTCACTTGTGATTAACCACCATTAATAAGATGTAAAAGGAAGCTGTAAAATCCTTTCAGTCAGTCCAGCACAAAACACAAATCACTGCAGATACAGGCAGAAAATATAAGTAACTACTTGGTAAATGACATTTTTCAGACATTAATCAGGTCATTTGATACAAAATTACACTGGTTGAGGATGCATATATGCTTGATATGTAAGTGGTCCTTGTCCTCTAATCAGATCCATACAGTGTTTACAACTTAATTATGAATCATATTGAAATTTTGGTCCTCCCTATTATGAAGCGGTACCAATTTCTTTTGTGGGTAGTTGTGTAATAAGTGGGATAATGTACAACAAGTGGGACTTTATTGTGAAATAAACCCCTTCAGCATGTTTCAAGACTCTTATTATCCTTTACATAACACACATGTAACTTCATCATCTTAATAGCCTCTGTGATTAAGTCATTTTCTTCTCTTTTCAGATCATGTTGTGTGTGAGGAGGAGTTCAAGTACGCAATGCTGGCTCTCAACTGCGTCTGTCCCGCCACCTCCACCTTGGTCACGCTCCTTGTGCACACGTCTCGTGGACGGTCAGTTCGCTTGCATAACCAGAGGCCTCCTTTGGCTTTTGGATTTCTGCTCAGTGTGGTCCCAAAGTTCACATGTTAATGCCTGCAGACTCATATATGGCTTTCACGGAGCTGACACAGAATTATGAATCAGCTGAGGCAAAGACAAAAGTTTAACTTCATTGTGAAGCACAGCAGGAATGAAAGAAAGTGCATTAAACAAAGAAGGGGGAGCAGAGGCAGCTCCTAAAAGGATGTATTCTCCATATAACAGAATGAAAGGCTCAGTGTGAAAGAGATTTTACACAGCATGCAAACAGATCACATTTAAAAGCTCATGTCAATAGCTTAGAGAAACTACATTAAGGAGAAATCAATGGACTATAGCCCTTACTGTGTTTCTGACAGCTCTTTAGAAAGTTAAGCTTTGTGCATTTTATTTGGCCGACTTGCAGGATGTGAGATTACACATGGACGCCCTATCACAAGTGTGATGGAGTATGTTTTTCCAAATTTAAGTTACCGTTTGTATTTGTGGTGAGCTGTATGACTAAATGTTGTATCACAATATTTTAAGATACATCCATAACACATCTCTATAAGACGATGTGTTTGTCTGCATTACCTAGAAAGGGCAATATTTCAGATTCATGATTTGAGGATTGCAAAATGTATCACAAAATTTCACATGCAGAGATTTTTAGTAGATGAAGTTCAACATCACTGTGACCTAAAAAAACACACACATTTTGGCCATAACCACTGCTGATCCTGTAGACAGAACTGCAGTTTAGTATTCAAGGATCCTATTCTGTGACGTATCAGAGTGAACGTACAGTTGTTTTCTGGCAGTCACTAGTGTTGTAGTACGTCAGATCCGTTTTGATCTTGATCGCTTTATAAAGGTCTTGGTCTTGGACAAAGAGGACTTTAAGATTGTGACTTAAGACTGGTCAAGACCACAGCTGCAGGGATATCTGTACGTGCATTGTCTCATTATTTGTTGACTTGAAGTCTGAGAATCCAAAAAACACACACTAATAGGTTCACTGGTTAAGCTTAAATTGCCCATAGGTGTGAATGTGAGAGTGACTGGTTGTTTGTTTGTTTCCCATTTTATGACCTGGCTCAGAGGCCACAATAAAGAAGTGGAACACACCATCAATGAAGTTTAATACAAAGATGCTTTATTAAATCAAATTAAGCCAAATTAGGAAAAGACAAACTAAAGCATATTACAGAATGTGAGTGAGTCATCAGTAAAATCAGTGATGTAGGTGTGCAGGGGTGAACATGTGTTGAGGTGAGTTTTGAAAAGTGCAGAAAAGAACAAAATATTAAAGCAACATGACCAAACCAAGGGCTGAAGAACCGAGGACCTGTAGTCCCTTTTCCATTAGATATATGCGCAAAACTTTACCGATATTTACTAAGTGTCGAAAAAACAGTCGTGCGTAATGTACGTTTTTCCATTAAATTACAAATGCAATGATTTGTTTATTCATTATCGCGAGATGTCATGAGAAGTCATTCCATAAACATGACGACGAACGTAAATATCATGTTGTTTTACAGATATATTATTTTTATATATTTCCCCTCTCTACCGTACTAAATTAAAAATGATGTGGTTTCCTGGTGTGACCGCACATACCGCGCCATGTTTCTTTTAAAACTCTTCTTCTTTGCTTGTTGTAACGTCCGTCAACATCTGTTTTTTTAGTTTACGTGACTGGTCTTTCCATTGCAGTTTAGTGCAATATACCAATTTCACAACGCCAGAAATACCACCTCTCACCAACGCAAAACTTTTTATCAAAAAACGAGAGTTTGTTGAAATTGTCGTTTTTCCATTTGGTAAATTTTTATGCACAAGTTGTATTTGCGATATTTGAGGGTCAAGTGTTTTGTGAGAGAGGGCCGTAACACTGTCAGCCCTGTGACGAACTGGTGCTCGTCCAGGGTGAACCCCACCTTCACTCATAGGTATCTGGGGTACTTCCCTGCAGTCCCGTGACCCTCTCAAAGAGCTCTGAAGATGAATGAATGGATGAAATATGAGAAGAAAACCACAAATAATTTAACAGTGACAACAGTCTGCAAAACAAAACACAGCAGTGCGTAAACTCTGAGGAAACTGAGGTATGGGGGGGTCACACCAAACTTCTATCAGAGAGAGGTCGTGATGTTCGATGTGGTGTAGACTAGAGTTGTTTTACATTTCTCTGCCATTACTTCTATATATTGTACTGGCATGAATATATATATATATATATACAGTACACAACTCAAAACAGCAGCAGTGTATTAAAAATTCATATGATACCTTACCTTACGTGGCTCATGTAGAGTATAATCCAGCATTAGTGTGTATATAGTCGTGTGTTTGGATGTGTTATTTAAAGGGAAACCCACTGTCATAATCATAAATACCAAATGCTGTAACTGTGCCTTACCTTCAAGTTGTTCCAAATATCTCTTGTAGCCAATTAAATATTATCCACGTGTTTGAGCAGCTTCCATAATATACATATTAATGTCAAAAGCAAATGGATCAAACTGTCTCCTTTCCACAGGAGACCCATTGCTTCCAGGATGTGGATGGAGATTTGTAGTTTTGAATTAATATGTTCAGATTTTCATGTTGTTTGAATGGAAAACACACAGTAGGATTAACCTCGACCTAAATGAATTTCACAGTGGGTAAACAAACTCTAAACCAATTGTTCTTACTGACTAGTCTTGTGTTGGCTTGAATTTTCACTGAATAAACACAGAGAAGGACAGCAGTCTCCGGAGCAGTGGCAGAGGATGTACGGATGTTGCTCTGGCAACGAGGTCTACCACATCCGACTGTGTGACAGCAAGTTCTTTGGAGAATATAATGGCAAGAGCTTCACATACGCTTCCTTTCATGCTCACAAGAAGTAAGTCGACATGTAAACTAACAATCTCTGTCAGCTTAAAAATACACTATATCCTTCCACCGTGTTATTAAACCACAAAGAAACCACAAATTATGACCTGTATTTTCATCGTTTCAGTCAGTTAGTTAGTTTAACAGTCTGTTTCCATGGTAACATAGGTTGTGATATTGTTTGTCAGTTGGAGCCTCTTTTTTTTTTGTACTTTCAGAGATCGTGTAATGAAAGGGTGAAGATGCTCCATTTGTCTGTTTGACTATTGATAAAAAACGTATAAATGTAGTGTAGTTTACTTCAGGTGTGTTTTATCGTTTTGAGCTAATGGTATCAGTTCTCTGAAGTCGCCCAACGTTCTCCTAATGTTCTCGTTGTACAGCAGAACAGATTTCTTCGCTGTAATGGTAGAGATTAGTGATGTTCTTACTGAGGCTAACTACTATTTACCTTTGGAAAAAGAAGAAAAATGACATAAATGTGCATGTGCTCATCTTTTTTAGCACTCACCAAATTAAGTATGAATCCTATTGTTTGCAAACACCTGTATACAAGTTTCCTAGTCTTCAATGTGACTTACTGTGTTAGCTGATAGTTGAAATTATACCTTTATAACTTCAACATTTTTAGATAGAAAACAATCACAGTAAAAGTACAAATGACCTCTGCTTTTTGTGTTGTCAATACTTAAACTTTCAAATTTCCAAAGAGATCAGACCTCTCACAGTTACGCCTGAACCATGGATGAAATAATGAGCATTTAGGAAAGATAATAACATCACATTCTAACTTTATGACTTCAGAAGCCTCATAGTCAAACTCACCTGTGTAGAAGAAACACTGTGATTTCAGTGTCAAACTCTTTTCCTGTTCAACAGTGCTTCCAGGTTTTATCATGGAGTCACTTTCTTTGACTCTAAAAGTTGTTTATTAGTGTTTCTTATCCCATTTGGTCACTTTCTGATGCTTTTGGTCCAAAACTCCATGCATTACTTTTCTTTAATATGGGAGACCAGTAAAGTAACTCACTACTCCCTCTAGTGGTCACATAAATGATGGAGCTCATCAGTGGAAATAAATTCAGTTTCTATTGCTATAGTTCATTACGTTACTCAGAACTCTTTACTCTAAACACTGTAAGTACAGCTCATTGTAAATATTTTAAAGTAGAAATACAAGATAGAGGCCCTTTAAAGAATCTGCTACATAATTTACTTAATTTAAGAAACAAGACTGACATAACGACAAACAGTGTAAACAAATGAAAACTAATAAATTTCTTTTAGTGCATTGACTCATGGGGAACCGTGGGTTCTAGATGTGGTGGTTTTTATGCTGGGGAGAGCTGACTTTTGGGTAAAGATGAGAGTATATATTTTATAAGTACTGACATAAAAATAGTTTGGTAAATCATTCTTGAAAATTTAAACGACAATTAATATATTATTACTAATATCTAGGGACTGAAGTTAGTAAATGTGCCGTTCCTGTTTTTAACTATTTTCTGTCATGCAGCGTGGTTATGTGCTTCCCATTAATTGTCATGGGCATAGCAACATGATTGTAAGGCTATTGTATTTCAAAATTACTAATATCTCCCAAAATATTGGTCCTATCAACTTGTCATTTTCGCCAGTCTCTTCCTTGAGCTAAAATACATATGTATGCCAAAGTGCACCAGTCAGCTCTTTCTGGATTTTGTGTGATGCCCAAGATACACACACACAGAGTCCATTTCCCTTTTATAAAATAGATTGCAGCAGAATACTACAGTCCAAAATTCCGTCTAATATTCTAGTTGGACTGAAAGCTCCACTGTTTTTCCTCTGATCTCTTTTTTTTTGTTAAAGAGAGTAAAACATGCGTAAAAAGTACGACAATATCAGTGTGCAACAGCAGAGTGACACCTCCATCATGTGGGACTGAAAGATGTTGACAAACAAGCTCTACTTAGCATCTGTACTAATGATAGTGTTTATCTGCTTGTGTATTTAGCTCTGTAAATTGTACTGTAATTTACTGTTTTTAATGGTCTCAGTAATATAAACCTAAAAAAAAGATACACTATAGAAGAAAGACAAACTAATCTCAAATTTACAATGGAGCTGTTTTTGTGTGAATGCAGAACAAAGATGTCAAATGTGTTGCAGACCATTAAATTTAATCATCAGACATTAGTTAATGGTATTTCAATCACATCAACTAGAATAGACTAAATCTTTATCATCACTGTCACAGGAACAATGAAAATCTGTTTAGCAGCTCTATTCTGTTTAGCAGCAAAAACAATCAATGCCAAAAAAAATCACACAAAATACTGAAAAATGTAGGTAATGTGCAAATCTACAGGATAAAATACTAAATACACTTACTAAGGTACCACTAAAAACTACAGAACGATCCAAAAAGCTAAGTCTACACTACAGATGAGAAACATATAAGGATGTGCACAGGGCACTGAGAGGGTTAATTCACTCTGCTGCCGTTGCCATGTGAACCCTAACAGCTATGTGATGTTCAGGTATGGTGTGTGTCTGATTGGCATCAAGAGGGAGGAGAACAAAAGCATCCTGCTGAACCCAGGCCCACGCCACATCATGGCAGCCGCAGACACCTGCTACTACATCAACATCACTAAGGAGGAGAACTCTGCCTTCATCTTCAACCAGGAGGAGAGGAAGGGCCGCAGTCCAGGGGGGATCTATGACGGACCCTCGCAGCTTCCTGTGCATAGCATCATTGCAAGCATGGGTCAGAGAGGAAACAACACCATGATGATTATGGATCACTTTAAGACAGGGGTGTCAGACTCATTTTAGTTCAGAGGCCACAAACAGCCCACTATAATCAACAGTGAAAAAAGTTCAAATACATTATGAAAATGTTCACATGTACAAACTACAGTTTAAAAAATATGACTAAAATGAACCATCTGAAATTTCTGAAGAAAAATAAGTGCAGTTTTAACAGTATTATGTCTCTATTCAAGTGTACTACAACTTATAGATGCGTAAAATCATTTAGTAAAAGGCAGAACATTGGTAAAATTGCACTTACTTCTCTTAAAGACATTTTAGGTTGTTTAGATTTGTTCAGGTTATTCATATTTTTTTCCTCTCTTTTTTTTTTTTACACTAAAACAGAGTAAAATTTGGAGTTGTTATTATTTATAGGTTATTATGATAGTATTTTACTAGTCTGACCCACTTGAGATCATATTGGACTGTATGTGACCCCTGAATTAAATGATTTTGACATCCTCGATTGTTAATATCTTCAGTGTAATTTTTGCATTTCACTACTTCATCCCAGGGGCCAGACTGGACCCTTTGGCGGCCCGGTTTTGGCCCACGGGCCCTATGTTTGATACCCTTGCTTTAAGAGATCTGCTTCTTTATTTGTTGTTTTAAACTGTTTCTCAGGTACTGTTGCGATGGATCTTCAGAATACCAGCCCACCTGACGCTCCAGGTGGTAAACTGGTCCCACCTACAGTGAATGGGACAGGGGGTCGGCGGCCCAGCATCGCGCCCGTTCAGGAGATTGCTGATTCATCCTCAATTCTGCCATGTGACCTCCTTAGTGACCAATCAGAAGATGACTCAGTTTTCATAGACGAGAAAGGCCACTCATCACCAGAGTAAGGACTTTGTTTCTGTCTTTGTACAGCTGTGTGGGCAAATTGTAGCCTTCATCTAATGCTGGAGTTATTAATACTTACTGTGGAGGCCTTTCATTGTGTGCTATACTTTAACCCATAAAGACCCAAACAGACACCGCTGACCAAAAGCAACTACTGATTTAAACTGTTTCATACCTGTTGATCCACTAATCCTATCAATACATGTAAATAATTGATGTAAAATGCAGTTTTTCATCTTTTCATGGTCATCAGATATGACCCAT
>JAPTYQ010000005.1:28742448-28766258 GCA_029814465.1 Ostorhinchus cyanosoma | reverse complement strand
GCCTCTGAACGTCCAAATGGGTCATATCTGATAACCATGAAAAGATGACAAACTGCATTTTACACCAATTATTTACAAGTATTGATAAGATTACTGGATTAACAGATATTTCACATTTGGTCGGTGGTGGATGTTTGGGTCTATGGGTTAAATTACAGAAAAACATACATTTTTCCACAATATTCTAGTTTTCTGAGATGCATCTGTGCTGGTTTAAAGGAGGGAAGGTATGATCATGTGTACATGTAAACCTCACAAATGTGGGAAAAAAAGAGCTGAGAAATAGACCAAGATAGAATTAAACCAGTAATAAGATACAAAATCAGAAAATGTACCTACTGGAATTTTATTATATCTCTTCAAAATAAATAAACATACAATAAAACACAGTGAAATAATAACATAACATCTCTGAAAGCCTGTAACAGAATAAACCTCAAAATAGTGCCAGCTTTTTTTTTAGTAAACATAAAGTGTACATTATGTACAAAAGATACTACTCAAAAATGTACAAAACGCAGCAAAGTAATAATCAAGTATTGTGCCTTTTCGTCCCATGTTAAACCAGCTGCTGATAGTCAGATGTTATATGATGATGACTAATGGAGGCAGGCGGCTTGTTGAGCGCCACGAGCTACATTAAAATCTGTCTCCGCAGAAACCGGGGAGAAGTTAATGAGCAGCAAACAACCCAGCGGCATAGCTTTGTTCATTTGGATTCAGCGAGATGAGCCGGTTACGGGTATTAGAGGGCTCACCCATGCTGTGGAATATAAAGTTAATATGATATAATGCACTAATGATAAGGTAGAATGTATACTAAAGCGCTTCCTGTCAGGGGTAAATACTTGTACAATTTCCCCTACTGTAACCACAACATCATTTTATGTCTCACCTTTCACCATGACAACAGCCAACACCTGTCGAATGAAACGACAACAAAAGAACAAAAACAAAACCGTTTTGTTGCGGTGTTGCATGAGTTAAGTTTTAAAGCATATATGAGAGTAAACACATTCAGAGCAGGATGCACACAGTGATGTACACAGCTCTCCCTTTCCCTAATACAAACACACACTTCCCCAAACACACTAAATATAAAGCAATACAGGAGGACGTACTGTCCATTCACGGTCCAGTCATTTAACATGAGTTTGTTCAAAGCCCCTCTTTATAAAAAGCACTGACCAGCGTTAGCAACTGGTGCTGTTTGTGGAGCCTGGCTAATCACAGCAGTAGGGAATTTTTTTTTTTTTGCCAAGCTGTAATAGCAAATAATTTGAGTCAATATAAACAGAATATTCACCACTGCCTGACTGTAGTAGCACTTGTTCACAGTAGTAGGTTTACTACTGCAGATTCAGTAATAAACTCTTTGCTACATAAAAATCAGTCCTTCGTCGATAGTGCGTAAATATTGTAGGATGGACCTACAAATTGAAACACAGAAGTGTGACATGCAGAGTAAAACACAAACAAAACAAAAATTAAAAAAATAAACATTGGAGTGCATTCAGTGGGCAGGTGGGTAATAATTCTGCCACAGACTGACTTCTCTATTAATGGCGCCACCAGCAGATTACCGGTAGTCACATGATCACAAGTAGATCAAGCATCTCCAACGTCATTGGGTCCTGCCCAACATTATTACATAGAACACAAACTGGAATAAACATCTGGTTTTCTTCTCATCCTCTTCACTTCCTCCGTGCGCTACCGGGCCTCTTGACCTGCCACAGGTGATTGTGGATGGTCAGGGCATCCACGCTGACAGACACGGACTTGGCGGGGATGGCGGTGAACTGCTTGCGGTCCGAGCTGTACTTGTAGAGCTTGTCGATCATCTTTCGGCTGATGGTACGCGGCCCCGTGCCTGTGAACTTGATTATTTCCTCTGTGTCCGGCGAGTACGAGTAAATGGCACGGAACTGGCATCCACCGTCACGGAAGAGGATGATCAGGTGGTTGGACTCGCACTTTTCCAGCTCCTATGGTGAGTGAAACGTGTATTTTAATGAATGGAAACAATGTGGCCTCGAGCAGAAATGTGATGAGAAAAACATCTACTGCATTTACGCACACGTCAATTCAGTAAATGTATTTAACCCATAGACCCAGCGCTACTTTTGTGTCAGTTCCCAAATGAAATTTTCTCTATTATTAACCTTTCTTAAATGATTTATCACCATTTATTATAATACTATCCACTGTATTTTGTATTTTATCAGTATAAATCCAGTATTTTTCCATACTTAATTCACTGATGATGTAGATGTTCATAAAAGCTCAAATTAAAGTTGAGAGTTAATATATCAAATAAGGAAGAAAACTGTGACTTTTCAGTAAAATCTATCATTAACTGAATATAAACCAAGCTTCTCCATCCACTGTCATTGATCCAACTCCATGGGTTTTACTGGTGAATCAATGTTCTAGAAGATTACGGTGTTTCCATGGTAACTACGGAGCCTCTGAATGTCCAAAGATGAATAACTGTATTTTACATCAATTATTTACACGTATCGATAGGATTAGTGGATCAGCAGGTATTAAACATTTACACCAGTAGATGGCTTTGGTTGGTGATGGATGTTTGGGGGTTTTTTGGGGCTAAAATATTTTATACTGACCTCCAGAACGACATTCTTCTGGGTTTCATTAACTTTGCCAGCTAAGCAGCAGTGAGCGATGGCGTTGATGATGATTGGCTTGTTAGACTTGGAACTCGGCTCCTTGAATAGTTTAGGACCTGTTAAGAAAAATATTCAAAAATTAAAGATGGTGCAGTCAGTGTTAAAAGCAAATAAAGTCAGGGTCAGAGTCTTCTTTGACAGGTCTACTGTGTGCTTTCTCGCTCACCGTTGTACTCGGCTGAAGTGATGGAGGAGGCTATGGAGCCGTTCTCCCAGTCCCGCTCCATGTTCCTGCTGGATGCCCTGCTCAGTACAGGGAACGACTCCATGGAGCACACAGATCCAGCCCTGGAACATGCACTGTTAATGAACCAAGGACTGTATCAATACAAAAACAAGGACAGATCCAAGCACGTATGTGGAGGAGGTCTTACCGCTGTGACTCGGCTTCTCCTGAGATGACGCTGTCTGCCTCTGTGGCCAAAGAGAGTGTGGACCCTCGATGGCTGCTGCTCAGATCAGCTAAAGGTCGGACAAAGAAATACCACTTAGTTAAATGAAATCAAACAAAGCTGCAGTGTTTTTTGGACATTTTACAGCACTTCTATCCAGACTGACACAGTAACACTCAACTTAATACTGACACCTTTTCATTGAGACCAGAGAAAACTTCCGTGTGATTTAAATTAAAGAATTAAAACTTCTAAGTATCTCACAAATCCAGACCTATGTCCATACTTGATTTCAGCATAGCAGAAATGTCTGGCTGAACCCATTAAATAAGAGATGATAATGCCACTGGAAAGAGTACTGGGAGGGAACATGTTTTGAAAATAAACAAGAAGCCTTGTCTTGTTACATAATCCAAGTCTTTATCAAAACTTGCCATTTTTAGTATAGTTGCTAACTCTGAAGGTGGTATTGTTTCACACTGCAAGAGATACTTTGAAAATGACAGGATGCAGGTGTGCAGAATGCTGTCTTAAATAGACCAAGTGCTGGCCTAGTCCCTAACATGGAGCTGCTTTCTATGATGTGTCTGACATCACATCATGCAGAGCAGGTTAGAAGTTTCACCTCCCCTGCCGTTTGCTGCTTGGCCCTGGGCTTTGATCAGCATGGACACCTTCAGAGAATGACCTGCACAACACACATGTGCACAACTAAACATACAAAACATGTACACAGGTGTCCACCACTAAAAATACATGCACACATATTAGAAAATACAACAACACAACAACAATGAAAAGACAACATGGAGAACCAGATGGAGCCAGTGTTGTCTTACGTGTAGTCGACCCTTTGGACAGACTGTTGGACTCCTCTCTGTGCAGAGACTTGGGCCTGTTCCTGCGCGATTTCGTCCTGGGCCGAGGCCTGACCAGACCCTGCTCTTCCATCAGTGCTTGTTGCTTTCTTCGCAGGTATTCCTGCTTGATGAGCTCACGTCTCGCCTTCTCCTCCTCCTTACGGACACGCTCCTCCTCTGCCTTGCGCCTTCATGGGAGGGGAGAGTTAAGGCAGGAAGATTTTCAGACTCCAGACAGTTTCTCATCCTTCTACATATATAGTATGTGAGTGTGTAAAGCTGTACCTAGCCTCATCTCGTTTTAGCTCGCTCTCAGCTTCCTGTTGCAGTTTGCGTAGTCTCGCCTCTTCAGCTTTACGTTGCTGTTTGAGGAGGAAAGCAGCTCGACGCTTCGCCATTTCATCTTCTGCTTTTTCGTCATCCTACAAAATACCAAAGAATGATCATGTGTACAGTCAGACACCTGTGGTATTAATGTAACAACCTGAATTTACAGAAGTACCGTACTTAAATATAATTGGACATACAGTTCTTTCAGAGGCTACATTTCTCTTACAATTCGACTTATTTGTTATTTTTAAAACAAAAAAAAACATATAATATGTGCATATGATATGCTAAAATGCTAATCTACCCAGTTGTGTGAACACTATCTAAAACTGACTCCACATCGATTAACTACAAAATTAAAATAATTAAATAATAATAATTCTGCAATAACAGTAACATTCTGAATTCAACACTTTTACTTCTAATAAAGCATTTGTTCCCTCTGGTACTTCTGTTTCTATTTAAGTTAAGTAAAGGATCTGAAATTTGTACCATCCTTCAGTTTTAATTCATAAACCATATGACATATAAGACCAGATTACAATACAGAAATCCCTAAATTTACCTTAAAGAAGAAGCCCAAAACATTCTTCTGCTCGCCCTCCGCTGTGTCTGTAGTGCCTGCACTGCCGTCCTCTACTGGCTCCTTAAGCTCTGATAGGTCCACTTCAATCAGCTGACTCTTGATCCTTGTAGTCTCATCTCCACCGGCAGCCTCTTTCCCTGAGCTGGTAACTTTGTTCTCATCCAGTCCTGCAGCCTCTGATGGAAATACATGGCTGATGGAGATTACTGGTGTTTGAGGTTTGACTGGGCTGGTGTCCTCTCTAGCACTGCGTTGGTTCACATCATCACGGATTCTGAAAGTGCTATTTCTCATGATGCTTCTCTCTGTCCTACAGCTCTCAGCGCCTCCTTCTGTGTCTGCAGAAGCACTTTCATTGCCGCCCAGGACCTCAGTATTGGACAAGATGCTTGCAGTCTTACTGTTCTGTTTGCTCTGTTTCCGGTCTGAGACTTTGCGTTGGCTGGAGCTGAGCTTGGGAGGACGGCGGGCCGGGGTGGAGTTGCTGCCACTGATGTCTACAAAGTGAACGACAGCGTAAGATTTGGAGTCTGAGGTAGAGGATGTTGTCGGTGTTGTGCTGGAGCCTGATCCTCCAGATTCTGGAGGTGAGACCACATTCTGCTTAATCAGCAGGTCTTGTTGTAAGGAGAGCTGCATCATCTGCTGCTGAATTGAACTAATAGCTTCATTGAGGAGCTCTATAGAACGGGAACAATCAATCAGGTCAGGTTCAGCTCCAGTATCCTGGGACTTGTTGTCTCTGGTTGTCTGTCCTCTTCCTGTTTGTCTTTCCCTTGCCTGGATCTTCAAAGCTTCCAGACATGAGTCATCCTTACACAACTGTGGTTTGCTCTTATCGGCAGCCGATCCTTCTGAAGAATCTTGGGGACTTTTCAGTGGTAAGGGAAGTGTGTCACTCTTGCCTCCCCCCTTTTTGACAATGTTTAAGAATGCAGCTTTCCCTAGTTTCAGCCGCTGCCGTGCTGACAAAGTCTCCATCTTCTTCTTCTGAAACTCAATTGCACGTCTTTGCTCTTCCAGCTGCATGTGAAGCTGCAGCAGCTCTGAAGGCACTACTGGAGAACTCACCATCATATTTTTCCCCGCAACAGAACTTGGCTCTTTCCCTAACCAGCAGGATTCACTCCTCAGTTGCCAGGGAGGGCAGGGGGCCGTCTCTGAGCCATCTGGTGTGGTCTTTTGCGAGCTGCTGGTACTTGAAAAACCATCACGGAGGCCAAGTTTAAGCAGCTTTCTTTCTGCAAAGCTGGTCATCTTGACACTGGTGCTGCCTGAGGCGCTGCAGCTGCTTGCCCAGGATACGGTACTGAGGCAGGGACTGGAGCGCCCGCTGACATCCTCCTTATCCTCCCGCTCACTCACCTTCATGTCCTCTCTCAGTTTGGCAGACTCCCCTTCCCCCTCTCCAAATTCAGTAGCCCCACCCTCTCTTAAGCCCTTTCCCCTAACCCTCTTCACCATGTCTTTAGCTAGCTCCATCTGATCTTCCTCCTCCTCATCTTCCTCAAGGTCTGCAATGTCAGAGTCAGAGTCTAGCCCCACCTCCTGTGACGAGAAAGGACTGTGGTGGTTTGTCTCTCCTGAGGAATGAAGAAAAAAGCCATGTGTGTTCACAGCCGCAGACCCCTCTATTGGCGGCCTCAGGGAGCTAGTGACTGCCTCTATGGGGGTAAAGGTATTTTTGTTGGATTCAGCCACATGTGATTTCCTCTGCATGGTGCTTGGGGCACTGGTTTTCCTTGCTGCAAATCCAACTCTAGAGTAACTTTCCCCGCTCTCCTCCTCCTTATTCAGGCTGATGCTCTTCTCTTTGGCTGGTTTAGGGATGGCTGGCATCAGAGGCTCCAGATAGTAGCCGTCAGCCTGGTGGTCTGTAGAAAACAGACCTGTGTCAAGGCGGGGAGAGCAACGTGTGCTAGCAACCCTGGAGGTGGCGGCAGCATTCTGGACATCCAACTCATCCTGCTCTATGTCGCCTCCAAGTCGACGGCGAGAAAATGCAGAAGGATGGATCACAGCGACCAGCTCCTCCTCCTCTCTTTCTTCCTCCTCGTCCTCAATACGGATGTGACCGAACAGGCTGTGGCCGCTCAGTCTGTGCTGAGGCAGGTGAGGGCCCGCCCCCAGCATGTGCTTCGGGGTTATGCTCATGATGTTGGAAGCTAAGCTGTCTTTGCTGATGGAGCGAGCAAGGCTGATACTGTCCGCATCCTCCTCCAGGGGATAATGTAAAGCATACGGTACCGGCTGGGATAAAGGTCTGGGTTGGACAAAGAAGATTATGTACAAGGTTAGAAAACTAATTATCTAATAAAGGAAGAAATGTTTGGGACAGTTCTAGGTGCTGCTAATAAACGTTCTTACCTTTGCCTCCTCTCTGACCATGCATGTACTGGACCCTGATGCTGCCCATCCACACGTGTCACCACAGAGCTGGACCTATTTCTCAGCTCTGTGAACAGAAAACAGTGTCCATTTTAGACAAAATACAATCTTACTGATAACTGATGACTCACTTTAACAGTCTAACCTTTAAATTGATAGGCATATAATCCATGTAAGAGTAAAAAAACTACAAGAATATAGGAAAGGTAGGATTGTAAAATTTGAAAAAGTAAACATTCTACTAAAGTCAGACTAAGACAAAGACAGACCCACTTGATTGCAAATAGTTAATTATTCATTCATTAAGCATGTTAAGGTGGAAGCTAAAACAATAATAATGTATTTGTGTCTCTTTGATCTTTAACTTCAGGACTAATTGTAAATATGGTAATGACACAATTGGGAAGTTTTGTGACAGAGCAAAGATTATAACTATTCCTCCATTACCTGAAGTGTCCTGTTCAACCACTTTCTGCTGTTTCTGTCTCAGTTGCAGTAAAGATGGACTCAATGAGCCTGGTTTAGAGCTGTAAGAAAAAGATAGAAGTATGAGTTTTGAAGTTCATTTGATTGTAGTTTAGCTACTGAAGCACTACAATATTATAAATTAGTAACATTTCTGCTAGCGCACTCACTTGAAATTTGATTTGTGACTTGATTGTCATGTCTCTATGATATAAATTCCTTAAAGCTTCAAATGTTGATATTTTTTAAAACCGCTGGGCAAAAATTCCACAATAGTATTTGAGCATTATATAATTCAAGTGCTATTAGAGAACACAAGACTTCTGCTTCCATTAGCTCTATTTTCAGGCTTCAGGAAATGTAGCCTGTGACAGAGACTTTTTTTAAACTGTAAATTGATAAATATGATATATTTTAGATACAGAAGTTTGTGTGTTGCTAGAATTAGAATAACAAAAGAGTGTTTGGATATGAGTTTATAGCCAATTAAGTACATTAATTATTAAACCAAGAACTGGGAAAAAAAGTAGTGTTTGGTGTTACTGAATCAGTACCTGAGATCTGGGCTCTTAGGTGGGGTCAGGGTTTCTGCAGAGATGGATGAAGTCAGGAAGCTACGTTTGGTGGCGTTTGAGATGGGTACATGGGATCGAGAACTCTTAGGCTGCAATAACAACCTCACTACAGAAATAACAGGAAGAGAGCAAAACCATTAAAAGAAATCCCCTTTACCAGTGTTTAATGAAATGAAAAACTGGGATTAAATGTAGAAAAATGCTTTACCATCTCTGATTTCCTGAAGGTCCCTGGGCTGAACAAAGTCTGGCTTCACAATCTCAAACCACCAGAAGAGCTCAGCAATGAAGACCATCACATTACTCTGTACACAAACAAAATATGTTGAAGGGGGAACAGAAGCGTATGAGGAAGAATTCGAGAAGGTGTTTCTTAAAAAAACGAGAAAACATTTTTTGGCTCACTTTCAGTACTGGTGGAGAGTACAGCATGTCTTCGGAACGCAGGTAGAAGCATTTGTTCAAATATTCATCAGAAAACTCCTGCAGAAGCTGGATGTTGTATACACTGTCGGCTATGGAGGGAACCTCCTTCAGACAAATATCTGAACACAGGACAACAACAGTCAATTTTATCTCGCAGATACTGTGTACTGTCACCATCTAGTGGTAGAACAAGACCATTTGAATGCGTATCATGATATAAACTTTGGTATCAGAATGGTTTACGGTAATGAAAAAAGACACTAATAGCATTCTTCAGTGCATTTAGTACCTTCTAGTCGAATGATCTCTGGGCAGTAAAAGTGGATCACAGCCAGCAGTGCAGCACCGTCACACACATCCTTCAACAGGTCGTCCAAGAGGGGGAAGTGCTGAAGATTCCGACCTGTCAGGTGATCTCTACGGTAACGTACCTACGCAGCAAGAGAGGAACGACTTTAAAAAAAAATATGCAAACATATATTTAATAACAACACAGTCTCATGCTCACTTGTCACACATAAACATGCTATTAATTGCATATAACATTCCATATTACTCTTGTGACAATCTGACCTGTCATAAAGTGCATTACATGTAAAAATACACTTAAATAGGTGATCGTACCATCACTCATAAGTGGAGGCAAAAGTGTGATTTCTTTCAGAGACATTAGTTATACAGATATGAATAAGAGGTGTAGATGGCAAATGATAGAAAAGATGGAAACAGAGGATGAGGGTGAAACAGGGCTGTGTGATATGACATATGTGTCATGTGATGATAGAAAAAGCTCTACTATTAATTTTATTTTGTGACACAATCAAACTCTCAGCAATATTTTTGGACACTTATATTCTCCATACGCAGGTAGGAGATGTGCATGATGGAGCTTTTAGCCTAAGAGATGGGCCACTTCTGCTGCACAGATATGAGGTATGAAAAATATGACAGAAAAGAAAGCTGGTTTCAACAAGAGAATGAAAAACCGTTAACCTTTTACTACCAATGCAGTAATGATATCAAACAGTACAAAGAGTTTACGGATGATAGCCATAGAAGCACAGTTGAGTACTTGAAAACCATATTCCCTTTTTAGGTTTATAATTGTTTGGTTTGCTACTATACCTCTAAAGTATCATCTATGCACCTTGGTCTACTTTACGTGTTAACATTATTTATTTTGCTACATGTTTAATTGAAAATTAAAGTAAAACAAATACACAAAATATAGGAAATATGTCAAGTTTGTAAGTCTAGATGTAATCGGAAATAGTTATTTTCATGTTGTAGTCTATTTAATCAATAAATTTAAAGAAAATGTCTTAACATGATATATATTGTTACATATATCAGATATATCACACAGCCACAGTGTGAAATAAAGAATAAGGGTTGAATGGTGAGTACATTACCACACGAGAGAACTCCACAGGCTCCAATAAGCAATGGGCCAGTGCATGCAATATATCTGGCTGGTGAGGGGAGAAAGAAATGATTGGGATCAAGTTAATGATGAATTCAGATAGGCAACATGTGTTTGAGCAGATGGGAGCCATGCGCACACTGAGCTGCAGAATATGCAGATGTTTTAGAGGCGCCTGGTAGTTCACTCTAGCTTTGCTGGGTGTTAACAGAAAGCAGAAGCAAAGGGTTTGAAGGTGTGGCAGGTTTTAGGGGATATAGGTGGTGAAGAGAGAGAGAGACAGAAAGAGAGAGAGACAGAGAGAGAGACAGAGACAAGGTTTTATGCAAATGAACTAGGAAGGTGTTGTTTCTTTCTTTTGCCACTAATAGGCACTGTTTCATCCTGAAGGTAAACGTCCCTGTACTGAAGCACCACTGCATTCGCTATAATGTATTTTGTAATGTTTTTTAATTCACATTCTGCTTTTTTATTTTCATCTTATCTCTGGATGCTATTTTCTGTGCTGTCCTATCTGGCCACAATAGACACACACTCATAAAGACATATACACAGTGGCACAGCAGATTTCTCTACTGGTTAAACTTACAGGTACAAGCTTCCAGTACCATTTGGAGGGAGACTAGTGTCCAAGAGGCAGGAAGGGAAGGAATGTTTGGGGAGACATAAACAGGGAGAGCAGCAGACAGGTCAAGGGTCATATACAGAGACAAGGAATCAGATTATCCCATGTTATCATGGCACATCTGATTTTAAAAGACAACTACATGGACACTGTGAAAGACCATACCTCCACCAAGGCCCCACAATCCATGAATTCAACCAAATCCCATGTAAAAATTAAACTCCTTTATCTACACTAGTTCTGCTTTAACATATACTTGTTTCTTGCTTATACTATGTACATCCCTTCCACCAAGTTTGATGAAAACTGATTAAGGCATTGTTGCTTAATTCCTGTTGACAGGTGAACTAAAAATCTAACAAACCAACAGTAACAAAAGATTAATCTCCTTGGCGGAGGTAACTACAGAGGAGTTAAACTAAGCGAGAATACAGAAAAGAAGCAAAGTAAGGGGACACTTAAGCCACAGAAAAAAGACAGAAAAGCCACAGACTTTTTAGGTATATTATAATTAATCATGCATGTGTAGGATCTTATTCCATTACACAGTGGAAACAAAAATGGCTTTTTGTTATTAACTGACAGGAATCAAGAAGCTTGTATCCACATTTGAACTTTTAGCTAATTATCAACAAAACACGAAGAGCTTGACAAACGTAACAGCTGTGTTCTTATTATCTAGCTCTCCTAAACAAAGCAACTCAGCTCATTTCTAAAAAAGGCTAAGTATTCCTTTAAACCAAGGGAATTTGGATCTTTGGACAATCTGAGATGCTCATCAGATCACACAGAAAGCAAGATCCAATAATGAAACTTGAATACAGTAGACAATAGACAAAGGCAACAACATGACTAAAGAATTGACCATCTGTACTAAAGAAAGACAGTATTCAACAGAGAGAATGCTTTTTTCAGAAATGCTGACAGAAAAAGACGAATGAGGCAGCGCAAGATGGAGGATGGAATCAACAAAGCAGCGCCCAACAGCACGTTACCTTCTGGTGACTGGGTGACTCCAGCAGATGTTGCTTCATTTTCAGCTCTTTCTCTGTGATTTCCCTCATCTTCATGTTCACCTGAAGCCACAAAAAGAGTGAGAGAGTGCAAGTGAGGACAGAGGAAACGAAGAACAAACACCAACAAAACTACATGTCGGGGTCTGACCTTGTTGATCCAAAAGACCATGGCGTCTTCCAGGTCAAAAGGCAGCTCCTTGGAGGCACTGAAGTTCGAAAAGCGCTTGACACTGGACACCACCTTCTCGATGCTGAGCATCTCCACCGTGTAGGCCATCATCAGGGCATCAATAAGGTGGATGTGGGAGCTCTGGAGATGGACAATAAATGTAGTAAAACAAGGACAATTAATGAGACATAAAGAGATATTAAAAAAACATGTTTTAGTCTCTGTTATTTTAAGTTTCCTCTATGTTAAAAACTGCTTCAGATCTACTTTATAATCATAAGATTAGATTGACTTGTTTGCAAAATGTACAAAATGGCTTAATGTAAATTAATTGTATTTTATTCTAAGGACAAAGAGATTTTGGACACATCCTCAGGACCCCCTTAGTTACCATGGAAACAAGCAGTGGTATAAAAGCAAAATCTTCACCTATTCATGACAAGGTAGCAAGGGTCGATTATGACTCATACTGTTATTATTTTAAAGCTCTTACAGTGTTTCTTTTGAAAAGGCCAGGGGTACTGGAGAGCGGTAAAAAAAATGAAGAGTGTATGTTTTGCTGCAACGCCGGTGTAAACACAGTAACATATAACTGCAGAAAAAAATCAATTAATGGATCTCACAGAATCTGTTCTATCTAAAGACTGACTCTGATAGTCTTAATGCACTCCAAGTTTCATCTGTATGACTTAAAGGTAAAACTTGTACACTCATACAGCAGCACAATCATAAAACCCACAGAGCAAAGTTTATCTACTCATTTCTTGTCTTTTATATTATCAGCCCCGTGGGCCAGGACTAATACAAAGATAGAGGTGACATGCATTAAAAAATGCTTAACCTTTGGGTCACTTGTGTTTCATAAATATTTTAGTTAGACTTATTGCAAAACCTGAAAAACAGTCACATCCACTAATGCATTATTTATTCATCATTTACACTTAAGGCTCACAATTGGCTCTTAAAAGCAGAGTCACATCAGCTTACTTCCAGATGGCAAGTGTGGGTCCTCAGTTCACTGGGCTATACTGCAGCTTAAGTACCCTAATTTATTAAGAAATATACATGACATGTACGCATTTGACCTGTCAGACACTCAACGTGGCAATCATTAGTCCGATCATGTGCTTCTAAGCCAAGAGGGAAAAAAGGAAGGAAAGAAAAACACAGGAAAATGGCGAATGAATAAAAAATAATTTTCATCTAACAAATTATTTTAAAATTGACATCAACAATTAGTGTTCTCACATTTACTAATCAACTCAAATGAGTACAGCTAATCCTGAGGTGAATGAATTTAGTTTTAAAGCCACTACATGAAAATCCATACTACCTTTTTTAAGATTTGTATACAGCTATGTTAATTGTGCAGAGTTTGACCTAGGTTAAAGCCTATGTTTTGTAAAAGATTTCGGTGAACTGGTGGGGTTTTACATAATTTTGGATAATTCTTTTACCAACTCTCAGTAAAAAAAGGGACTGATTAACAGATCTGGGGAAAACTCATTCAGTTTTGATGCTCTCCACAGTGACAGTATTGATGTGGTGTCCTGAATGACTAAACCTTAGAATGCTTGGGAAACCCTGTCAGTGTGACGTCTATTTTTACAAGTAGTACAAAACACATATACTGTACATACATGACCTCGCTATTGCCAAACTATGTTATTTGACTTTTTTTTTTTTTTAATGCCTTTCCCAAACTTAGGATTGTGACCTAAAAAAAGTAGTGAAATCTTTTTGTTTGGACTAACAATTGACACGGTGGTGTAAAGTAGCTCAACTCCTGCCCCTAAAGAGGTAAATTTGCCTAAATATTTACATTTTGAGCTACTTTATACTTCTACTCCACTATGTTTGATGGGGTAATATCGTTACTTCACTACATATAGTTGATCAAAACTTTTGATATAAATTTTGGGACCTTAGGTACATCTGTCCAGGAGCTCTGCAGATATATTCTATCCTCACAAGTATTACAGATGATATTTGAATGATGAATGTGATGATAATGAAAATGAAATCAAATGTTATTACATAGAGTCAAATCACAGTAAAAGTATCTCTCATAACACTTTACATTCAACCAGGCCAGAATTACTCTACCCACCATCTTGATGGGAGCTGAGCTGAGGTCCAGATCAGACACAGGTGAGTTGTCAGCCTCCAGGACATAGATCCCCTTCCTAGACAGAGCCTGAATAACCGACAGGTGACTTTGGAGTGAGGCTGCATGTTCGGCATGAAGGATCAAGCCGCACACCCTGCAGTAGAGCTCTGCAGACAGCAGCAGGCGAATTATGGGTGGCTTGATGTGTTCCTGCTCGTACTGGTCTGTGTAGAAAGGGTCTCGCAGATCTGCAGGGATGTGATCTGGAAAGACAGGTCAGTCAGAGGGGCATTTTGTCAGTAATGTAAATTTCATATTGGACAATTCATCCACACAAGCAATTCTTGTCTGCATGTTCAGGCACATTTTCACCAATGCCTCGCTGTTACATAACAGAGAAGCTTCCAGGACAGTGAATGTCAAGGTATTAGACTGTCTAAGAAGAAACCAGCACAAGAGGAAATCGCTGCAATAAAGTCGGTGGTTGAACAGCATGCGAGGTAGCTTCTCTGAATGCTGATAGGTGAGCCAGAAGTTCTAAGCCAATGAGCTGATAGGACTTAAGCTGATGGTGTCTTCCCAGCTAGCCTTGTGTTTTCCTGCTCACAGAACCAGACATGAGACAGCTATTTTTGTATGCATTGGGCATGTTAATCCAGAGTTAAGGCCTGAAGCACTTACGAAATATAGCTTCAAGTGCTCTCAGTTTATGTTCAGGCAGAAGGAAAGCAGCGACAGTGTTGACTTATTTGTACTGAATGGTCTAAAGGCTATGCATGTGATGAGACTGAAGAGGAAACAGGAACAGAAAACGTCCAGCATCATTTGTCAAATGGATATGATTAAACAGCAAAACAGCTCCTGCTTTTAAGAAGAGTCTATCATGATGTTTGGTTTCATTTCCTAATCTTAAGTTGAGTAAAATTGTATTTGATGCAATGTTGGGGAGAACTGACATTCATCTAAATAAACATATGTTGATACCTCAACTACATTATTATTAGCATGATGAGCAAAGGATTTGAAGTACATTTTTCCTATTTATTGTGTAGTTCAAAACTGAAAAAAAAAATTAATTAATAATAATCTACAAACCATTGGCCACAAATGGAAAGCCATTTTGTTGTTGTTTGTTTTATTTTACTATTGCTTCTCCACTGTCATTGAACTCTTCTCGTTCAATCCCACCTTCTTTTGTTTTCCTCAGACTACAAGACTCTAACAACTACTCACATAACTTTTGTGTAATGCATGTGCGAAAGAACACCAACATCATCACTGCAGCTCTCTCTCCTCAGTCCAAATAAAAAATAAATACACAGTTATACAAATGAACCTGAAGTCATTTCATGGAACTATGAAAAGTGAAGCTACCTTTCCAAGTCTACGTTGAGACATAGAGTAGATAAGACACGTCCAGGTCACATTTGGCAGAACCTGAACAGTGATCAGTAATTACAGCTGCCAATCATGTGTTTAACCCTCCTACCTGTATGAAAATGCCTCTGATTAGATAAAAACCTATGTCACAGAGTAGATTTTCTTCAGCCTGAAAAAATAGGGAGCTAGTAGCTGTAGAAGTCTAGTGTCATCTCAGTCCACTTCAATTACAATATGCTGAAAGGGAATAATGGACTTTTTGCTGAAAACTATCAAGCACACACAAGCAACCCCACTTGACAAATATGAAATTTTGCATGTAACTCAACTGAGATATTTTTGCTGTAATGCCACTTTCTAACATAGCTTTGGTTGATCAAACTACTTTTCTTTGCTGTAGTTCTTTCTGAACCAAGTATTTGGTAGTTTTCAGGCTCCGACAGAAGTGTCCTCATCAGTTTGTTTATACTCTGTCTGATCTTTTCTGTCCAAATTAAACACATACAAACTATCTAAAGATCCCATCATAATTCATTATAAAATTTCTAATTATCATGAAAAATGTTGGGGCCAAACTCTAAAAGGCTGACACACCTAGATCAGTATTCTTCCACCCAGCTAGCATCAAAGCAGAGATTCCAATAGCATCTTTTCTCATTGTGCTTCCCATTACAGAGCATGCTGACAGTGAGGAACAGATAAAATGAGACATCCATCAGTGGAAAACACAACCATGCACACAGAGCAGGCTCAGATTTAAGTGGCTACTCATTGTGAAGAGCTCAGCTGCGTCTTTCACTATAGACTGCTAGCTTGGCACTGTCCACCTACAGCGTGTGTCTCACTCTCTTCTGGGGTGCAGAGCTACCATATGGGCATGAATTCCCCCCAAATCATATGAAAAAAAAATCACATTATACACCTCTGCATGTCTGCCTTAACAGTATCTGCTGCATTTGGTTATCTCTCTAAAATCTTCCATGTCTTCCTCCAGCCTCCTGTGTCTTTAGCCTGTCTCATCCTTAGCCTCAGCTGTCCCCGGATGCCCCCCTCATCCTCCCTGGTTACCGTAGAGATGGTGATGGGGAATGCCAGCATTGGCAGGAGGTGGGGGCTGGGGCCCGGTCCTATTCACTCACAAGGGCTGCTCATTGGATAGTTTTATTGCCCCCTACATCAGGGGGGTTGTGTATGTGTGAGTAGCAGGAAGAACAGAAGGGGAAATGCACAAACTCCTCTATAATCATGGTTGATCACACTCATAATATATTTATTATCCACCTGAACCAACTGCTAAAGCCCACCCTGGTGTGTGGGTGGGTGTGTGGGTGTGGGTGGGAGAAAGCCTTTGTTCTTGTTTTTTAGACAGAATGTTAGATTGATCTGCAGGAGCTGTGCTGACGGTCAGTGCTCTGCAGTGGAAAGACACAACCAGCCTCCTCATAAACGGTCTTAATGGAGACTACTGCAGAAGATAATGTGTTGGCAAAACATAGCCTTTAAGCCAATGCACTCTGCAGACATATTGTCTGAACCTGCTCTTAAAAATATGTTACAGTGGCTGAGAGTCAACCATTCTGATATGGCTTTAATTGAAAGAACCTCAGACTTTTGACACGTGGCTTTATATATCCACAGACTATTAAAAGACATGTTTCCATCATGTAACAACACCATTTTGAGCATGTATTTAGTAAGATAAAAGCTTGAAGCATTTGTAAGTTATATCTTTAAATTAACACTCAACTGCAATTCTATTGAAACCATTTAGAAAAGGATTCAGGTTTCCTCAGAGGCCATTAATGAAACTCTCATGGTTTTCTTTAAACAAACAGACTGTGTTGAATAAAGAAACAAGCCTTCAGCTCCAATCCCATTAAACACTTAAACATGTGACTCACTGTGCTGACTTTCACACTGCACAGACAGACAACACAGCCCTCCCAGTACTACTGTGGAACTGATGTACACTCTAATCTTATAAGAAGGGTGATTTCCTTCTTCTGACCTCTGCACTCAGTAACCACCACAAACCAGGGATTTACAATGAAGGAAGCTCATAAAACTTGATGCACCAATCAAAATCTAATATTACTGTGAAATAAGATGTTTTCCAGATATAGAGTTGATAAACAGAAGCATTAAAATAGTCAAAAAGCTTTTTCACAATGTTTCATTGAAAGAAAAAAACTGAAATTTTAAAATAGATCAGTTCTTTTTTGCATATTCAGTACTGAAAGGGTAGCACTGGGTTAAAGAACCAGTCAATAAAGGATTGGACACCAATAACTCAAATCAAACAGTCAAGGGTCAATCAATAGCTGGCCCATTTTAAATGGGAGGACACTGCATCCCAAACATGTATGACTCTAAGAGCCTGTAGCATTAAATCAGGTCAAAAGTGATAACTCTCATCACCAGCTGACTGCAGGACTGCCAGGGGCTGTATGACAGAAAGGACTGAAGAGCTGTTCATTTAATCTCTGCACACGAGGGCTTGTTAGGTAATGTCAAAACATTTTGAACTGCTATCATCACATTTCATGCTCTAAAATGTATTGTATGGAGTCATCAGTACTCCTTTTATTTGCCTTTTCTGTACTGACTCTGGAGATTACGTATGAAAAAATAGATAAATATCAGTGTCTATGTGAGTCCCATAGATGCATGCTTGATAAAAGGACTCCTGACTAACTGAGGCACACTGACGTCAGGAGCAGCCAATCAGATTAAGCTCGATAAGAAGAGAAGGTGATGGTTTGGTGTTATGTGCATTTGATCTCTGCAGTAGAACAATACAATCTTGGATAACACAGAGGAAAAGTTTTAAAGCGGCAGAGGGTGGCAATCAAGGGAAAAAACAACATGAAAGTTCACATGTCCCTTTGACCTGATGTCCTGTAGAAATGTGATGCCAAAATATCAGGGTTATGCAAGTTGCCATGTTGCTTCTACATGGAGCCGTAGTAGAATCCCAGCTGACAGAATCTTAACAGTTTTGATCCCAACACCTCTATAGAAAACAACGGTTATTGGACATCCATACGATTAAAATCAACACTTCTTCTGTGATCAGGCATATTTTCTAACAGCCTGTAAAAAGATTCAAGGGGGGGTGCAGGTGTCTAGTTTCCTCTCCTCTGTAGACAGAGGAGTATTTTTGCCCAATGATACCAAAGTAGCATAACATACTCAAGCCTTAACCAGTAAACCAAAAGTCTGCTTTTTAAAAATGTATGCATGTATGTTTGTATGCATATATTTTTGTGCTTTGTTTACCAATTTTAAGCCTACGTAAAAAATTCAATGAAACATAATGCCTCGCAATATTAGGGGGACAATATCCTAGCATCTAGGCTACGTTTTAACAAATCTGCTTAAAATTTAGTAAGCATGTTGAACTACATAACCTCGTTGGTACAAGTTATTACAAATGTTTAGGTTTAAACAGTGAGTTAATAGTACACTAGCAATTCCACTTCTGAATGTCACATTCTGTTACTTTAAAAAAGGTATACATTTATTTTAAACACTCACATTAGAGTGGAAGAATAATATATTTAGTGTTCATTTTTAACCAGTAGTGCATTTTTAAAGCTGTCAGTGGAGTCAGTGGAGTCTCTGACACTTAGGAATAAGAAAACTGTTGACATGATCGGCTAAGGAAAAACAACTCTTTAAACTGTCAAGAATCAAGGTGTGGCAAGGTGCAATTTTAATTTTGACCTATTTTTTACCTTCAAAGTTAGTAATTCCAATTAGGAAGCCTGACATTTACTATCAGCCACTATTGGAGCCAAGTTCTGTTGATACAAATAACTTGTAAATCATCCTGTCACAACCAATTCATTGTCCTGACTGATTATATTGTCTGTCTCTAGTTAATCTGTATTCAGTTCACCCTGCCCTACAGATGCTGATCTCATCTAACACTGAAGGACTTAAATCCAACTTGAAAAAAGTTTTGGGGGTTGTTCCTGCCACAGAGTCAATTTACTGAGTCATCCACTGCAACACAGAAGATATAGCACTGCGGGGAAGGAAACACTCAAACTATGCCTGGCTCATAAAGCAGATATGATGACAAAGATTTTTTCTCCTTCTGTGAATGACTCTGCTTTT
Source organism: Ostorhinchus cyanosoma (assembly GCA_029814465.1). Lineage (NCBI taxonomy): Eukaryota > Metazoa > Chordata > Actinopteri > Kurtiformes > Apogonidae > Ostorhinchus > Ostorhinchus cyanosoma. The sequence goes on along the minus strand of JAPTYQ010000005.1, from coordinate 28,746,698 downwards.
CCCTCATAAACACCCCATGTCCCACTGCTTATAAAAGCACTGGGACTGGTAGTCTTTCCTGAAAGACACAGCTGACCTCTTGCTAACACTCAGAAAGTAGAAAGCAGTCAGAGAGTGACACAAAAACCCACATTCGTGGAGTCATTTCCAGACATTTACTTACAGCCAACCAAATGTAGAGCAATCACTCTTAATTTTCTACAAGACATCATCAGAGCTGGCAAAGCTAGTGACCTGCATGTAAAAGACTGATCATGACAAGTATGCCCCAGTCTTCAGAAACACCATTGTCTGCGCTGCAGTAACACTTTTGTGATATATCTTTTCTCCGTATGGTTGTTAAATTCTTGAAGGAAACAATGTCTGATAACACAACAGAGAAACTCTTCAGCCTGTCAATGTAAAAAGAAAGGCTTTAGGGGAATACATTTGCCCTCTTTCAGACACAACATCATAATGGATAATGTAGGTATTAGTAAAAAAAAAAATTAAATAAAAAAAAAATTAAAAAGCCATACAGAAAGAAAATATTGTTTGGATTTTAATCTACAGAATAAACTGATCAAAAGTGGGGTTCTTTGTCATAAAACTGTAAAACATCTCCAGCAAAGACTCCTCAGATTACACCTTTGGATGTCTTGTTTTGTCTTAATAAAAATCATTTCATGCTGACAAACAAAACCGGAATGTCATCACAGGGCTAGGAAATCTACTGACTATACCTCGACAATGGATTAGACTATTTAAGTTTATATTGTGTTAATATTTTATTTGTGATCAGAATTTGTAGCATAGACTGCACTGGCTAACATTTGCATTACACACCATATACTGTCTACTTTTCCATGCCTGACAAATAAAAGCTGCTGCAAAAAGTTGGAAAAACAACTCAGGTTTCCCATAATCATTCAGCCACAAGAAATAAGATATTTTACAAAACAGTTCATCCCTTTCATCCATGTAGACAAGATGAAGCTCACTTTCAGTTTCACCTAGCTCATATAACAAAGAAAGTGAAAAGAATAAAAACAGCATAAGGCTATAGCAAGTACAAAAGCTTTTTTTTTTTTTTTTTTCTCAAAGACAGTGGATATTTTCTTATCAGTGAGGGGCATGCATAGAGGGCTTTTGATACCAGGTAGAAATTAAACAAATATAATAAACAACCCCAGAAAAATACAAAATATTAAGTGTAACAAAACCCGGAGTAAACCTTACCTATGCCGTACGCTTTGGCAAACAACCAGCGCAGATTAGCGGCTATTTTGGCTCTTGCGGAGTCGTAGAGCTCGAGGGGCACAACCTGGACCTCCATGCCCCCTCCATCACCTCCACCGGCATCCCCCGGTTGGCCTGCTCCCCTCCAGGTGCTGTCCCTGCCAGCATTCACCTCCACATCCATCCTGCACGGACAGACCCGCACATTATTGCAGGCAAACAGCATGACATCATCGGTGTAAAGAACAACAACCGGGGCCTGTTCAGTGACAGCAGACAACACACCCACCTGCTCCGGTGATGAAATCAAACACCAAATTTAGACTCACCTTGTCCAACCTGCTGTCACTCATTAATGATGCGACATTACTGACATGCGCAATATAAGCATATAAATCACTGGCATATTGTTGGGAAAAAAGCTAGATAAATATGTAAATATATGGACTACACATTTGAGCTTCTATTGTGCTTATTACTGGCACTTGTTGGTTTAATGTCAGACAGAATGTGACACCTATTGTGCTGTTTTATCTTATCTTATCTTATTTTATTTTACTTTATTTTATGTTATTTAGCTAAGACAGTCCAGGTTAACCAGTGACCTAACATTAACCTAGTAGCATTAGGTGAACATACTGTAATAACGGTAGCTAGCTATAGCCCCCCCACACACACATACAAGCTAACTCCATATTTAACACGACAAACACAATAATGAGTCACCTCTAAATGCGCGGTGGATCCCGTCCCCGGCTTTGTGAGATGGATGTTTTGTTAAATCGCCAACATTGCTGGCCTGGCTTCAGCTAACGGTGGAATAACGGCAGACTCCTCCCTGCCCAGCAACACAAATCTCCGGCCTGTCAGGATAAAGCTGTGGCTCGCCGCCGCTGATATCCCGTAATCCAATAATAAAAATGTGACTGGCAACCATCCGGAAGTCTGTTTTCGAGGGAATTATGGGTGTGAAAAAGCTGGGCGTTCATTTATGATCGCTGCCATCGCCTCCAGCGGTAACACACCGGGGCAGCTCTTGTTATAGGAGCCTGTCTCTATGGGGACGCCTCGGCTCCAGTTCATTCAGACAGGGTGCCTAATGCGCCTGCTCACCGGACGGGGGCGCTGTGGGTCGGCTTTGGGTCACAACAACAGCAGCAAACAGTGTTGGATTAAAGGGACACTCAAAATAAATTACACGTGGACTTCACACAAGAAGCACATTTTTAAAAGCCTAAAAGCAGCCAGAACTATGCAGAATAAAAAAAAACATGAGTGCTTCTATTAAATTGGTCCTAAAAACAGGACACAGGGGCTAAACATTCAAAGCAGATGTAGACTAATGTTATGAAGCAAGTTTGGGTCTATTTTAAAACTGAGATAAAAGAGAATCTGGATTAAACACATTTTTATATTATTTTGCATTATTTTTAATACAAAAATCTCCGTCTAACACAGTCAAAAGGACATTACATGCTACTAGTTTTTTGAATATCTCTTTATTCTCTCACAGGTACATTTTGGGAATGAAACTATTTATTCAAGGCAGAGTGTTTCACAAAAATGACCGGTGTTGAAAAATCCCTCACAATTTATTTGGTTTTAATGGGCAGGTTCTGCATGTAACACCAAACCTGGAATGAGTCTGAGATTCATTAAAAACCTGCATGTCTGGATTAGAAAAAACACTAGGATCATCAAATTTAACACAGTGTCTTTATTTATAGCGGTATATAAGACCATTTACAGCCATGTTTTCCAGATCAAATGCACTGACACCGATAGGTAGCTTCTCATGTCCCAATTTTGGTCCTATTTTTGGCCCCAATATTTTATTAAAAAATCATTGATTTTGGGATGGCTCAGAGCAAGACTATAATTTTTTTTGCATTTATCTGAGGTCATCATTAGGTACATCCTGGGGGGAATATGTCTAAATTTCTCTTTTATTATTGGGTCAAAAAAGCTGGCAAAGTGCCAGATACCAAAATGTACCCAGTTTCATAGAAGCACCCACATAGTAGCACATCCACTTAAATGTCATTTTGTGCCTTCATCATACTGAACATGACAGTGTACTTTGCACCTTACATTTTATTTTTGCACATTACAATACATTTTTTTAAAGTTCATTCCTTATGCTTCTTGTAATGATTGCGACAATGTGATTTATTCTTTATCGATAAAGTGTAACTGCGACTCAGTTTGTATTCATTGCGTCTGCTTAAAGTTGATAACTGATGTGTCGAAAGAATAAATAAGAATAAAAGAGGGACAAGGAATGTGTCTGAAAACATTCCAACTTTATGGGCAACAGTGTATATTGGATCATGTAGACAGAGAATAGGAAAAAAGGTCATGAAAGCCTCCAGGACATTCTGGAGGTGTGTAATAAAACAGTTATTTAAGAACAAATCCGGACAGACAACACAAGAGAGTTGAAGATTTATTTGATACAAATGGAACCATTTAGTTCTGATTTTGTATTTGTGTGTGTTTCAAAACTGTGCACATATTTCCTGCATATTTTGTATTAGAAATAAAGACATATACTCATCGCAAACCTGCAAAAACAACAAAACTAAAGGCTACCTAAGACTTTTGCATAGTATTACATGTATAATCCATTATATGTATAGTACAAGGAAATATTTACTGAAAGTACTAAAGCCTACTGCTAATCAAGTAGAATACAAATCACAAAATACTGAGGCCATATTGACTTTCAATATTTATTTAATTTCTTTAACATTAAAATACTCATACGTGTTATCATTACAGATAAAACCAGAATAACGCTCTATATTACTAACAATATTAGACTTTGAAATTATCCATTCTACTAAATTAATTGCCTACCTCTTTTGATCCTAAAAACAACATGAAACTAGAAAAGCACTCGGAGAGCACAGACCTCCGCCAAGCGCGGAGCTGACAACTAACATATGTATTTAGCTAGTGTGTTGACCCGTGGGGATCCACAGGTTCCAGCTGTTGTCGTTTTTATGCTGGTGTGTATTCGTGCATGCTGT
>JAPTYQ010000005.1:28714564-28742348 GCA_029814465.1 Ostorhinchus cyanosoma | reverse complement strand
TGAACAGGTGATAAAGGTAGTCTATATGTGAACAGGTCAGCACTTAAAGTGTGTCCTGTTCCTCCTGAGAGTTGGATGAATAATGTTTAAGGACAGACATTAATAACAGGTAATGGTGTGTTTATTTAAATGTATAATTCAGACATTCAGAGTTTTAATGTACTGCCTTCTGATGCCGTTTCAGGGGCACTTCTAAAATACTTTGGATCATTCATCTCATGCCACTGGTCAGGATGAACCTCCATCTACCCCTCAGCTTCTGGAATGTTCTCAGTGCCTCAGGGTGAGGAGCTGTCATCTACCTCCTCAGATACACAGGCCTCTGGAATGATCTGGACACTAGAGGATCAGCCAACATCTATGTCCTTAGAGACAGTGTCTCCACTAGTGTCTGATACTGAGGATGAAGACTGGTTTACTTCTACTTCTCCTCAGCAGGAAGATCCTTCAGGTGAGTTTTTGCAAATGTGTGTGTGTGTGTGTGTGTGTGTGTGTGCGCGCGCGCGCGCGTGCGTGTGTGTGTGTGTGTGCGTGCGCGTCTGTGTTTGTTTTCTTGCAAACATTTTGACCAGACAATAGTTATTTTATGTGATTTTAATATTTCTGATCATGTCTGAGTAGGCTTATGTGTCATGTTACACATTTTTGTGCTTTCAGTAATGTGCTGATGTGCTGTCCAATAGAAATGGCTGGAGCTGAACCCACTGAGTCCCACAGCTGAGCACGAGCCTCTGTCGATTTATCAGCCTATTGGAACCTCACATCGGACTGTCAGGATTCAGACAGAGTTGGTTTGCAGAGGATCAAATAAGGTACCACCTGACTTTGTTTTCCATAGGACTAAGAGTGATGGGAGAAGTTACCACCACCAATATTTCAAGAAGACATTAGTTAGTGGTGAAAAGATGGTTAGAAGTTGGATGATATATTCAGAGAACAACTGCAAGCTTTTTAGTTTCTGCTGCAAGTTGTTTTTAAAGAGGATCATTCATTGAACAAGTTCAGGAATGGCAAATTGGAAACATGTGAGCACTTTACTCACATCACATGACAATAGGCTTTTGTCTATTTGATTTAAATTATATTATACATTTTTTCTGGAAGTGGGTGTCACCCAGGGTGTCATTCAAGCTAGAACCGCCACTGCCTGCTTGTAATACTATATACTTTGGAATTTGTATTTTCACATGCATGAAAGATATTTGTTTCATATATGGCCATTATTTATTGTCATGTCAATACATAGATACTGAAGAACCAAAGTAAAAAGTATTGTTTAAACATTTTTGCAAGATCAGGGTTAATACAGGGCTAATACAGGAAATATGAGTAAAACACTGAAAACAAACATACAAGTGTCAAGAATTTAGTGTGACCTCCCTTTGCACTGCAGTCACAAGTGTTTGCTCCAGGAGGATTCTGTTGGGGTTTCTGTAAACTGGCTTCAGTCTGGTTTCGACTGGCTCTATATATAAAGTGTCATGAGATAAGGTTGTTATGATTTGGCGCTGTATAAATAAAATTTGATTTGATTTGATTTAATACATCATAAACTGTTCTGTGCAGACAATATGAAATTTACTTCTACTGCCTCCAAAAGGTTTCCTTCAACATATGCCAAACCTTTGTTATTGCTCAGCCTGCTTTTTGTCACACATTATCCTTAGTTACGATTTTTGTCTATGATTAATTACGTAATACATATTTCCTGTTTTTACTATTGTATCTTAATAAAACAATTGAGAACTACACATGTATGCTTGCTACTATACATTATCACTAATGTATCAATATGTAAGTAACACTTTGGATTCAGCAGGTCAAGATGCTGCAGGCTGTTTTGTTTCATCATTATGAATACTCTTATAAGGTTGGCTTGAATTTTTTTGGTTTTTCACACTTGAGCAAAGGTCCTCCTATTACACACAACACCATACCATTACATCACTGCTTTTACAGCATTATCCTTTGTTTTCTTTCCACTAGTGCATGAGTCTGACTAGAATTATTGGAAGGAATTTTCCAACCTTTTTTCAGTCATTCAGTGATGATATTTAGAGCCAATGCTACTCTAATTAAATGGTCAGACTGTCGAGATCTGTGTACCTAAATGTAGGGTTAGGACCCAAAAGGGGTCACAAAGCTGTTTTTATTGGTACATTAATAGCATTAAAGCCATGTGAACCAAAGACAAGAGACTACATTTGTAAAAGATTAACATCATATAACAAAATGTATCTACAGCAAAAAAAAAAAAAGTAGAGGATGTTAAAATTGTTTAATGACACAACTAGAAATGGCACTAAACAGACATTTTCAGCCATTCCTTTGACAGTAAACTGATGACTTGAAATATATTTTTGTAAACTTGGGCTCTGGGAGGAGTTGCCAAATGTTTCTTTGATAAACGGAGCTGAAAAATTTATGAACAGATGGTTGAGTTGATGAAACAGTATAAACAGCCTGCTACTCTTGTTTTTAATATTCACAGTATTCCCACATTTGTTAAAAGTGAAACATTTGGCAGACTACCTGCTGTGGTTACCTTGAAGTTCTCACCTTCATTGGTGATTTGATTATAGCCACTAGATGGCGCCCAATACCTGTTCCTGAGGGGATGGAGTGAATCCGCAACTCCTTGTATCTGCCTTCCCCAAATTGAGGGTCCAGAGTCCAAAGAAGTCACTGGGCTGATTTTAATAGATTACCATTTGTCAGAAAACGGTACATAACAATAATACGAAATGTAAATACATTTTCCTAATTAAAATAGAAGAATAGTGTCCCCTGGATAAGTTCTACAGATGAACCAGGAAGAAAATGGCAGAACAAGACAAAAATGATACAAAACTCAACATGACAAAAAAATGTGCCAAGAATGATCTAAAGACAAGATAAAAATGGCATAAAAGATGCAACAAGATTAAAATTAATGTTTATAAATTTAACAACAGACATACGTTCAAACTTGCATTTAACTGAGGAAATTTAGATGAGGTGTTTTATGTACTTTCAGTCATATATCAATTATGAAAAATCAAATAAAAATGACAGAAGAAGACAAATTAAAGCTTAACAGTATCATTTATTGAATCAAGACCATTTTTACAAAACATTTTTAATCAGGAAATACTTCTTTGCAAACTACAACTTTGCATGAACATTGATTTTGAATTACATCTCTTCTTAAAATCATCTTTATCTCTGGATTAGTTTATAAAACATGACATTTAGACACCTTAAAATACACTCTTCACAAAGTGCAGGCGATGTCATTAAACACACAAAGGTCCCCATTTCTTTTGCAAACATTCTCCACCTTGAAGATATTTTTTAAAACAACAAATCTCACAAATACATTGCTTTTCTTAGGAAAAACAAAAAAATCACACTGGCACTATTTTAAGCTGTGGCAAATGTAACATTTCATAACTCTACAACAGGTCTGCGATTTAACACACAACAGGTTAAACATGGTAACCATAATTAGGGATTTGAGATACAGTATGAAACGATATCATAAAAGATCACAAATCATTCAATCAGCACTGGCCCAGACCATTATTCAACAACAATAGGCTCAGGTAGATTTAGACACACATTTTTATAAAAGCATCTCTCAACTGATAAGGGATATTTACTGATAGTGTGCACTGTTTTGTGTTTTCAGGTCCCAGGTTTCCAACGTTAATCACTGTTTTACATTTCTGCAGGAGAGTACAGCATAGCAAGCAACATGATGTAAGGTGATACTTGAAAATTATACTGAGATTTGATCATCATCTAACACAGACTCAGTGATAAGACTTGGTGAAATGTAGTTCAGTAACAAAACCTGTCTCACTTAAAAAGACAAAGGAGGTTAAAATATAATTAATTAATACTGAAATAATTCCAAAATATTCTATAAAAGTTGAAAAATTCTTTGTACAACATAATGCAAAGGCAAAAAAATTTACTTGTGAAGACTGATGGTCAAAAAATAAAATAAATCCAGTGAATAGCAACACAAGACACAAATAAATAGCAAGTGTACACATCTAGGAGGCTTTTTCTCTGATATACACTCCCTTTAAAACTGCTTCTAATCTTTCCATACACAACAAATCAAAAAATAAAAAACATAAATATAAAAGCATCTTCTTTATATTTCAGATCAAAAAAGCACATAAATAAATACAAAATACTAAAACTGTTTTTATCGTTAGTATAAAAACTGATAACAAAAAGGAGTGTTGTGTGACAGGTTCGTCACTCTCTTTCTGTATGGAGTTTGTATATATATTTTTTTAAATCACTAAGAGTTCTGTCCAGTTTACAAGTCTCTACTTAAACTGGTCTGGGATCAGATTCATCTGTGAGTGGATACTTGTAGGTGGGCTGGAGATGCCCTCCGACCAATCAGACATGTTGGAATGTGGGGAGGAGCTGGACCACTGATCAGGGGATCCGGGTGAGGGAGTTAGAAATGGGTGGTCAGGCACCTGCAGCTGGTGGTTAGGTGTGTTGTCCATGGGGCCGGAATAGCTGTGCTGGGAGGGAGGGGTGAGAAACTGGGTGCCAAGGATTTGCGTCTCCTGGGGCATCACTGTGTGGATGGGCATTGAACGACCTGAGCTGTTGTTCTGCTGCATGTCAGAACCACTCAGCTCGACGCTGGGGAAGCTCTGGTTGAGCGGCTGTCCGGCTGTGGTGGAGTTGGAGTTCTGGTGCTGGAGCTGCCGCGAGTGAGCCTGCTGCAACATGTGCGCAGAAGAACCGAGGTGGCTGGTCTGGAGACCTTGGTAACCCATCATCTGAGACAGAGTGGCAGTGCTGACGCCATGCAGAGCACCCATCATGTTGTGGGAGATGGGTGGGCCCTGGGCAAAACTTCCCTGCTGGCCTACACCTGGGTGCATCCTGGGGACCCAGTCACACTGGCCTCCTCTGCTGCCCCCTATGGATGTAGAGCCCTGACTGCCGGGGCTGGACACAGGCAGGTGGGAGAGACGTGGTGGGTTAGGGTCAAAAGACATGCTCATTTGACCGATATGGGAGTCTCCATTGCCCTGAAGGTGATTGAGTGACATGGGTGGGGACTGTTGGAAAGGTGATGTCATCGGAGGAGATGCCACATCAGATAGATAGCCATGAGGTGACTCAAGGGAGTCAACTGGGGAGAGGACTGCTGACGTGTCCAACAAGTTGCCCTTCCCTTCCAGTGACTTTTTCTTCTTAACCTTGTTATCTTTGTTTCCATCTTTACCTCCCTTACCGGAGCTAAGTTTACGAACCTTCTTGACAGAAAGCGTTGGCTTAAGGTTGCTTAGATAGTCATTGGGGGAGCAGAGAGGTGGGGAGAGGCTGGAGTTGCTCAATGGGGCATTGTGGAGCCCAGGACTCCGAACCACATTGTACTCATCCAGAAGGCGCACAATGTCATGGTGCATGCGCTCATGTGCAATGTCTCTGGGCAGCTGATCGAGATGGTCAGTGATCTCACGGTTGGCAAAGTGCTCCAGCAGGACCTTGGCTGTCTCAAAGCTTCCTTCACGGGCCGCAAGGAACAATGGCGTCTCTTCCTAAAAATACAGAAACATATACTGTTACCAACCATTTATATGAGTGGTTATGGAAATGACAAACACGGTTATATTATTAAGCTGATATTATTATTAAACTAGTTGTATTTTCTCAAAGTATCATCTGGAATTAAAAGTTGGAACAGAATTTCAATTGTAGGTATGCTTCTCTTTTTTGTTGTTTCTTTGACCTCTCAAGTATAAATAATTGTTGAATAAATGAATTTACATACCTTGTTATCTTGCATGTCTTTGTTGGCACCATTTTTTAGCAACACCAGAGCAGCCTCCACATTGTTTACAGCTGCAGCCCAGTGAAGAGCAGATTTACCTGTGGAGAAAATGAAAAGAAATGAAAGGAGGTGGATTACATAACAACCAAGCTCAGTCCAAGAGAGATTTTGGACTTTTGCGGATCCCAGGAATAATCATTTGATAAAACAATAGTTACCAGAATCATCAGTGGCATTGGCATCAGCGTGGCAGTTGATCAGCTCATCGACCATGCCTTCAACCGCCAAACGAGCAGCCAGAATCAGTGGCGTTGTTCCGTCATGCATGCGGGCATCAAGATCAGTGGCACGGTTGCGAATCAAAATCTGAAGGAACATAGTCTTGTTTAGCACAGCATTTTAAATCTGCTTGACAAACTTCATTAAGAAAATTTGTGCAAAATTGTGGAAAAAAATAGTAAAAACATGTTTACCTGGAACACTCCCTGTGCATCTGCAGCTACAGCAGCATGAAGTGGAGTGCGGCCCATGTTGTCCTGAACGTTAGCATCAGCGCTGGACTCCAGGAGGCGTTTGGCAGCATCCGAGCGGGCATACCGAGCAGCCAAGTGGAGTGCAGTCTCCCCCGTACGGTCAGTCTGGTTATGGAGATTGGCACCCTGGTAAATAAAGTCGGAGATAATTTCTGCTGAAGGATCCTCTTCTTCCTCACTGATACCGGTCTCGAGTCCTCCTCCACTGCAGGAAGCGATCATCAACGGAGTAAAACCATCTGAAAGAGGAAGGAGAGGAATATACAGTGAGTTACCAGTGATCGTGTTTGTGGCAGGGTACAACATCTACAGATCATATATATATATATATATATATATAGATATAGATATAGATAAGGGAACTCATTTTCTTTCTGGGGAGCATACAGCCTAATTTGATTTCAAGTGGGCTGGACCAGTAAAATAATAGTATAATAGCCAATAAATAATAATAACTCAACTTGACATTTATTAAGAAAATTAAGCACAATTTTAATTATTATATATCAACTTATCACTTAATGATGTGCTTTACAGATTGGATCTAATAAGGCACAAAATATGTACCAACAGGCATTATATTTTAAAAAATTGCACTTAATTTTCTTTAGACATTTCTGATTGTTCGTGTTTGTTCAGGTTATTCACATTTTATTGTTAATATATAGTTTATAAATGTAAATATTTGTGTAATTTAATGTTAATTTTTTCAAATTAAATCAAGAAGAAAATTATGCTATTATTTTACATGAGATCACAAGTAGCCTGTATGTGGAATCTGAATTAAATTGAGTTCAACACCCTTGACAATTTTAGCACTTTGGAAATTCACCCCGAGGGCTGGATTGGAACCTTTGACGGACCAGTTTTGGCCCACGGACTGCATGTATGACACCCCTGCTATAGATTCTAATCTTCGTGATATAAAATAATGCTTGCACACACCTGGTCCTCTGACATTGACATCCATACAGTCATTCTCTATCTCTCCCTGAGGAGGAGTAGGAGCAATGGATGCGATACGTAGGTCAGCTGCATCCAGATGCTGCTGAGTCCATTTCCTGTGGTCTGTGTGATCACTCAAGTCCAGCATGGCCTGCTCTTCAAACTGAAAGACACAGCCATTACACCATCAGCACACATGAAAATGGTTGAGAACAGCACAGTATATTGCAATACACTCCTAAAAAAATTTAAATCATCTTCTTACCCTGAAACGCCTGCAGTCTGGATCCTCATCACCCCATTCATTTTGATTGTCATCCATAAGATTAATGTCGGAGTTTTTCATAGGCCTGTTGAAAAGAGCCAGATTAATTACAAGGCATCACATACACAACACAGTGCAGTGCACACCGTGAAACTTTAACCATTGCCACTTTTATGTTCTACTTTAAAAGCTGACTTACTTTAAGCCAACAGAATCCTCTCCAACCGGCTCCCTGCGTTTCTTTTTGGGTTCAGACACTTTGAATCCTTCAGGGAACCAGAGCTGGCCATGCTCACGTCGCCGCTTACGGGACACCAGAACACCAAGGCAGACAAAACCAAGAGCAGCCAGACCCAGAAACACAACATACATGGGGTAGAGCTCTGAGCCGGAGGGAGTGGGTCTCACACCTGAAATGACCGAGCAGGGTTATAGTAGTTAAACGCAGACCAAAACTACAGATAGCAGTAAAAAAAATAATAATTATGATAATTAACTACAATAGACAATCCAAGCTAAAGGCCATGCATTCTTACATCCTACTACTTTTAGTTTCTGTAGATGAAGGTTTTCCTCATAATATCAAAAAAAAAAAAACCTAGCTAATTCCTCAAAATGAAAATAAAACTAGAATTATGCAAACATAAAACTATCTAAGCGTAAAGGCAAAAAATAAAAACTAATGAAAATTTCAAAGCTGCAATATGTTTCTCACTGAAATCCTAAAAATAATGAAGAGGCCAGAGGTAAATTACATACTTGTAACAGCTTCAATATAGGGGACATTGAGATTCCCGCTGGAGGCCAGCGCACCAAGGAATGCAGCTACATCAGTGGCACTCTGGAAGCATTCAGTCGACTGCTGATAACACTGACGGTTGTCAATCTCCAGGTACACCACAGAGCTACAAGAGATGGGTTGGAAATATTAACATAAGGCAGATACATTCCTTAAATAAAAATAGATTAGGATGTTTGTCAGAGTCGTATATACCCTTTGACTTGCAAAGGGTCCAGTTCTCTACGTTTCCGTGGGCTGACCACAGAAGACACACTCTCCGTCACTTGATTCAGAACATTCGCTGGCACTGAAGCCCAATCAGACCAGCCATCTGTGGAGCGCTTCAGTACATTGTGTTTAACCAGATCCTGTTCGTTGCCATAATAAGGGAAGATCATTGGTTCTCCTTTGGCATCACGACGGAAGACCACATTAGTGTGGAGAACACTGCTGAGTTCTCTGAGGAAGGCTGAAGAGCGATTTTTAAGCTGTTCTGGAGGAATGTGGACCACCAGAACCAAGTGACCGTCGGCAAGTTTTTCCGGCATGTTGTTGGCACAGTCCAGACCATCCCATTCACATTCTGCATTGTTGCAACCCTGATCACAGTGACCATCTGCATAGTGGTCTTTACAGTACTGGTCATACAAAGGGCTAGAGGAAAGGAAAAGGACTTTGTTAGTGTTCAGATTTTTGAAAGAACTACCCGAATGCATTTCTTCAGTACACAATGCTATATTTATCTGTTTTCCAAACTTACTTGCATTGTCCTTCCTGTCCTTGGCAGTCAAAGCCGTCATAAAGACACCCTGGGCTGTTGCATTGACCATCACACTTCCCATCATTGAAGTAGCGCCAGCACTGCAAAGCCGCAGAGCAATTTTGCCAAGGATCATCAAAGTTGAGTGAGCAGTCTCCTCCGTCCCATCCACAGGCGTGGTTGTTGCACAGCGAGTCACAGATGTGGTTCCCTGCCCACTCGTCACACTGAGGAATCTCACAGCTCACCTCCACTTCCGGAGGAGGGGTAATGTCGCGGCCAAATCCTCCAGTGAAGGAGTAGTCCAAGATGTGACAAAGCAGGCCGTTGAAATTGCTGGGGCAGCTGCAGTGGAAGAAAGGTGCGTCTGAGGTTATCTGGCAAGTTCCACCATTGTAGCAGGGGTTGGAGATGCAGAGGCTGTCAGTGGGAGTCTGGCACTCAGGCCCAGTGAAGGCTGGTGGACACAAACAGCGTGGGCCTAAATGACCAGACACACAAGTTCCTCCGTTCCTGCAATTCAGACTCCCACAAGAGCGAGAATCGTATTCGCAAGAAGATCCAGTGAAACCCTGGAGGGACAGATGTGTGCAGCGGTTAAGATTTTGCAGTACAATTTATGAAAAATAGCAAAAGGTATTAAAAAAGGCAGTGGTCTAAAGAGAAAACACAGATATACTTACAGGTGGGCATTTGCAGATGAAACCATGTGGTGTGTTACTTGCTACAGCACATGTCCCTCCATTTCTGCAGGGTCTTCCTTTACATCCATCAAACACCTTATCACATCTCTGACCTACAGCACACAAGCAGAATATATGTTTAAGGTGCATCCTGTGACCATTTAAACACTGCATCCTTGACACTCTTAACCATACAGTATGTTAGATGGATGTCTGTACCTGTGTATCCAGTGCGGCATTCACACCGGTAGCTGTTGGTGAGCTGGATGCAGTTATATGACCCTCTGGGATCACAGGGGTCTGACAAACACTCATTGACATCTCCTTCACAGCGTTCACCAACGTAGCCTGGTGGGCACACACACTGATAGCCTCCAATGCGGTCCACACATTTGCCATTGTTGAAACATTTGGGCTCATTGGTCAGTGGGTCGGTGGAGGGGTTACAGTCATCCAAATTAATCTCACAGTGGACCCCTACAGAAGACACAAAAGTTAGTTTAGTTCCTTTAGCAAAAAAGAATTCTGTTTTTGTGATGCTCTGTTCGTAAACATGTCATGCAGATACTGTACATACCTTGAGTTCCCCTAGGACAGGAGCATTTGTATGTGTTGATGAGGTCGATGCAGGTGCCTCCATTCTGACACGGCTGGGACTGACATTCATTGATCTCTTTTGAGCAATTCACACCATGGTAACCAGGTAGACACTAAGAGAAAAGGACATAACTGTAAAATCAACACTGAAGTACATATTATTCTCATCAAGACTCATTAGTTGAGTCTGTGAGCTCAGAAAATTCACATTATCAATTACTTCTGAAACCCAGTGAAAAATAAAGTCACTTCCTATATCTCATACCTCACAGCTGTAGCCTCCTAAATAATCAGTGCATGTGGCTCCATTCTGGCAGGGGTTGGGTGAGCACTCGTCCACTTGTTCCTGGCAGTAACTCCCAGTGTAGCCTGCCTGGCAGCGGCAATAGTGTGTATTCCCAGCATCCAGACACTGGCCTGAGTTCCTGCACAGTTGAGCCACCTCCACACCTGACATTAAGGATAGTGAAGAACTTAGAGTATATATTTCACAGGCCTTATCCATAACAAACTATGTAGCTTTTGACTGGAAATCTACCTTGCTGTTTGGCGGCGACTTCACAGGACACACTAGGAATGTCACAGTAGAGGCCAGTCCATCCAGTCTGGCACTGGCAGGTGTATGAGGCTCCTTGCTGCCAGCACGAGCCTCCATTTTTACATGGGGAGGAGTCACACCAGCGCACGAGATTCTAAAAAGGAAAACAGAAAAATATTAGCTATGCATACAGTAAAGAAGTAAAACAAAAGCATGAAACCAACTGATCACAGTTTTTGTACAACTTTAAAAAACATGATTTTTGTTTACCTGACAGTTGATTCCGGTGTAACCATGAGGACAGGTGCACTTGTACGTCCCATAACTATCAAGGCAAGTGCCTCCATTTAAGCATGGTTTGGAGTCACACTCATTGATATCATACTGACAGTAGCTTCCAGTAAATCCAGGTAAACACAAGCAGGTAAAGGCATTGATTCCATCCACACAGGTGCCACCATTGAAGCAAGAGCTAAAGAAAACATAAAATATGAAAAATATTAAGTATCATTATAATGTCTCTGGGTCATTATTGGGGAGGGCCTAACAAAAAATAACATTTTGACAGGATGAGCCTGTACCTGTCAGTGCAGTCATTTGTGTTGATCTCACAGTTGATGCCACTGAAGCCAGTCGGGCAGGTGCAGGTATAGCTGTTGACGCAATCTGTACAGTTGGCCCCATTTTTACAGGGGTTACTCTCACACTCATTTATGTCTTGTTCACACCGGCCACCACGGAAACCAGGCAGACAGGTGCATGTGAAAGAGTTGATGCCATCACGGCACAGACCACCATTACTGCAGGGATCTGAAAGGCAAACAAGTAGAAATAAGATGAGAGAAGGAACCACAGGTTTCTAGCAATGTTTAAAAACACTGAAACCATGAAAACTTTAAAAACCACCGTGTTTCCTTACTTGGTTTACAGTCATCAATATCAGTTTCACACTTCTGGCCGGTGTAACCTGGCTGGCATTTGCACTGGTAGCCACCCATGGTGTTATGGCACAGAGCACCATTGCGGCATGGGCTCTTCACACACTCGTTGATGTCAATCTCACATGTTTGACCTAAATTGAAAGAGATGTGGTCAGTTGATACAGTGGATGGATGCTTATATTGATGGAGAGTACTTGATAGATGAACAATGTCACATAGATGGATACCTTGCCATCCTTCAGGGCAGATGCAGGAAAAGCTTTGGTAATCTTCAGCCTCCTTACAAACTCCACCATTTTTGCAGGGTCTGGGGCTGCAGGGAGCCAGCAGGATTTCACAGTTATCTCCTGGTTATGGGGAGAGAGGAGAAAATGTCAGTGTTTAGTTTACGTGGGCTAAGAGTGTCGTATATTTTTTCCAAAAAGTTTCGAAAATCAAAACAATATTACTCCCCAATGTTGTAAAACCAATAAAAAAAATAAAGAGTGACGTCAGTTTTTCAATCCTAGTTTCCGCCCTACTTCCTTATCCATTTCCATGACGACTTGGCCAAACAGGAAGGCCCTTCCTGTTTCCTGCTATTGTGTTATCACAGACAGGAAACAGGACGTGGCGGAAGTGGGAATAAGGCTTGGAGCAGGCTCCAGCTCTCCTGCTTATATTAGTGACTATGGTATGTTA
The DNA here is from genome assembly GCA_029814465.1 of Ostorhinchus cyanosoma. Classification (NCBI taxonomy): domain Eukaryota; kingdom Metazoa; phylum Chordata; class Actinopteri; order Kurtiformes; family Apogonidae; genus Ostorhinchus; species Ostorhinchus cyanosoma. The sequence continues at coordinate 28,729,827 of JAPTYQ010000005.1, read as the reverse complement.
TTCCAAAACACACACATACACACTGTTGTTATCCCTGCAAAGCAGAAAGGCTACTCTTTCCACACAGCGATGCCAAATACAGACATTGCCATTAGTGTGCATTGGGCGATGTTTTCTGAAACAACACAGGATAGTTCATGATAAGACTTCTGTGTAGACACCAGAAGGCTTTGGGTTTTTAGCTGCACAAACAGCAGAGTCAGCAGCTGCCCAGGAATAGGCCTATCCCAAAACAATCATATGAAAATAAAGTAACTACGCATCATACCAGTGTAGGGCAGCAAACAGTTGCACTTGTATCCAGCCACATCATCAATGCAGGTGCCTTGGTTGAGGCATGGGTTGGAGGCACATTCGTTGATGTTAGTTTGGCAGTTAGGTCCTACAGTGGTGGAATTAGGAAACACACCAGTGTTAGAAATGAGTGAACTTAAGTGACACCCACTCTCAATGAGCAAAAGGAAATACAAGAGAAGTTACAAAGAAGATAACTGACCAGTGAAACCGGCTCTGCATGTGCAGTGGTATCCGCTGGTCATGTCCTTGCAGGTTCCACCATTCATGCATGGGTTGGACTCGCACTCATTGTTATTGATGTCACAGTTTGGACCACTCCATCCAGAGTCACAGGTACATTTGTAGCTTTAATGCAAATACAATCTTAGGTCAGTTTTTAAATATACCTTTTTAAAATAAAATTTCTGCCTTTGTTTTGTCTTGAACATTTACCCATTGATGAGATCCTGACACCGGCCGTGGATGCAGGGGTTGCTACCACATTCATCCACCTGCGACAAACAGGTGGCATCGTTGTAGCCTTCTGGGCAGAGGCAAGTGAAGCTGTTGATGCCATCGATACACGTGCCACCATTGTGACACGGATTGATGGCACAGTCATCAATGTTGATGTTACACATTGCTCCTGTAGACAAATGAGTCAGGAATTCAGTTTCATTGAGCTTATAATATAAAGGACTGCATTTATATGTCAATGGGCCTCACAAGTTCTTAAAGTGGTCTACAATCTGTTACTTGTTCACTGATTCACATACATACACAAGTAGCAGAGCTGACATTGGGCAGATTTCCATTCAAATTTATCACAAATTTCACTAACATGTTTTACTCAAGGCCAGAAGGAAAAAGTAACTGTAAGAGCCCATGACACTGTTGATCCTCCTGAGTTACAGACTTTGATAAATATATGGTGTAAGGTTGACAAACGTATCATGTGATTTTGAAAAATGCCAAGTAAAAATATCTTCACTGGCCATTATTAGGGACCCACAGCTGGACCCTTTACTCTCTGGTGTGGCATCCTTTGAGTCTTTATGTGCTGTTAGCTGAGGTGGACTTTGTTGCTTTTGGACAATAGGCAGAGCTAACACTAAAGACTCCCTCAGCGTTGAGTCGACAGAGGCTTTAGCAGCTCCAATGTGTGCCTACCCTGGCGGCCCCTGGAGGCCCTTTTGGTTCTCCTCTATTGATTGAATGGGGGCCTGTTGAATAGGCAGAAGGAGGGTTTCAGCTGGATCTGAGAGGGGGAGGTGAAGCCAGGAGAGGAGGTGTGTGCATGTATGGGTGGGGGGGTTGTAGCTGCTCACCCTATTCACACACTCTTCCCCCCACCCCCCATCCAGGGAGAACTAACCTCACCCAGGGCTGTTTACAGGGACAGAAGGCCAGACCCATTTCACACACCGCCGAGTAACAATTAAACCCCCCTCTGATCCCCTAGCCAGCTCCCTCCTCTGCTCTTCATCAATCAGGAGGGGAGGGGCCCAACTGCCTGATCTTCATTTACAATAGTCCTCTGTCCCTCTGTGTCTCAGTCCCGCCATGCCCTCCACACTCACCCCATCAGCACAAAAAGATGGTAGGGAGGAGGAGGGATGCACAGCAGCATGCACACACACACTTATTCCTTCCTGCTCTCTCTTAGCATAATGACACTGCCACTACCGGTCAGAACCGGCTCTACTGGGCCATTAGGGAGGGAGAGGGAAAAAAAGAGTGGTCCACTTGCAGTATATTTGATCAAACTTTACCACCATCAGTTTATACTTTGTATTGTTACAGGTAGACGTGTGTCAGTAAAATAAGTGAAGTGAAACCAATTCAATCTGATATACGAGTAGGATTTGTCGCACAAATAAACATCAGATATGTGATTAAAGGGCAGACTCTTTTCCTTTTAAAGTATCATCTTACAGACTCTTTCCAGGCTCCACGTCACAAATCTTTTCAAATGGCAAACAAAGTTAGTGCTTTGTGTGCATGTTTTTGTGTGTATCAGGTTGGGGACTGTTTTCTTTCTGTTTCCGCCCCCCCTCACCTCCGCCCAATCCCACACAGGCCATCTGACACTATTGTTCTACAGGAGTGGACCCGCCAGCCACCTGTCTTACCTGCCCCTCCCTATTCTCTGGGGACCATCCCCTTGCACCTGTAAACTCCACCCAGCACTCACCTGTGTAGCCTGGCTCACATGCACACTCATAGCCGTTGATTTTGTCAATGCACCTTCCGTAGTCACAGGGCTTGCTCTTACAGTCATCAAGGTTCACTTCACAATTGAAACCTGTAGAGTGGGATATTAAAAGTATAAGAAACAAGGAAAATTCACATATATATTCTAAAAGCCTATTTAAACCTTTAAAATATCTTCAGTCTGCAGACTGACCTGCAGTTCCTTTGGGACAGGAACAGATGTATGTGTTCTCTCTGTCCTGGCAGGTTCCACCATTCTTGCATGGTTGGCTCAGACACTCATTGATGTTAGTCTCACACAGGCGGCCAGTGTAGCCAGGACGGCAGTAGCATGTGAAGGAGGCCAGTCCATCTTTACAGGTGCCATAGTGGCAGGGATCAGAGTAGCACTCATTGATGTCTATCTCACAGTGCTGCCCCGTATAGCCTGAACAAGAAGACACAAAGTATTAAACTCTTGTAGAGTACAACAAGAAGCAGAGGTAAAGAAGAAGACAAAAATCTGGAAGCATAAATGTTTAGTGTACCTTCTGCACATTCACAAGTGTATTTGTTGGGACCATCAGTGCATTTAGCTCCATTTTTGCAGGGTGTACTGGCACACTCATCAATGTCCACTTGACACAGATTACCAGAAAAACCTGGAGAATTAAACAAAACATTTAAATCACCTCCCAAACATATGTAAAATCTTTCAAATTTTTCAAATAAATCATGCCTGCAGTGTGCAAAGGAATGTGAAAAATGGAGGGCAGAAAAACTCATTTGCATCTCAAGTAGTGGTCTGAGGTACACTGACTAACGAACCATTCCACTACACTCCCCCACTGCCCCCCCTTCTTCTGCTCTAACTGTGCACGAAAATCTTTCTTTCAAACCAAGCACAATAGGCTTCAGCTTACTGGCCATAAACCAATCCCTGCCCCCAGTTTTGGCGCTTTAAGCACTAACACAAACCCTCATGCCCGCCAAATATGTTAATGGTCTTGCAACCTAATCTGTTATGTCCTATTCATCCAAACCTTAAATGACACTATTAGAAGTAGTGAATCATTGACGTTCAGTCAGCATGTTATGCTCATTGACAATAAGTTAATGATCCACTTATATAGCGTCTTCTCTGATACCCAATGCCTGACCAAAAAGTGGTTAGGAGAGGCACAAAGGGTTAAAAGACAGCTATTTCTGTCATTACTTTATCACCTCTCCCTTTCTGAAGGTTCTCTCACCTTTGGGGCACTCGCAGTGAAAGGAGTTGATCTTGTCAACACATTTGCCATTGTTGAGACAAGGCTGGCTGGCACACTCATCTGTGTTGATGTGGCAGAATACACCTTCATATCCTTAAATTAGACAGGAGCACAAGATAAAACAGTTATTAATAAATTACTATTTCTGATCTAGCTCTGGTTACCAACCTGACAGGCTAAAGAGTTTAAACAAAAGCCTAGAAAACAGATTGATGCCTTTAACTTTACCCCTTGAACCTTTAAATAGAAGCTAAAGTTCTTACCTGGCATACAGATGCAATGGAAACCTCCAATCTGGTCCAGGCAGGTGGCATCATTATGGCAAGGATTAGACATACATTCATTGACATCCATCTCACAACGAGGTCCTTCATATCCCTGGAGACATTTACACTGGAAAGACCCTTTGGTGTTGAGGCAGCGGCCACCATGTTCGCAAGGATTGGCCCCTAAAACATTCAAAGTGCACAATACATTGTAGATTAGTTGTAACATACCCAGAAGAACAGTGGGTTTTCAAACAGAATGTTTCATGACTTACCAAGGGAGCACTCATCAATGTCCAAGTTGCAGGCTGATCCAGTGTAACCTGGGGGACAGGTACAGATAGCCTTGCCATTGACTGGATTGGTGTCACAGTTGGATCCCTTTTGACATGGGTTGCTAATGCAGGCATCGTCAAGGTGGCACAGCAAACCTGCAAATGTGACAACAGATGTTTGTCAAATTGTGTCACTGCATTTAATTGCATTGCACAATATGTATAGTATGTCACTCTTAATCGCACCTGTGCGTCCATGTGGACACTCGCAGAAGAATGATGCAACACGGTCATGGCAGGTAGCACCATGGTAACAAGCTGCACTGGCACAGTCATCGATGTTCTCACTGCAATCATCTCCTGTCCAGCCGTTGACGCAAACGCAGTGATAGCTACCATGAGTATCGTGGCAGGTCCCTCCATTCTGGCAAGCATTGGGCATCAATTCACATTCATCCACATTTTCCGTGCAGTATTGACCTAAACGGAACATAAGAACTGTGTGAGTACAGGTTTCATACCCTTTAGAAAATATTTAGAAGATGGGGCATAGGTAAGGAGTGCTTTATGCAAATCATCTTTACCGGTGTAATGAGGTGGGCACTGGCAATTATACGTGTTCACTCCATCCACACACACACCACCATTCTGACAGTTATGGCCTGGGCAGTCGTCAATGTTATGTTCACAGTGTGGACCTGTGAAGCCTGATGAAGAGGAAAAAAGCAGTCAAAAAGACAATAAGTGACAAAGCGGAGAGCAACAAAGGCATCGAAAAATTTGGCAACATTTCCTTTTAGTTAATGATCAGATTCTCCCTTCCCTTCTCTTATCGCAGTGCACTTAAACTAAAGATAAGCTCTCCATGTCCTCGTGGCAGATTGTTTTAATGCTCTGTGGATGACAGTGCAGCTTGTCCCATCTCCAAACATCAAAGGCTGGCGTGGGTGTTTTACAGTCACAATAGTCTGATTAACTATCAGGCAGACTCTGCAGGTGCCTGTGCAGCTTCGCTATCTAGCTGCATTCCATCACGGACACCCATGTGAGTTGCACAGCATGGGTTAAACTTTAACACAAAACACCACAATGTCCTTCATTCATCTGCATATCAAAACAGTTCTGCACTGGTCTCACACCATCAGTTTGCAATTGAGGTAAAATGTTGTTTGTTTTCCAGAAACAATCTGAAATGCATTTGTGCTTAGTAGAGTATTCTTTGATGGCTTGGAGGAAAAATTTTTCTCCACAGCTGCAGTAACCACAATTATCCAACATTAAATTAAATTTTACATAACACTGCTGGTTTTGGGTGCCAACACAAGATGGCAAACAGACTGGTCGCACTTTGCTGAAAAACAAGATTTTTGTGTGTTTGTGACCTCATGAATAGGGTGTGGTTACATATACATTGATGTGTATGTATGTATCCCCGGTGTGGAGGGGGCTCACTGGTGATTATCAGAAGGAAACGTCTGTGTGACTGCATCCTGCCTGTGGAGGCTGGCAGAGACATGGGGGAAGGGGGCATACTAAAAGATGCTTATACTACCCAGTTAGATTTTACAACAACAGACAGGATTGTAGGTCAACTGATGTAATAGAAAAACAAAAGTGCCCATTTTGGTTACTACACTGGTCCTGCACAACCCCATATGTCAATAAAAAAGTCAATGGCTATTGTTCTGCATGTGTAATTAGTGTTGAAAGTGTATGTGCCTGTAATACCTGGCAGGCAGCTACAATCGTAGGTGGTATCTCCCTTCTGAACACAAGTGCCTCCGTTTTGGCATGGTGAGGGACTGCATGGCATGTAGGGGGTCTCACAGTGCTGGCCAGTGTATTCTTGAGGGCAGCGGCAGTGGTATGAGCCAACCTCATTTACACAGACACCACCGTTACGACAGGGAGAGGGAGTCTGAGCGCATTCGTTGACATCCTGTTTGCAGGTCTGACCGTGGAAGGCTGGTGGGCAGGTGCAGATGAAAGTGGATTCATAGGCTGAGCACTGGCCACCATTGGCACATGGATTTGAAGCACAGGGGTTGGCTGTATCGCAGTTTTTGCCTTGAAAAAAATTCATCAGTAGGAGGTCAATCAATACGGTTCAAGGTGAGGTAAAGGTAAGTAGAAAGAATCAGGATGATGAAGTGATGAAGAGGATTTTAGTTCCATACCTGACCATCCAGGTGGGCAGCGGCAACGGTACGCACTCAGGGTCATAAGCTCACATGTTCCTCCATTGCGACAGGGGGAGCTCATGCAAGCGTGGTTGGTTGGCGTCAGGCACAGGCGGTCAGTGAACCCCAAGCGGCACACACAACGGAAATCAAATGTGTTGCCATGGGAAACAGGCCGACAGTCACCTCCATTCCGGCATGGTGAAGGGCTGCATGGGCTCGGGTACTGGCACCTGTTACCTACGTAATCTCTGGGACACCTGAAAACAGACAGGAAAGGGGGAGAAATAATGATCAGCAAACATTTTACTCTTTAAATCAAGGTAAGGGAGCAGTTAGTTGAAAAAAAGGGGAATAAGTAGAGAGAGGGGGGGTTACAGCAGAGGGATAGCAGACTTAGTTTCCCGCCTAGCAAAGTCCCACTACAGCGAGACGGGGAGAGTATGTTGTTCTAGTGTGTCCCTCTGGATTAGACTCCCTATGAACCTTAAAAACACATTCTGCTAGGACAACAGACTCCACCAAACAGTCTAGCCATATTAGCCTGTTCCCATCTACCTTTCGCCCTCACGCTGTCCACACATATCCAAAATGGCCCTAGAGATCAAGGGAGACAGTGCCGCCTCTGGATGTTTCATATGAAACGCTGCATTCAGGCCCTAAGCCCCCTGATTGCTCCCCTTCAATCCAGACTATCACCGTGGAAAGACGCTGCTACAGTCACATAGCTCTTACTGCCTCATTACAAGGAACTCCGACAGACTTTGAGGGCTAAAGCTGACAAAGAGGGGAATATCTGTGCTGATGTCAGAGCGGCAAAGTGCTCTTTTGATCACCTTATGTCAGTCGATACATAGTCGTACATATTCCTGTCACGTTTAAAGTGAGCAGAAATGTTTATATTTGAATTGGGGGCTTGTGTGAGTGTTTAGCTGTAAGGGAGGGCATCTGTTGGCCTCCTAGAATCTCCACAGGGAGCAGGTGCGCATGTTAATGAAGGCAGCTGTTGGACAGGACTCCTCCTCCCCCTCCTCCACCCCCTCCTCTTTTCTCTTCTTCATCCTCCCCTTATCCCTCATCCCTCCCTCCCCTCTGTCCCCTTGTCAGATGGGGGTGCTGACAAGCCAACCTCTTCTCCTGGGACATAAAGGACCCATGTGAAGTCAGCTGTTGCAACTTCTGTCTCTTCTGCACCCCCCACCCCCCCTAAACACCACCACCACTCTCTGTTCCACAATCACATTTCTTCCTAATTCCTCCCTTCCTTACCTGTTCCTCTTTTACTTCCCATAATTCGACTCAACATTGACTTCTGTCTCCTTCCAGTTTTTCCTCCCTTCTTCTATGTCTACCCACATTCTACTCTTCACAGCTCTTGTTTTTCTCCCTTGTGGACTTTTTACAGCTCCAAGTAGTTTGCTTTTTACAGCGTTTCCCTTATGTCACACAGGACTGCTGAAAACTCCTTTGTTGACTTAGTTAGGTGAGACCAATCAGGGAGTTTTTAACAGTCCCATGTGCCCCACAGGGAGCCCAGACAGTAGCAATTGGCAGAAGATTGTAAAAGCATTTGGGGCAGCTTTGAAGTTTTCCCTGCTGCTCATTTCACTTCAGCATGAAAACCTACAGTGGAAGAATTTACTGTTTTGGTCTAAAATCCTACCTGGGTTTCGCTGTGTATAGTGAAGCACACATGCCATAAATAATGTGCATGTGTGCGCTCATGTGTGTGTGAGTCAACCCTCGCTAACTAACTGTAATAGATCCCCTTTGTCCTGAAGTCAGAGCAGTCTGAGATAAAGATCCACCCACATGCTGAAAGGCCGAGCAGCACACACCACGGCAACAGGTCTCTCCCGGCGATGCAATGTCCCCTCAGGCCAGAGCAGATGCTTCCCCGACCTCTGACCCCCAAACACTTTTGTGACTGTGGGACAGCCTTTTTGCCTTCTCTTCCCCTCTCTTCTCTCTCCCCTGCTGGGCCTGATCTACCATCTGCCACTCTGGGGGTGACTTTATCATCCGACACAAAACCAGTCCCACTGTGTGATGGAAATGCCACCGCTGTGGAAAAAGTTATGTAAATGACTGAGGGCAAGTGTACAGTAATTGTGTTTATGTGAGTGTGGCTTTTATACTCTCGGTGTTTCCTTTCATCGTGTTTATGAAGGCATAACAGGATCATCTCTTCTCTCCCTTTACACTCCCTTACTCCCCCCTTCACTATTAAGTTGCTCTTTGTTTTCATCCTTTCGTTTTCACTCATTTTGTCCAGTTAGCTGATGTTCCCCTTCCTTGTGTCTAATCATTAGCCAAGGTCTGACCCCTGGGGCTTCACATCTGTTAGTATAATCTGTAAGACCACGACCAGAACAGTGTAGGAAATGAGGGATGTGGTGGACTTCTGAGGCTCTGGGCTCACACTTAATCAGACTCACTGCATTTAACAGATATGGCAGAGACTGGTTGCTGCTACAAATAATACACTTTTTAGAAAATAGCTAATGAACAAACATACTTGATATTACCTGAGCATTTTCTGTTCCTACTTTGTCAAAGGAGTAGGTTACATCTGCCAAGACTGAGTACCTGGGATCTCTAATGACTATCATATTCTTGTATAAAATGCCAAACAATATAGTCATCATTTTATCATTATAGCTTTGAGGGTTAAATAGCTTTATCTGGTTTCATTTGAGGCATTTTTAAAAAAATAAATCTGTCCTTGCAGCTTTATTTGTCTAATGATTGTACAGCACGTGGGATAGTTATATTATTTTACACATCTTAACTGTCCCATAACAAACAGGAATTGATTCACCATAAATGATACTCAACTATTGGTACCAGGGTAAGATTCATTTCATCAGCTGTACTGGGAGACATTCACCCTCTCAGACAAACCAGGAAGAACACCTGCCTGCCACTTGACTTGTTTTGATGGTTATCAGTGAGAACACATCTGCCATTTTTATTGCCTGAAGTCAATTTACTTGGGTTACCATTAATTGGGTGGAAACATAATAATATAATGACAACATTTTGTTAGGATGTGAAAAGTCTCTATTAGTCACTCTCCTTTTTCTACAGTAGGTCTCCTCGTAAAAACTGCAACAGGGAGACACTACAGATAATGAGAGAAACGATCTGCCCTAACTGATAACATTTATATGGAAACATGTACAAACAATCATCTAACCCATTTACCCTTTACATGCCACATGCAAAGCTCTGTTTATGCATTTCACAGCTTGCCCTTGTGCATGGGAACTTTCAGCACCCACTACAACAAAATAGCATCTTATCTTTGTGCCCTGACAACTCAGCTTTGATCGCTCCACTCTGAGGATTTCCAGACACACAGGATCTCAATCACTGCCTGGTCTCAATGTATATAACTGTAAACCCACAGTGATGATGAATGCAAGTTATGCATGAAAAGTTTTTTAATGGTAAAACTGGCACCTGCAAGTCATTTCCACCAGTCAGTAGGGTTCATGAAACGCAATTATTTATCCATTTCACACAGTGCTTTTGAAAAACTGAAAAAAAAAAAAATAGGTCTGAGCTTGGGGCCCTCTCCCAGAAGGCCTTCCAAACTCATTCACTGCTATATTACAGGGGCCCTGGCATTTTGGGAATGGGCCCAACCAGGGGAGTGGCTGCCTTAGAGCTTAAACCCCAATAAAAGCCCAACACCAGCAGGCACACTTGACCAAGTAATGCACTTATATGTTCCTGATTCACTTAAGCCAACATGGAGCTGAGCTTTAACAGAGACCTGCTGGTAATCCTATAGGAGGACAAATGAAGAGCAGCATTCCTTGAGGCAGAGCAGGGCATCTTTTTAGTGGTCCTGCACTCCCTCTAGACTAGTCTTTACGGGTGAGACATTTTATCATCAATATGCAATACCGGACAGCTCTGTGTAAGGTCGCAGAGGTCTAATCGCACCAGCTACCATAGACTTTCAGTCAATTTTCTGTCAAGTCTATTTCTGTGTAACGTCTTGTAGCATTTCAGACATGTAGCGAGACAGTTGAGACGTTTTTTTCTGAGTTTATTATTAACATCACCTCAGACCAAAACAGTGTCTATTTCAGCAAAGCAGCATCGAGAGTCAGGGTAGACATGCGAAGGGGAGAGGGCAGCAACCTTTCAACTCCCCCATGCCCTCATTACTGTCTCACAAATGGAATCTAAATTTGACTCACACGTTGCTGTGCCCTTACATGTTTTTTAAGCTGCCTACATAACGAGATGACTTGAGCTCCATGGGAAACAGGAAGCCCCAGACCTGCAGATAACCTCTTACTTCACAGAATCATGACTGAGTGCTTCCCCATTACAGCGGTTTGTCTTTGTTTCAATGTGTCTGGTACCACAACAACTGAATGTATCAAAGTCTACACAGAAATCTGATTTCCCACACTGAACCTTGCTGTAAAAGTAATTATTTTGATTGTGCAAATATGTCTGGGGAAAAAAAAGAAAAGCCTCAAAAAGAACTGACGTAGCTTAACATCTTCAACTCAAACACATACAATTAAATTCTTTGTCCAAGTTTTAAGCTATTTTTTTTTACAACCCGGAAGGATGGATATAAATCCTGTCTGCAGGAAAGGGCTAAAACATATATCAATTTTGTCTGAACACAGACATAATCCCATGTAAACCCATCCATAAGACATCTGATTACCATAGTTTACACCAAGCCTAACCTTGTTCTCTATGCCAACATGTGATTTCACTCTCTGTTCTCATACTCGTGGGAACCGTGCTGAAAGAGGATTTAAAACGATCCACTACTTAAAATCTGTGCCATCGTATGTGATTGCACTGCACTGAAAAACTACAATGCTCTGAATGTCATCTTTGAGAGCTGTGCATGTATGTGACCTTAATTTCTTTTACTTCTGCACTTTCATTTACCTCTGCGTGATGGGTAATGCAACTCAAAACTGTAGTCTGAATTTGGGGCATGGCCTTCTTTACTCATCACAGTAGCAGCTTCTGTGATGCTGTAAAATCCCAGTTTCCCTTGTGGACTTTCCAGCTCTGTCACCACTGCTGTTGTAGGAGTCGCTACAACACAATTTTCTCACCAACATAGAAAATACATTCTAATCAATAGCACATTTTACAGCAAGTTGGAGACAAAATGTTATGCTATTAAACTGGAAATACTTCCATTTGTGCAGAAGTAATAGCTAAAAAAAATCATTCATATAGTTTTTACAGTTAGTTTGACCTTCAATTACGCATTTACTGACTAAGTAATTCTTGAATCAGATTTATTTATTTGAGTTTGTGTAGGTTAGCTATTTGATACTTTGACTTAGACATTCAGCTCAACAGTTTTTAAGACTGTAAAAGTAATATCCATAATGTGTTTTTTTCCTACTCCAAACTACAGTTATTATTTGAGATTTGATGGTAGTTTTATTCAACCCAATTTACCTTTTATATATTTTATCTTTCTCATGCTACAAAACTGAGACCTGGGTAATTATATTTCATTTTAGCATGTACCATTGATCGAATGACAGTAAAGCTGAGTCTGAGTCCTAAAATTCACTGTCATTCCACTTCCAGTCAATAGTGGGATCATTAAGGAATGTCCCCATCCTACTGACACCAATACAGATACAGACGCTACACTCTGACCCTGGAACGCAGATGATGCTGTGACTAATGGCTGCTTGGCTTGACTAGGATGAATGATTAATGAGAGGAAAAGCCGAGGAAGAGAGAGAGTGTGGGTGGCTGAAGTGATGCTCTTATCCTGTCTGTTTTTAATTGGACAGAGCAGAGATGGGGACCACAATAACAGCTTTGTAGAGGAGGAGGCTAGAGGGACGTTTCTGTGACTGAGTATGTGCACACGTGCAGGGGTCTGGGTGGGGGTGGGGGGTGGAAAGGCTGGGGAGTGCAGATTAGATATTGTGAATTGGTGGCCCTGGGCTAGTGACTCTTCAATAGCTCCCCCTTGTCCCTACAGACTAGAAGAGCGCCTGCCATGACCACATGCCCTGAGGGTAGAACAGGCCACCTTTGAGCGTCTTGTCACATGAACAGCATCTAACAGTTTTTCCAAAACATAACGATGGTCTCATTTCTAAAAGCGTAGTCAGTTAGAAAGTTTTGTCCTCACGAAAAACATTTTGTAAAAACACTATTATGATTTTGTTTGTTGTTTTTGCACAAAAACATATAAGATGAAATCACCAATTATTCACATGTAGGTCACTTAAAGGGAATATGTCAGCACGTTAACATATTCAAACTATTAAGAACAACAGCCTAAACAAATACCCACAATCTGCCTCTCTCAGTCTGTTCCCACTTGTTTGCCTTGAAATTTCTGCACTTAATTCCAATTAATCTCACTCTCTCGACGCCCAATCCAATTACATTTCACAGCCATCTGGCTTTCTAATGGAGATCACAAACGGGCAAGGTGTGGGGGTGGAGTGGAGGAGACAAGCCTTTTGGGTGGGGGGGTAGTGGTGGTGGTGGTTGAGGGTTAGAAGGGGGTTGGCGGGGGTTATGGCAAGGGTCTGGTGTGTGTTGTGGTGATTGGGGTGGCTGTGGCATGATGGGAAGCCCCACTCAGATTAGTCACACAGCATTATTCTGACGACAGGACAATGGGTGACGGGCGGCGGGCGAGCCCCAGCTGTCGCCCATGAAAGAGCAGAAAAACAAGATTTAGGACTGGACGCGTCCTCTCACTTTGCTTGTGAAGGGGTCTTGCATTCATTAATGATGGCGATGGCGGGGGGGGGGTGGGCTTTTGTCCAGCCACCCTTCTCTCAACCTCTCCACTACTCTGGAACTGGACTTTCTTTTTTTCCTACTTCTCGTCTTCTTTTAACTCTTTTCTATTAAAGGAATGTGTGCAGCCTCCCAGAGTATACTCCAGCTCCTGGAGGGGTATGGGAGGAAGACAGCAGCCCAGAGAGGAACCTCAAGGGCCTCCGGTTGCTGGGCACAGGGCCCGCTCAAAAGCAGGAATGGAAATGGGGGGATACGTGGCCCCTTTTCTTCTTAACCCAAAAGCACCTCTGAGCACTGATACTTCCCCAACACTGCACTATGAAAAATATGTACAAACTCCAAAACACCACAATTAACACATAAGGGGATGCTGAGGTTTTGATGAAATCTGCAGCAACATCTGTTGCATCACATGTTGCTGATTTTCCAAGTTCTTACTTACTTGCACTCTCCATTTCCATTTGAGGTGGCCTCACATCTTCCTCCGTTTAGACATGATTCAGTGGGTAGGGAGCATTTTAGACCTGTAGAACACATGAAAAGTTATTTGAAGTCAACAGTACATTTCAGTTTGACACTGCATGTGATGTGTTTCCTGGTGGGATTAAGTTGAACATAGATTAAATTATTCATCAGTGTTATTTACTGTATGTCTTTCTTCAGTGGAATGTCTTTTAATTCATACACGCGTTTCCTGATATTTAATTGATTTGTTACACAAAGTGTCCGTGGGGGATACTGTGGGGGTGACACACTGTCGGGGACACCGGTGAGGAGGCCAGAGCGCGTGGGTGCGTGGCTTTTTGGGAGAGGGGGGGGGTGGTGATGTGGGGGTGGGGTGGGGGGCACGCTTTTTTTGCGGGGAAAGCGCGCAGCAGCTGCGGGGTTCAGATGTGGAACAAAAGAATCAGAGTCCAGCACGAGCCATAAAACACTCTCCTCGGGCATTGTTTACCGGCAGACGGAGACAACAGCAGCTCCTCCACCGACCCACCCCCCACTCGCAACACTCTCCCACACCACGCAGACAAAAGGTGCCCCCCCAGTCCTCGCGTCCCAAACACACGCATCAACTTCTTCTTCTATTCTGTTATTTTAAACTCATTTCATTAAGTTGTTCATTCCTGGAAGAATATTTTTTTTAATTTCAATTTAATAATATAAGTCAGGCTGCAAGAAAAACTGACACATATGAGTCTAAATGTGTATTTAGGTCATAACTGTTGCATTGCACGTGATTTTAAGGTCCATTACACAATGAATGCAACGAAAGTGCAGACAAAACAAACAGTTAACTTGAGTAAGAAGAAGGAGAAAACTTTTTAAGGGCGCACACTTGCGGAGTCAGGAGACCGACGCACCGCAGCTGCACTTGTGGTGAAATCCTCCCCATGACCTGGCAACAGCTACTTCCAATAAGTCCAGAAATGTTTAAAGAGAAGTTCACAAAATCACTAATGCCTCAGAATGAACCTAAAGGGCTGCTAAAAGAAGCCAAGCACTGACTAAACAAATAAAGCTGTTATCTGTTCACTGACTTGTTGAAACTGTCTGTAAATGTTTGGTTCTTCTCTCTGCACCTCAGTCACGCTGCGCGCTCTGATTCCCCACAAGCAACAAACTACAAAGAGATCTTTTATTCCAGACTTTTTACCTTGTGAGATGACGATGGCTGGAATCAGAAATGTTAGTTTCACAAAGAAACGATACATTCCTCCTCTTCAACTTCACAAACGTCGTGAACTCCCACGTAGGGTTCGCATAGATCCACAGTTTGGTTGTATACTCCAGATAGAGCGGCTTGGGGAAAAAATAAATAAATATATCCTCTGGAAAGGAAGGTGTGAAAAAAGACAATCCAGCACAGATGAGAAGTCACTCTGAGAGGACTCACTTCATAGATGTTAACCTGGTGCCTTCCGAGTTCTCAATGAAATCTAGATGCAACGCGAAAAGTTCCTCCCACTTTCCTTCCTGCCCCCCTTTCTCCTCAGGCCAAATAAAAAGCTGTCTCTCTCTCTC
>JAPTYQ010000005.1:28662890-28681743 GCA_029814465.1 Ostorhinchus cyanosoma | reverse complement strand
GGCTACCATCAGATGGGAACTCATCCCCGGCCTGACTCTGCCTCTCACCTTGCATTAAGCCCTGGGCCTGGGCCTGGCCTAGCCTCAACCTCTGCCCCTCCACTTGCTCCTTTGTCTGCCCCTTCATCTGCTCCTTACTCACAGGAATCTGGTACACTCTCAATGTTTTTCAAAGACAATGACGTGGAAAATGAGGAAACATTGGCTGGAGAGGCAAAAAAGGCAGTGAATGGTATTTTAGGATCCATTCAGCATAACAGCAACCCACAAGCTGCCCCTCAAGCACACAGTGGCCATGTAGATGTACCTTTTGATTTTCAAGGAGCTCCTTTGCATGATCACTTGCACTTACCTTACATGAATGATGATAATCATACATCACAAGGAAATAGCCAGAAGCCCCCTGACTCCCAGTATGACCATGTAGAGAATTTGGAATGTGTCCCAAATCAGGAAGTATTACCTAGTGAAACTCATGGCAGCCCTGCTGCAATTACTGCCCATGGAGTAGACCTGTTTGAAACGGGGCCTAATCTGGAGACACCAGATTCTGTTCCTAGACCAATGAGATCTGCAAGTGTTTCATCCAATTACAGCAATATGAGTCATGGAAGTGGAACTGGTACTCGACGCCACCAGGGAGTAGTGGGGACGTTTATTCAGCAGGAAAGCCCTCGTCTTGCTGATGATGCTCACCTGCCTGCTGCAGCTGGAGGCTACTTTGAGCAGATTGACACTTCACCAGCAGGAGATATGGGTGCACAGCAAAACTCCCCAGAGCAAATATGGGCTCCCACCCCGAGTCCACCCAAGCCAACTGGTATCTTTCAGGCCAGTGCAAACAGTTCTTTTGAACCAGTCCGCTCACATGGCGTTGGTGTGCGTCCTGTTGAAGTCGATAGGGCAAATATGGTTGTGGAAGGCGGTGCAGATTCCACGCCTGGCAACCTCGAACAGCCACCAGACAATATGGAAAACATTTATGGCCCAGGAAACCCCCTGCCTACTGTGGCCGGAGGAGGTGTACCTCATTTGACACATCCAGTTGTTCATTCTCACTCCCGACCTTCATCCCGAGCTTATGGGGCCAGTCGGCCTTGTGAAAGTCCTGCCACTACTCTGTGGGCTCAAAATGATCCCACTAGCTTGGGTGCTAACATCCTTCTAGCTCCTGCCGCACCAACAGTCTTAGCCCCCTTACGAGAGCCTAGCAGTGATGTCATTCAGCCTCCAGAGGATGGCCCACTCGATCTCCATCCTCCCCAGAGAGTTCAACCAACTTCACAGCAAAACTCAGAAAATCTTGAGAATCCACCAAAGGTGAGTGAGGCTGAGCCAAATGACTCTCAAGGCAACCTGGGCTATGCATCTCTTCTGGTATCTGATTCTCTGCATCAGCCTGTTTTGATTGCTCCGCCAGTGTCTAATGTGATTCCCCCAAGTACCCTGACCCAACCAGCCAGTCAAAGTAGCCTTAGGGAAACTACCCCACCTGTGAGATTAGTTTCACAAGGACAAGGTGGTTGTGTCTCCCAACCTCCTTCAGCCACTTCTAATCAGAATCCACTGTTTGCCCCTGGACCTGTGAGTTTTAGTTCTTCAGCCTCTAACCAGGGCCCACTAAATCTGACTCGAGACAAAACAGATGCATCATCATCATCAGAAATCACAGCTTTGCCGCAGCCGATCCGCCCTCCTCTTTCAAGGGGTCAGTCATTGGTGGGAGATAGCCACTCTGCTCTCCATGTTAATCCGCAATCTTCTCTTGTGGCTTCTTCCATCTCTAATCATAATCATCCAACAAATTATGAACTGCTTGATTTTTCTATGCACCAATCACAAACCCAAAACCAAGCAACTGGCCATTCCTCTCTGCACGACTCTACACAGTGTAGTAATGGATTTTACCTACAGGTCACCAAAGATGCTCAACAGGGTGTGAAAGCAGATGGGGATGCATCTGTCCGGACCCCAGTCTCCTCATCTACGCCACAGGTGCCACCAGCTCTTGCGCAACCAGCACCTCTGAACACCCAGCAGCCACCACCAGAACTTATAAAACCACCTGATTCTCAGGCTTCACCACAAGGACAAAATGATCCTCCTCCTGTTCCTGTGAGTGGAGCACAACCTTCCCAAGGCCAGTATTCAAATCCAGCACAGGGGCCTGCTGCAGAGGGTGCACCTCCTCCTCCTCCTGGTGCAGCATATCCTCCTGGGCCTCGGGGGCCTGTACCTCCAGGTGCTCCTCAGGCTCCTCCAGCAGAACAACCTCGACCCCCCTCCTCTTCTGGGAGCCAACAGGGTTATGGACCTCCTCCTGCACCAGGGTATGGAAGCTATTATGGAGGTAGCTATGGAGATTACCCAGATGGCAGAGCACCATATCCTCCTGGCCAGTACCCACCTCCACCTGGGGACCCCAGAGCACAGCAATATTACCCTGTATGTCTAAAGTTCTTTTCTAAACAGATGTAGAGTGTATGTAATGCATGTCAGGATGATCCACTGTTGGTTTGTTGTTTTGCTGTGGTTTTAGTTGATCCCATTCATAACTGATTAAACTTCAAAAATGATCATTTCAGGATGGCTCATACAGGAGCAGAGCAGATCCTTGGTACGGCAGATATGAGGGACCCAGTCCAGCATACCGTGATCCTAATTACCAGTACAGAGAGCCCCAGCCAGATCGACCCAGCTCCAGGGCTAGTCAGTACTCTGACCGGCCCTCCTCCAGGTCTCTGAAACCAATCTAATATCACTGTTGCTTTCATTTCAGGGGGTGTCTGCAAGCCTTTAAAAAGTCTTGTCTAGATAAAAAAAAAAATATCACAACTTAAAGTTATTAAAGAGTCTTAAATTTTATTCCTAAGTTATTTTCACTAATAGTTTTACCTAATTTCATCTATCTGTTTTAAAACGTATTCTGTTAAACCAAGTTAAGCTCTTCTGTGTTACACTTTCTGTTATTCCAAAGCTTTAAACCTACCAGTCAATATGATACTGTCTTTTTTATGCTACTATACTTGGACTGCTGCACGTGTTGGCAAATGTAGCTTAATTTAATGTACTCTAATAACCAAAGTCTTAGATAAAACCTGCTTCAGCATAGGTTCACATACTACTTTATACTAAGTTTTATATTTATTTGTCCAAACATTAGTCTTAAGTTTAGTTAAAGATGATCTTGAACTGGTCCTGTGACTCCTGTGGAATCTCTTAACATCAGTGGGTGATATTTTAATATTGTTTGTTTTTTTCATGAGTTTCATACATAGAAAGGAGTCTCTAAAGTGAGTTTAGTTTTATGCGGGGTGGTTGACTTTTTTCAAATGTCTTAAATAACCTTTTGGTATTTCTTGCACTTGTTTTACAATTTTCTTTGTTTGCTTTCTTGTTTAGGCAAGGCTATCCTGATGATTACCACAGAGCTAACCGAAGTGCCTATAGTGATTATTATGCAGATTATGCCAAGCACTATGATTATGGAGGTATTAACCACACAATTGAATACTATTGAAAGTAGTAAAACCACTTTGTCTTTATTTCTTGACCATTAAATGTGTGTGAATATTTTTTGCTCAAAGGATATAATTACGGACAGTATGACCCTCGATACAGAGGATACTATGATCAATCCTACTGGTCCAATTATGATGAGAGCTACAGAAGCAGAGACGGTTATTACAATCAACAAATGTATCCTGCCAGGTAGGTGCACATTGCAAGCACTTATTTCCATGTGTGATGTTAATGTGTATTTGTAATTGAAAGAGAACATTATTTTGATGGTTTGTGTGTTTTTCCTTTCAAATTATGGTGACTTACAATATAACCTTAATGTTATTCAAGCTCAGTCAATTGGTTAATATTTTTAACTTTTTTTTGCTGCATTGTAAGATATTTCTTTGGCTTCATTTTACTTTGCCACAGGTTGCTTTGCTTTATTGCTTCATAAAATTATGTCTTGGGATGTCTTCCAAGTATTGTACATTGCATCCACAGGAAAGATGGCTATGATAACCAGTGGCGATACTACCCTGGATATGATGCCAGTTTTGATGATGACTACCGCTGGCGTGGAGAAGGATACGGTGATGACTTCGACCGACGCAGTGTTCACAGTGAGCAGTCGGCGCACAGTGTACACAGTTCCCACAGCCACCACAGCAGACGAAGCAGCTTCAGCTCACGCTCTCAACAGGTTTGTTCACACGTTTCATGTGTATGACGAATACAACTTACATGTTCTCTACTGCAAGATCATGTGTGGACATTTAATTTGATAATTCTTTGCCTGTCTTCTCTTTGTACAGAGCCAGGTATACAGGAGCCAGCCTGACCTAGTGTCTGCAGTATATGACAACACAGCATCCACTTTAGCTGCAGACTACTCCTATGGACAGTACCCGAACCAGACAGATGCTTCCCAGAATTTCAACCAATACCCCTATCCATCTGAGTACACAGCAGATAGCACCTGGATTGCCCCTGAACAACGTATGTACAAATTAATAATAATGTCTTAAAATAACCAAAAGAGATTTGGGATGTTCATTCAGAGATTTTGAAAGCTTTTAAAAATATTTTGCACTGTTCACTGCTTTAAATTGCCACACAATCACTTTTCCTTCTAGCTCCCCCTCGTCCAGCAACCCCAGAGAAGTTCACTATGCCCCATCGTTGTGCTCGCTTTGGACCTGGTGGACATTTGGTCCAAGTGCTGCCTAACCTCCCCTCAGCTGGACAGCCTGCTCTTGTGGACATCCATAACTTGGAGGTACATGTTACAGAAATAGAAATAGATGATATTTGAGTAGCTTTGCATCCTAAAGTTTTTAATCAAATGTTTATATCACTGCCCATGCACAGAGAAAAATCAATTCTTTCCATGAATCACAGTCCTGTACTAATATGTATAAATCTCAATTAGGCTTAGATTGTAAAATTTTTATCAGTAAATTCAAGGTGGAGTAAGGAATTCCTGGGAGAGGCTCTTGATATTTGAATTCAAGAGCCCAAAAGGCAAAAGAGACTCATTATAACTTTAGAACAAAGTAGCTGTTACATAACATTTTGTATTAATTTCCACTATGCCTCTAACTCAGACCATGCTGCAGGATACCTCAGCTCAATCAGAGCTTCGATCTTTCCCTGGACCTCTTATTAAGTAAGTATATCCAGTCTTTTTTTTTGTCTTTCACAAAAATAATTTGGCGCTGTTTGTATCCTGTCCACATCAGATTACACTGACCTTTTTGTTCTAGCACAATTAATTATTCATATCATGTTTTTAGCACACAGAACACACATTTTAGTTGAATCCTTGTTATTTAATATCAGTAGTTGTCAGAGCAACTTCTGGTTTCTTATCAGCACTTATCTGTCTTGCATTTTGTCCTTGTCCATCAGGGAGGATACACATAAGGTGGACGTGATAAAGTTCTCCCAAAACAAAGCACTGGAGTGTTCCCGTGACAACAACCTCTTGGACAGGGACTCTGCCCGCCTTCTCTGGGACTTCATTGTGCTGCTGTGTAGACAGAATGGGGTGAGATGTGTCAGATACAGAACAACAAAACAGTATTGATTTTGCATAAGAACAAATTTCTCACTTTTATACTGTGTTTCTTAGACTGTAGTTGGCACAGACATTGCGGACCTTTTGTTGAAGGAGCATCGGTCTGTGTGGCTTCCTGGCAAAAGTCCTAATGAGGCCAATTTAATTGATTTTAACAACGAGCCTCTATCACGGGCTGAGGAGGAGCCAGGAGCTGGACCGCTGTCTCTCCTATCTGATACCTTCATGACTGTGCCAGAGAATGTTGGCAAAGAAACTGAGCGCTTCAGGGAGCTACTACTCTTTGGCCGCAAGAAGGTAAAGTACCCTTTTAAATACTTTAAGACCATCTACACCTACAGCTTTTTGTCCATTTGAATGAAACGCATTGCGTTTTTTTTCCCTTGATGCAATTCACGCGGGCACTTGTGAACACAGTAATTGCTTTCAGATTTGAACCAAAACCAACTTAATGAAACCATTTACAAGGTGTCCAATTCTTACATGAACACTGGATTAGTTCATTTGTAGCTGGAACATTATCCAAACTTGATCTGAACTATCAGATGTCCTACTGTTGTAAGACATGCTTTGTATTGTCAGATGTGATGTATGTAAACTACAGCAGTTTGTGTAGCCGCTGGAGAATGAACCAAAGACTGACTTATGTGCCTCTCACAGATGTACCCTGAAAACAGGGTATTCTTTCCTTCTATATTTACTTTCTTGCTCCTGACCAATACGTTTAGAGAATGTTCGTGTCTCGTTTACAGTGATGCATTTTGGTTTGCTTACATTTTTCTCCTAGTAGAAAAAATAGGGGGAATATCTACAAACTTAGAAACATATCAAACGATTCAGTTTAGCGCAAACAAACTACAGATGTGAAAACACCTTTAGTAAATGAATTTAAGTTGATGCTTGTCTAAAGTATGCAATATCATTTAATAGGATGCACTAGAAGCTGCTATGAAAGGTGGACTTTGGGGCCATGCACTGCTGTTGGCCAGTAAGATGGACAATAGGACACATGCACGCGTAATGACCAGGTGAACTAACAGTGACTTAAAAGATTGTGCCTTTATATGTTGCATGCTTGTTCTGTCATCTTTACAGGTTTCTAGATGTATCTCCTCTGTTTTTTTGTTCCTTAGATTTGCCAACAGTTTGCCCATCAATGACCCTCTCCAGACAGTGTACCAGCTGATGTCCGGTAGGATGCCAGCATCAGCAACTGTAAGTTTTGCTCAAGTCTTATTTAACACATCACTACTCAGACTCTTATCTACCAAGTACAGAGTTGTTGATTCAGTCTGTTTCTTATGTTCTTGTAGTGCTGTGGAGAAGAGAAGTGGGGTGACTGGCGCCCTCACCTGGCCATGGTGTTGTCCAACCTCACGCACACTCTGGACCTCGATACTCGCACCATCACAACCATGGGCGACACGCTTGGTAGGATTCAACGCATTCTCCTGACTAAACAAAACAACCCCTTTTCTTCCAAACAAGCACATCACTCGACATTCTGTATGCTCTTACAGCTTCTAAGGGATTGATCGACGCTGCACACTTCTGCTACATGATGGCTCAAGTCGGTCTGGGAGTTTTTACAAAGAAGAGCACCAAGATGGTCCTGATTGGCTCAAACCACAGGTCAGAAACAGACACACAGACAAATTCTTAAGATTCCAGACAATCTCACAGTTTAGAGCAGAAGAATCATATTGGGCTTTATGTGACCGCTGAACTGAAATGAGTTCAGGGTCACATACAGCAAAATATGATCTCAATTGGGCCAAACCAGTAAAATAATAACATAATAACCTATAAATAATGACAAATGCAAACTTTTATCTTTGTAAAGTAAAAATTGTATGATAAGTATGTTTACATCTACAAACAATCCTTTAAAAAAATACCATAAAAAAATAAGTGTAATATTAGGGGGGAGGGTGTCTACATGGGGTAGGGGCAGCAGGTACATACGTGGGGTTGCAGTCCATAACTAATCTAACTAACGCTGGCATGAAGCAAAAATAAAACTTACCATGTTTTCAACATCCGGCTTCTATTCCTCTATTATACAGCGGACCTTACACAAAATTTTCACAACTTCTAAGCTGTATCCACTGAGCCCCCTCCACTGCTCTATGGGCCCCCCAGAAATGCTGGGCCCCATGAATTTGTCATATTTATCCCCCCTTTATGATGCCGCAGGGTCTGTATCACCTGAACTAAAATGATTTTGACATCCTTGATTATCTCAGTGTAATTTTTGCATTTCACAAATTCATCCCGTGGGCCACATTGGACCCTTTGGCGGGCGGATTTGGACCCAGGGGACGTATGTTTGACACCCCTGGTTTAGAGTATAGAAGTATACCCACTAAAGTTGTTGTCTTTGCCTCTTTTCTTCAGCTTGCCATTTTACCAGTTTGCCACCAATGAAGCAATCCAGAGGACTGAGGCCTACGAATATGCTCAGTCTCTTGGCTCACAGCCCTGTTCACTGCCCAATTTCCAGGTACTTTTTTATATTTAATCCTAAATGAAAAAACACAGAGGGATACCTAAGCCGTGTTTAGAGCAAAGATACACAAGGTAACACTACTAAATGGAAATTAGGTGCCAGTCTGCCGTGTTTTGACAACTTGCCAGATCACATCAGTCCTACGAAACGAGACAGTGTATCACTTACATTGCAACAACTCATTTTACCACTATTAGACCTGCAGGCTTTTTGCAGCTAGATATAATTAGTGTCATCTTAAAATATGAAGGATAGTAAAAGGGAGTTATTTGCTATAGTGGCATTTCTACTACTGAAATGCAACAGTATAAATATAAAAATAAGGTGTTGGAAATGTATTCCCTCTGTTCCAGGAGTAACTCAGTTGTTTGGAGGAGTTAACATCCCCTTATAATCACATCAGAAGAAAAAACACAAAAATTAAAACAGGATTTTATCAGGACAACAGCTGTTAATAAAGCTTTGTACTTCTTAGTGGCAGTTGAGCTACAACCCATAAATACTGAGAAAAAATTCCTTGTGTAATGCTATATTTTCAATGAGCTGCTGCTGATTGTTAATCATAGGCAATGCCATCAGCTGGCTTGAGTCAAACTGACACAGGCCAGTTGACACCACTACAGCTTTTTATTCTACAACATTCTAAAATGGTTTCATTTCATGTTCATCTTTGCTCTGAAGTAACAATGAGTGCATATATAGAATGTGTCAGTGTTTGTTGATTAAGAAGAAAGATGAAAATCTGTAATGCTTGTCTCCTTAGGTGTATAAGTTAATCTATGCATGCCGCTTGGCTGAAGCGGGCCTGAGTGCTCAGGCTTTCCACTACTGTGAAGTTATCTCCAAGGCTGTCCTCATGCAGCCTTCCTACTACTCTCCTATTTTCATCAGCCAACTCATACAGGTATACTCTGTCTCACTTTGCTGTCCAGTCTCAGTACAGTCATGAAAATAGAGCTCTACTATTCTGACAAGTTGCTTGATATTGTTTGTTTACAGATGTCAGAAAAACTGCGGTTCTTTGACCCACAACTGAAGGAGAAGCCAGAGCAGGAGTTGTTCAACGAGCCTGAATGGCTGATTCACCTCAGACAGCTTGATGGACAGATCAGGGTGAGAATGAAAAGTTTGAAATTGCAAATGCCAAATTGGCAATAAGTGTACCCATTGAAGAATGTGTATCACAAATGCATTTGTTTGTAATTATACATCATTACAGATATATAACATTAAAATATTTAAGTACTGTTTCGTTTTTAGCCTTGAAAATTCAAGAGTTCAATTTTACATTTTAATTTTCATAATTTTTTTTTTATGTATTCTTTGTAACTTTTTAATAAGAATGGTGTGATGTTTGTGTTTTTACTAGACGGGAGTAATCACATATAATGCAGACAGAACAACTCCCACACAGTTCAACTGCAGCAGCCCTAGCTCAGAGCTGGATGAACCCAGTCCTCCTGAACCTTATAGCATGCCACTGGAGGTAGACGGGCCAACCCCTGATAACCCTCTGATGAGCTCATTGCTCCCTGGACCTCCACCCCAGGGAGTACAACTGATGCCTCCAGGTGTGTGTATGTTTGTCATCTCACTACATGACACTACATCACTCCAACTGTGTCTCTGAAAATGTGTGTGGGTGGAACTAAATTACAAAAGTAGATATGGTTTGCCTTTACTGGAATCCAATATCCCAACATACGATGTAGATTTTCTGTTGAGATTTACAATATTTGTTGGTTATGGTACATTTAAGCACTGGCATCACTTTATTACACTACTTTTATTTAAGACTTACCTCTAATGTAATTACCATTTGAAGTGAAGAACAGCCTTATCTTAACACTAACACCCTAACACAAGTGTTTTTATGACCCACATATTAAAGATGGGAATGGATCTTGTGTATCTGCCATTGAACAAAATCTGTTCCATATTTTTCTAAATGAATCACACAACTGACATGTTATTTTTGGCAGCATAGTAATATCATTTCTGTGAGGCCATGTTCTCATAGCAATTATTGCAACTTCTTGGACAAGTGCAGTATTACCTATTGCGACTGATTTAGAATGTGAGTATTTTCATCAATGAAACAGTTTTGTTTTTCAGTAATAGTATGCAACTGGTTCCTTTTTTGTAGTTTTCATATAGTTTATTTACTACATTTTTCTGTTGTTGATTATTCTTGTACAACGTTTTAAGTACTTTCTATTTAAAACTAGGTGTTTTCCTTTAGTGTTTACCCTTTTTACTCCTAACAGAGTATGTTCCTATTTTCCTGGACTGTTTGAAATGAAATATTATAATTAGGGCTCAGCATTTATTTGGCCTCACCTTTTCTTTTTTTTTTCCAGCTCCCACCTCCATCCTGCAAGATGGAATGCCCTCCACACAGCCCCTATCCCCTTGTGATGTGCCCACATTATACCCAGTGCCCCCCACTGGACCACCAAGCCACATCCCTGTCTCAGGCTACCCGCCACAAGATCCTGGCTTTGGCCCACCTCCACCCTTCCAGCCTCAACCTGAGCAGTCGGAAATGTATCCAGGAGCGCTCCATCAGCCATGCCCCCCACCTCCTCAGGTTGGCCAGGTGTCGCCGCACATGCCCCCTCAGATGCCACATTCACCTGTACAGATGAACTCCGTTCCCTGTCAGATGCCTCCACATATGCCTCCTTCTCCTGGACACATGCCACATGTAGAGCAGCCTCCACAGGTACCGCTAGAGATGCAGACGGCTCAGTCAATATCAACCTCCCCTCCCCGAGCCTCCCTAACGCCCCAGAGGGACTTCTATGACCACATGGCTCTCATGGTCAGAATATTCACCATTTGTTCCCATAGAATGATTTAGGTTTATTTGTACTGTTCCTTATTACTACAGAAATCATGTCGAGTTGGCTTTGTTTCTGCACTACAATAATACCATAAAACATGCTCACCATTTTGTGTTTTCTGGCAATGCAGGGACCTGGAAGGAGATCAAGGACTACTTCACAATCATCAGCATACATGGTATGTTTGCATGCAAGTATATGTAGAGACTGACTTGGCCATTAGACTATCTCTGGTGCATTTACAGCAATGTGACTTAATGTGCAGTGTCCCTGTTAAATAAATAAATGAAACATACCACATTCCTGAAATAGGCTCAAAGGTTCAATAGGCAGAAATCCTCCTCCCCTGCTCTATCTTCTTTGTCTTAAGCGCACGCAGACTGATATACAGATGGATGACACGATGATGATTCCTGTTGAGTGTATATGGAGCCAGACTATACTTCCTAGTGAACCTTTCAATATGATCTTGCCAGTTCTCAAAAAATAATTGGATTTAATTTGGTTGAAGCTTGTTGAACCTCATGCAAGAAAAGTAGAGAACAGAGAACTTGTATATTAAAGGCCTCAGAGTGGATCGCCTAAATAATGCCAAACATTATATAACACTGTTATTTATTCACATCAGGAGGAAAATCTAAGTGTGAGGTCATTGCTAAGGGATGTGAAATAGGTCTTTACTTTCATAGTAGCTTTTAAAATATTTTTTTAAATTTTTACATTTAAAGGTCCAGTGTGTAAGACGTAATTGCACAAATGGAATACAATCTTTATAGTTATGTTTTCATTAGTGCATAATCACATGAACATGAGTTGTCTGATTTTCTTTACCACAGAATGAGCTATTTATATCTACAGAGAAAGCAGGCTGCTGTTCAGAGTTTGTGCCACATGTTTCTACAGTAGCTCCAAACAGACTTCCTTTTGTTCTTTTTCTTGTTTTACAGAGGGTGTCATCCAGCCTTGAGCTGAATTACCATTACATGCTATGTTTGTTTTGTCCGTTTTGGGGTGTTTTAGTTAAGTAGAACATAACTGTAGTCCACAATCAAACACTCCAGCAGTAGACATGTGTTTTTTGTTTGTGGTTACTGACAGTGTGATTGGTTGGTTGTAAGTTGAAACTTTACCGCCGTAGGTCACTAAATGTCACATGCTATGCCTTAAATTCTTGACACCTACAGAAATGCAAAATATAGTTAAGAGACATATATGCTTCTTTGTTTTAGTGCTAGTTTTAACTTGCCAACAACTCTCATGAATCTTCACAATTAATTGTTGAAGTCTTCACAGTAATATTGCACATGACCAAATGGTGCATATAAAACATACCTGATGTTCAAAAAGGCGATGGATCTTTACCACCACATGCAGACAGAATATTCAGTCCATTTTATTGGAGTTTATCTTCTGGTTTTTCAGCCCTCAGGACATCGCTCTCGCACCACCTCCGAGTCTTCCACTCACTCTGGTGGAAGGGAAAGGAGCAATTCAGCTATCAAGCAGGCCTCTCCACCGCCGCCCTCCATCCCTGAGCAGCCCCGCAAAGAAGAGGCCAAGAAAGTCAAAAAAGACTCTCCAAAAAAGGTTCAGATTCACACAAAAATGTTGATAGTCCTTCAGTGTTCCCACAGTGTTTTAGTGCTTATTTCCTTTCTTTCAGACACAGGGCAGTGGTGGTAGCTGGCTCAGTGGCTGGTTTACCAGGAAGGGGAAGAATGAGGCTCATCTGCCAGATGATAACAACAAATCTGTGAGTTGCAGTTGTTATTCAGTGCATATACAGGCCCCATTTCACATGAATCTCTGTTTGTTAAGCTTCATTTGTTTCATGTGTTTGTGTGTTGTCAGATTGTGTGGGATGAAAAGAAACAGAGATGGATCGACATGAACGAGCCAGAAGAGGAGGTCTGTATTATTATGGAATGGATCTACAAGCCAGACTGTCTTTTTTTGTTTGTTTGTTTTTGTTTTGTTTTTAAGAAGACTGGTATTGATTTGTAAGATAAGCCAAAACACCTAAAACATTGTTGATCCAAATAATGATCCCTGTCTTTTAATTTTTTTCAGAGTAAACCCCCTCCACCACCTCCCTCTGGCTTCCCAAAGATGCCGTCCATGCCTGGACCTGCAGGACCCATTGGACCTGCAGGACCCGCTGCACCTCCAGGTTGTGGTCCGCCTGTCAACATGTTCTCCAGGAAGGCAGGTAAGCAGAGGTGTTCTTTTAGACATGACACGAAGATACACATATTTAAAGACTTCGATTTACAGATTCATTTCCTGCCACTTGGATGTTTTAATTTTCTCTTAGGCACCAAGAGCAGATATGTGGATGTTCTGAACCCCAGAGGAACCTCTAAAGCTGGTGGATTAGCTCCTGCAGACATCTTTGCTCCACTGGCACCAATGGCCATGCCTGCCAACCTATTTGTGCCTAGTTCAGGTGTGTGTCATGCATACATAAATACGTAAATGTCCTCTTGGTGTACAGGCATTATAAGACGCCGTCCTTTTAATGTGGGACAGAATATTGAATTCATGTTTTTTTCTTTCCCTCTGATGTAGCTCCTGACGATCAACAACCTCTAGAGGGCAGTGAAGGAGGAAATCCGGAACAGAATTCACCGAACGCCAGTGCTGTTCCACAGGTTTTATTCTTTGTTTAATTTTGTGATCTACTGTTAACTACACCATGGCATTAAATCACAGATCAATCACTGAAATTATTACTTTCATAACAAATTAGCAGTAGAAATGTTAAATCAAAAAAGTAGCGTTACAAGTATGGGCATCAAAGGCACATTTGATGTCATAGTAAGTCATACTTTTTTACTAGTGTGGATATGGATTCAGTCTTAAATTGCATTTAATGGGTTTGAGAAATGATAATTGATAAAATTAAAACCTTCATAAACCCAGTATGGGGCACAAAAAAACAAACCTTCTCTTATTTGGAAGTGCTAGGACAGGAGGTGCTCTCTGAAGAGCAAGGTCTTGAAGAGCTCCTTGAACATAGGCAGGGACTAAAAGAGAAACATTTGGAGTGTCATTTATGGGTTATTATGATAGTATTTTACTGGTCTAATCCACTTGGGATCAAATTGGTCTGTATGTGGAACCTGAACTAAAATGATTTTGACAACCCTTCACATTAATATCTTCATTGTAATTTTTGCATTTTATAAATTCACCCAAAGGGCCAGACTGGACCCTTTGGTGGGCCAGTTTTGGCCCACAGGCTGTATGTTTGTCACCTGTGCTGTAGGGGGTCATGATGCCCCAGGGGTAAGCTCGGCTCATCCAGAGTGTTTGTTTGTACTCAGATGTTCAACCCAACGTTGTTACCACCTGCTCCAGAGGGGCCTCCTGTGCCTGATGGCTCACAGTCTGGGGAGGTGAGACACCCTGTTTCAGTCAGCAGACAGTGTGCTGTTCTGCTTCGATGGTTACCATAGAACCATCCCACCATGAAAATGTGATACTCTGCAGCTAACAGCCAGTACACACTCTTTGCTTATTTGTATGAGTACAGGTTAATGAATCAGAGTGTTTGATACAGCACTAGAATGCATGCATTTCAGTTTAAAATCTGTCCTCATTATCATGCAAAGCCTTAATAAGTTATTTAACATCTGTTCCATCTGCTGTAATAATCTAATTCTGTCCATGTCTGCTTTCACCATCATGTTCTAATGCTGATTACATCATTTCTGTTCTGAACTGGTAGATAAGGGGGAAATATCTAATTCAATGCATGAGATTAATGGGTTTGTGTTTTTTATCTACTGTTTGTTTTCCCTCTTGCTGTCTTCAGCTCTCACGTTCTAGCTCAATGAGCTCTTTATCACGCGAAGTGAGTCAGCATTTAAACCAGGTACCTCTAGCTGGACCTCCAGTGGCCCACGCCCACTGTCACCCCTGCCTGTCACCCACATAGCTCACCACCTGAGTAACAGCATGCTTCACCATTCACACCTGAAGCTTCGTAGCTCATCCACTCCATGTTTGTTCCTGCTTCCCTGCCTGTCGTCTCCAGCATTAACTAATGCAGGGTTTCTGCAGGTCCTTAAAACATTAAATCAACTCTGTGTAAGGTATTAAAATGTTTTGAGTGGAAGGCTGAAAAAAGAGGTTTGAAGCCTGTTGTACCTCAGAATGTCACATCGAAATGTAAGTCAATGATTAATACAAATAATTGGAATTAATGACATTGTTTATAATGTTAATTTTACGCCACTGCTCTAGTGTAAGTCTAATAATGTTAATAATATGATAATAATAAGTCTAACTTAATTATGCACATACTGTTCATCTTGAAGAGGAAACATTTATTGAGGATGAAGAAACATTTTTTGACGTGGAGTTTTGGAACATATAAAGTAAATGATTCTATTTTCCTTGTTAATAGATATGGTTCATACGACTTGACATACACATACAAAGCCTACTGCCGAAATATTCAACCAAGGTTCACTTTAACATACACCATGTACTGTAGACAAAAATGTAAAAACAAAAGGAAACTGGGCAGATATGATATATATGATATACTTAAATGTTCATTTCCCATTATTGAAATACAAACCCAAAGCACAAAATCTTTTGAAACTTCTGGTGTTTGTTCTCCTTTAACTTGGAGCAAAGAATGGTTGGAAAAACTAAGTGAAATAAAATGTTATTTCTATTACTTGTAAATACCTGAATGGAGACAATTATGTAAATGAACAGTGTTGGCCACAAAAAAATCACGATCCAGTGGTTATGTAGTAATTGCTAGAGGCCTAGCTAAAGCCTTAGGAAGTCATAAACCCATAAAGCTACAGTAAAAAAAATAAAAACCCCATCACCTGATATTATTTTTTATTCTGAATAGTCTGTCCTCAAGCAGATGTGGAATAAAGTCTTGAATTTAACACATTGGCACCTGCAGAAACCTGCAAACTTAACTTTCTCCCTGTACACATAATCACAATGACAGACATGTCAGTGTTAGATGGTCTGGACTGGACTCACCCCTCAGATCAGGGAGGCGTGCTCGACGCTGTCTCAGGACGACTCCCCGCCGTTTGTCTTGGGAGGACACTTCACACTTCATTAACACTAATGCTTGCATGGATACTAAACCAGATGTTAACAGTGGTTTGTAATGCTGCCTCACTGTGCCATGTGTCTCTGTCATTGCTTCTCCACTGTCCTCTGCTCGTGTCATGTGATTACGCCGTGACAGTAGAGTATCTCTGTAATGACCCTGTCTGTTCTGTGTAGGGTCACCCTGCCCCCGGCCCTGCCCCTGGCCCTGGCCCTGCCCCCACTGGAGGAATCACCTTTTATAATCCTGCACAGTTTCCACAGGTATGAACCAAGAGTCGCACACATCCTGCACACATGGAAGAACTTTTCCCTCCTAACCCTGATTCTTTGCTGCTGCTCTTTTTTTCTCCCGGTCCACAGACAAATGCACCATCAGGAGGCGGACTCCGCTCTGGTCGCCTTGGCGGTCAGCGCCAGTACCCTGTGATGAAGTAGACACCATCCTGCTTGAAGGACTGTCATCAGATTTGTTGAAATGAGTAAAATCAGGCCTGAAAGAAACTGAAGCACATGGACTTTCTGTGATAAGAACTGATTTTTTTTTTTTTTTGCCTGCACCTAAGAAGAGCATAATCACCATCATGTCGATCTTTGTCATAACAGCTAAACCACTCTTTAATTTTTCTTTCTCGTTCATTCAGTCATTGTTTTTAACAGGTAGTGTTTCCTTGAAGGGCTTCTTCCAGCATCCAGACAGACGCTTGTATAAAGGCTTATCAACGGATGCATTCATACACAAACATGTTTGTGTAGGCCTAATCTAGTGTATGATAAATGTCACTGGTTAACTGACCAGCTTCCCCTCAGACAGACACTGTTAACTCTTACCTGAGTGCTCATCTGGGTCCTTGTTCAGTTTACCCTCCGTGTCCAGGTGTTTGACTGTGTGTATTTGTAAGTAACAGAAAGAAAGTGGCACCTTTTTTAATTTCACATTATGAACTTCTCGTGTATTTTCAGTTCTTCAGTGTTCTTACTGTCGGCTGGAGAAAGCATTTGATGTGAGAATGAGTTTTGTCAGTGGTGCGTTGTCTGCTGTGTTTGGCTTTTCCTCAGTTCGACCTCCAGTAACAGAAGGATGTCGGGGAGTCTCGGCACAGAGAAAACGAGACTGGCACCCCCGAGAGATGGCGAAGGTCTGCAATGTCAGGATGCTGCTTATTTCAGATATTTATTTCAATGTCCTCCTGCCCATCGGCGACTCTTCAGTGGAAGTGTGGGGGTCTTTTTGTTTCGTCCAATTTAAAGTTCAATTTCTCCACTTGAGAAATTCGACGTTACCACCGGAATGAAGAGTGGTCTTAGGAATAGCAGGAAACAGGAGTAAAACAGCATTTTAAATGACATTTAAAATAAATCTATCCAAATATTTGTATATCAGATTGATTGTATTTATGAGCTGTAGGCATAAAGTGTGTGTGTGAGTGTGTGTGGAGAGCAATTAATTTTTTCTGATTAGCTTTATTGAAATGCATTTATGATTCACTAGAGATGACATGGCTTCGTACTCTGATCATTTGTATTGGCCGCTTCAGCAGACAAATATTTATCTAAAATGTGAACTTATTTCTCTCAGAATTCTTTTCCTGAGATAATTTTTTTTAAACCAATACTGTGTCTTTCAGAGTCCCTCACTTCTACGACGCTTCATTAAATGAGCTTGTAGACATTGGTTCATTTCGGTTTGAGATTTATTTTCTCCCCCCATTGTTTTAATTCCTCATGTAAATTTCTTGACATAGATGCACAGAAGGTAAAAATGAATGGAAATAAAAGGTATTTTTGCGCTCTGTAGCACTTTGAAAGAAATGCCTCTTGGTTTTATTCCTGAGATGATTTTGTGTTTTTCATTCTTTAAAAATGTGACAATTCTGTAAAAAAAAAAAAAAAGCACATAAGGACCCAGAGGAGGTCAAGGAAAACGATGCAGCTTCATTTTTACTTATGGTTGTGGTTCTTAGTTTAATGTACTTGTAAATAATGACCCTTAAGTAACAAGTAAGCAAAAAAATACAAATATTGAAAGCTCACTGAAGACAACAGATTAATACTGAGACCATTCACAACCTGTAAGCCCATAGATGTAGACCTGTTAAGTGAAAATAGGTTTTATTCTCCATTGTGAGTTATTTTCACATTGACTTAAATACATTTTCTAAGTATCTAGTAATGATCAATTTTACAAGCATTGTAATAATAGATATAAAATGATAGATAACTTTTTTTAAGTCAAATGATGACAAAGATCACACCAGCTAAACCCTCCACAAAACAACTGAGATCAACTATTTAAAATTTTTCTTCGGTGTCTAAATGTGTCAGACTTTTTCTTGTGAATTCCATTACAGAGAAAAAAGGTGGTGAAAAACTGACTTTTTTTGTCTTTCATAGAAGATTTGCATATTTTTCAACAGAAAAACCTGCCTATGGGTGCATTAATTGTACTGCTTTATGTCAGTGAAATGTTTGACAGTAAAAACCTTTCTGTTTTCTGTAGCTTATACAGTCATGGAAAAAGTTATTAGACCACCCTAGTATTCTTCAATTTTTTGTTTATTTTAATGCCTGGTACAACTAAAGGTACATGTGTTTTGTCAAATATAATAAGAACAAAAATAGCTCATAGTAGTTTAATTTCAGAGCTGATATCTATCCATTTAATATGTTTTCTTGATAATAACCAAAGTCACTTCAGTTCTCATCAATATGTCATTGTTCTGACAAAAAAAATGCTTTTATTCATTCCGTTTTCTGTCTGTTTTAATCACATGATCCACACAGGAGTTAGTACTTGATTGCATAACTATTGTTTTGGATGACTTT
>JAPTYQ010000005.1:28644395-28655142 GCA_029814465.1 Ostorhinchus cyanosoma | reverse complement strand
TTTATATCTGTGATATTTAATTTGTCAGATGTGTAGAATCATTTCAAGTTTTCCAGGTGAAGGACTGAAAGTGGTGCAGATTTGACATCGTTCATGTCCTGCCAAATGCTTAATTTAGTGTTTTCTACAGGCGGCAAATAGAGAGTATATTAATTTATAGAACACATCAAAAAGTAAATGATCTGATTTGTTCAGTAGCAAGGTTACTGCAGGTCACTAAAAGGCATTAAAAGTCTTTAAATAGATTTTGTGAAAATTAAGGCCTTAAATGGCATTAAAAATCTAATTCTATGTCCAGAACCATTAAAAGCTAAGTACACTTGTTTGTTAAAAAGCATTGCTATTCACAATTTATTTCAATTATATAAACATTGAATAAGTTTGATCAGAAATATAGTGTGATGATTGATAGGTGGAACCCTTTAACTGGCTGTTTATGGACAATACACAAATTCACAACAGCAGATACTTGGAATGCTTTGTTCTGTGCGCGTACTCATTCTGTGGTGAAAGTGAAGGGAATATTAACAAATGTCAGAAAAATCAGAAAATGCAAATTTTAGCAGAAGTGATTAGAGGGGGAATTATTCAGAACTGAGTTAAAGCCTGTTGACTGTCAAAAACTAAAACTACAGTTGGACATGGGCATTCAGTTTATTAAAATAGGCACTAAAAAGCATTACACTTGCTGGTACCTGCAGAAACCCAGAGTAGTAAAAGGATAAAATATAAGCATTTGACAACAAACTGCAACTCACCTCGTGGATTTTTTTTTTTTTCTTTTTTTTAGAAATGTGATTCTCTTGGCTAAACATCCTGATGCACATGGGTTTGATTTGGCTGCTTTTAGGTCACTAACTGGACATATAAATGTACTGACCTACTTCTAAGTTAGGTTTAGTACCCTCTGCTAGAAAGCGGCAGCATCTGTCAGCCTGGATAATTCCAATAAAATGTATGGCATTAAGGGTCAACAGATTGAAAGATTTATTTCTGTATAAACAGTCCATGAACTCACCTCAAATCACCAACTTTCACGCCATTCTTGTCAACCTGCCACCTGTCTATCTAGAAATAAGCAACTAATCAAATATGAGCTCATGTATTTATATCTGTTTTCATTTCTACTTTAGATTTGATATATTTTAACTGCAAACAATCCTGTCAAAATTGCAACAATTAAGGGGCAAAATCAAACTTGAAAATCTTAATTTCAGAAGCATGAAAAAAAGGAAAGTAAAATCTGAAGTTTAGGAATTTTATTAAATTAATTTCAGAATATAGTAGCAGACCTGATTGTTAAAACATGATGATTGTTTTTATGTCACTGCTGAATCCAGATCAAGAGCTGCATTTTCTCTGATGTACATTTGCATATCCTATTGGTCCAGCCTTGTGCCAAAAGGTTCATAAAAGGAAAGTCAGGTTTGTACATAAACCACTGAAATACTTTTTTTTTTTTTTGCAATGTATTTTCCTGTTGATTTATATGTAAAGCACTTTGTGGATTCTGTCTGCAATAAGCACAATTTACATTAACTTTATTATTACTAAACTTTATTAAATACAGTCAGCATTTACACTTTACACCAACAAAAAATAGCTAAAGTTTACAGTTTAATTTTGGATTATTTTCATTTCTGTGTGAAATCATGTGGGAGCTTGTGTTCCCAGTCAGTAAAAGCCTATCATTTTCCTTTGAGGTAGATTACATTGAAGTACAGAAGGTCTGTTGTTGCAGCCGCTGCATCCGCTGATGTGGAAACATCACATAGATCTGACAGAAGCCCACTGGCAGCTTTCCACTCAGGACTTTATAAACACAGGATACACTGCTGTCACCTCCACAGAGTCTATAAGCCGGTGCATCGTCGTGGTCACCAGTCGCTCCTCTATCTCATGGGATTCAGACAGACTTAGAAGGAGATGGACGGCCTGGTGTGTCTGAAGATGTGAGCCTTTTTTCCCTCACATTCAAGGGTTTCACCATGAGGGCACTGAGGCCCATCATTGTGCTTTTCTCACTGATCCTGAACAGCAGAGGCTTTGAGCTCCAGGACACCATCCACACGCTGATCGAGGAGAACATCCACCTCCACGACCAGCTGGAGAACCTCACCCAGGCCCTGCGAGAAGTCAAACGCATGCTCATACGCCACTCCAACGGTACTCCACACCTTTTAGGCAGAAGTAATGATACAAGCTTGGCTCCAGGGATGCATTTCCTGCAGTTTGGGGAGTGAAAACTATATATCCAGTAAATCAAAGCTGAATGAAATAGAGTAAATTTATTTGCTGATTAAGTTTTTCAACAATAAAGAAATGTAACTGTATAATATTGAGTTGACTTTAATGTAAAAAAAAGAAATAATAAGGAAATGGATTCACTATAATTTTAAGTTATTCTGTTATTTTGATAATTCACCAGAGTTTTGGAGTTAATCTCTGATACATTTTTATTTTCATTTTTTTATTTTTAGTTTAATGAAAGTGATTAACAATTTTTACCTTGAAAATGTCCAGCGCATCATTTGCACTGTCATCATTTATCATTATCTTTTGAACAGAGACAGGTTCAGTCCAGTGGAAGAAAACTCTAGAGTGCAAAGTTACTCCAGTGTACTGAAATTGGTTAAATAAATGTGAGCATGTGTTACATAGACCTGTAGTAGATCTAAAGACTAAGTATCCAGGTAATAATAGGAATATTATGTACTTCCTTCTTTTTTTTAACAAGTCAAAATCTACTTTTTGCCAAATCTATTTCATGAAATAAAATCTTCAGACAGGTAAATGTATTTAAATTTATATTTTACTACATTAAATCTGAACAGTAGTGTCATATCATTTTTTTTTTTTTAAAGTAATCTATGGTCATGGTTGCTAATTTATTTTAACAGTGTTGTGCCTTTTCTGCATGACTTTATGGTGGAAATGACTTTATGTAAAAGAAAAGAAAGAAAAGAAAATTCAGGCCCCATGGTAAAATGCTAAATATAATGGAAGTATCTTTAAATGTTAATTCTTAAAATGACAGAGAACAACTCAATTCAAGAACTAAAAGTACAAATTCACAGTTAACTCTTTATAGTGTGCTTATATTTTCCATATTTTCTCATTACACTAATTTGTATTTTGACAGACACGAGTTTAATGAAACATATGTTTAATCCTGTAAAGCCTGAACATTAAATCATTGACAGAAAATCCCAGTTCTTTGAAACTGGAGCCTTTATTGGTCCTTCTGAAAAACCCAACATGATTTTTCAAATATCAATTTCCATGTATGAGTTTCAATTTTGTTTCATATTTGATACATCAGGTCTCACTGCTCAAATATTATTATTTTTGAACAAACAAAAACATAATATCACACAAACATGTCTGACAAATTGTTAATTCCTTTTCTAAATTGTCAAAGTTCTTCTTCCTTCCTCATTAATGTCAGACTTGTTGTGTCACTAAAGGCCTCTGGTGAACAAATCCCTCACCCTGGTGGATTATCTGTGAATTGCATGTATCTAATTGTATACATCAGGTGTTTCATGAAAAAAATATCATACTGATCATGTAGAGGGCTACAAAACTCATGTATCAAATATGATACGTTATAGGGTTAACCCATAAAGACCCAATTATCCACCATCGACCAAAACCATCAACTGATCTAAACCATTCAATACCTGTTAATCCATTAATTCTATCAATACATGTAAATAATTAATGTAAAATACAGTTTGTTGTCTTTTCATGGTCATCAGATATGACCCAATTGGATGTTCAGAGGCTCCGTAGTTACCATGGAAACACTGTCATCTTCTACAACGTTGATTCACCAGTAAAACCCATGGAGTTGGATCAATGACAGTGGATGGAAACACTGGGTTTATGTTCAGATATTGCTTTAAAAGTCACTTTTTCTTCAGTTTTCTCTGTTTTGGATAAAATAACCTCCAACTTTAATTAGAACTTTTAAGAACATCTACATAATCAGTGAATTAAATACAGGAAAATACTTGACTTTCACAAAAAAAACAAAAAAACACTGAGGATAATATTGCACTAAATCAATAAACAGTGATAAATCACTTCAGAAAGGTTAAATATAGAGAAAAAAAATATTTTGGGAACCGTCACAGAAGCAGCACCGGGTCTTTAAGGGTTAAAGGTGAAACAGCTCCTGTATCTTCTATTTTCTGTCATTCACGTCTTATCCCTCACTTTCATTTCCTGTTTATGTCGGATCCAGCTCCTCTTAATCCTTTTCACTCCTGTTCTCTCATAATAACACATAGTTAATATTGTGTTTTTCTTTCTGTTGTACTTATTTGACCTCAACCTGGATACAGCTGATTTTTGTTCTGCACGCATGTGTGTCAAGTAACGGATAGAACTGTTGTGTGTGTTGACAGATCCAGATCATCATGAGCACCATCATGATGAACACGTCCAGCATCTGTGGGATGAATGGTCCCAACACGGTGAGGAACAGTTTACGTTCAAGTCAAAGTGCAGATGGTTTTGCTTCTCTCAATAGGAAGAAAAACACAGTTAACCCTGATAGATCTGTTCAATTTACTGTAAGTGAAACACCAAAAACCAAAACCCTCAGGCTGCTGCACCTACACGGAGAACAGCCATTATAAAGTCATACAAAGTCACAGCACGATTTACTCCATAAAGTGTTAAAACACAATAAACACTACCTTACTCTATCAATTTAGTGTTTCTGGCCTTTAATTTCAGAAAACCTAAACTGGCAGAAGTCTGGAGGATATCTGATAAATATGACACACACTGACTCGTTGAATAATTGGAATGATTTAGACTGAATATCAATCATTCTCGTGACTTTGGTGTTTTAGCCAACCACAAAAAAAATAAAAAACTGTTCTCCTTTTTTCATCTTTTTCATAATGGTGAGTACATTTATGCTCAAAATGAATAGGAAGAGAGTTTTCATTTTATTCCACTTAGATATAATGAACTGGTCTGATAGAAAACCTGCCCTTGAGATTTATCTACCAAAAATAGACTAGCAGTCCAACAACATATTTAAGTCCAATATAATCTCACAAGGCCATACTAAAAAAATAACAATAAAAAAATAAAAAAAAAAGTAAAGTTACATGATGAAAATGTGTGCATCTACAACTTATCCTTTAAAAAATGTACTAATAATCACCTGAAAATTCTGGAGAAAAATAAGTGTAATTTTATCAATATTATGCCTTTACACTAGAGGAAAACATTTGGAGTTATTATTAGTGGGTTATTATGGTAACATTTTACTAATCCAACCCACTTGAGACAAAACTAGGGCTCTATTTGGCCCCTAAACTAAAATGACTGACTGTTAATATCTTAAGTATTATTGGTGCATTTCACAGATTAATCCCACAGGCCAGACTGGACCCTTTGGTGGGCTGCT
This sequence comes from Ostorhinchus cyanosoma, assembly GCA_029814465.1. Classification (NCBI taxonomy): domain Eukaryota; kingdom Metazoa; phylum Chordata; class Actinopteri; order Kurtiformes; family Apogonidae; genus Ostorhinchus; species Ostorhinchus cyanosoma. Next base: position 28,649,711 of record JAPTYQ010000005.1, on the reverse strand, counting down.
TTTGGCCCCTGGACTGCATGTTTGACAACCCTAATCGAATCGAATCGAATCGAATCGAATCAAATCTCTTAGTGTGTTTGTTTAATTTAGATAACAAAAAAGCAGAAAAGACTGACAATAAACCTATAGAATAATTCAGATTGTACATGTAATATAAGTGCTCTATGTGTTAATTGTTTATTGGGGATCTCCATTAGCCTCCACTGTGGTGGCTGCTAGTCTTCCTGGGATCCCAATTAGAAAAGACATCAAATATTTCTACATCATTCACAATAAATACAGTGAAATACAGTAGAATAAATAATAGTAAACCCATCCAGGAAGTACAACTTTCACATATGTTACACCATAGTGTCAGTGTTCTTTTAAATGCATGTAAATTAAGTAAATCCTTCAGCCTTTTTGGTAAATTATTCCAGAGTTGCAATGACCTGAGTAAAACAGACTTTTGTAGTAAATTAGTTCTAGGCTGATTAACAACCAAATCAACACGATAAGCACGCTGAGTAGAATGTTTGTGCGTGATCTGATATTGTCAAACACTGAAATTGGTTTACCAGTTAGAATTATTTTCTTTAAAAATACTAATAATTCATACTATAATTATTTTAGGCCAAGATAATGTATAATGCATTTCCTTAACACTTGTAGATACGGACATTTTGTATGTTTCATGTATTGGATTGTGATCATTACATAAAATCATGTAGACAGACAAACTACACATATGTAAAGCGCTCCAATAGTCTGACTGCACTACACACCAGGCCATTAACTAGCATTGATTTCATGAGCCTGTACACCACAGTTAGATTTACAGCTCATGTCAGCGCAGATATGTTTCCATTATCTCATACTCTGAACATCCACTCGACTCTGGGATGGGAAAATGGAAATAAGGGCGAAGACTGTTTAGTTGTTTCGCTCATGGTTTTCCTCCCTTCCCAGCAGGCATCAGTGCAGAAACCCATCTGCTGTTGGAGCACGCCTTCTGCGGACACGAGCTGCACGCATCAGCTGCTGCCCTGCACAAAAGAACACCCCTCCTGCTGCTGCTGCCCTTACCCTGCCTCACCCTGCTGCTCATCAGCTGTTTATAGGCCACGTCGGCCTGTTTTCCACCCAGAGCCCCACAAACTGCATCTTACCCATCGCTTCTTCTCAAATTTACAGTTACGTCCGTGCAAACATCCACTCTGTGTAATGTATAGCAGCCAATGTCAGCACTTCCTGTTAAAAGAGTCATTATTGATAGGACTGGATGAGTTGACCCAACAATCAAACTAAACACCTCAGGGGGAATTGACTGAACTGGAAGCTGGTTGATGCTGGCATATCATCACTGAGAATTATAAAGGGTCGAACCTGGTGATTTGATTAATTTCCTCTGTTTTTCTGACTGCACAGTAGACATTTGGACTTTTTAAATGGAATTATGCATTTCCAAACATTTCCCTGTGGTCTACATAAACTGTAAATGCTCTGCTTGGGTCTGAATTCAACTCCACAGGTCCATCTTCAACCCTATTTCTGAGTAATGACACCAGAAAGGTCGTTTTGAGCGCCGGCCCTTTAAATGCAAATGAGCCACTTTAGACTCCGCCCCCTCCAGGTTGTTGGCTGTGCTGCTCTGTCCTGTTCGACCAACAACTGAACATTTTAAGTAATCAGCTCAAAGTTTTCAGTATGGACAACAACCGCTGCTGCTGACAAACAATTATGGTGTATTCAGAAATATTCGTAGAAGTCTTGAACTTATACATACAAATTTCATGATGTAACTAGTTAGACCCAACAAATTAAAGGATTAAGACACGTAGAAATCCACTCTTTGCAGCACCTGGAGAGGTCAAATTCAAAATGTGTGAACTATTAGGGTCCAAATACACAAATAAATGAACCAAAGACTAATAAAAGTGAGTTTAGATAAATATGAGCCCTTTATGACGCATGTGGAACACACAGGGAAACGATAAAACTAAGGTCAGACTGTCATCCTTTTGTGACATTTCTCATTCCAGTTTAGCCAAAGTGTAGCTCTGCTGCTACAGGTCTATGTTACCATGGGACAAAGAATTAGGTTCATCTTATCAATATATTGTTTGACTGTAGCAAAAATTATTGGTGTTTTATGAGAACCAATTTGTGTAAAATGGGTGAAAAGTATCTGTTGGACTTTTAAAATGTATTGGCTTTGAGATGTCGGCATAAATTCACTGAACTCAAGTACTCTTGCAGGATCACAAGCCTTACCCAAGAAAAAGAAGTTGTTTTTGTGACTTAGGGGTTCTTTCAGGTTTGACTATAACACATTTATAAATATAATGATTGAGACCTGAGGTTCAAAGGGTAAAAATGGCACCCCCCACAGGAATCCTGTGGTTCAGAAAAGAGCAATGCAATGGCTTCAGGTCAAACTGCTGGAAAATAAATGAAAATTTGGCACAAACCTCTGAACAGAGACAGTAACTGCAAATGGTTTAGGTGCAACAGGATTTAAAAAACCAAAAACAGAACATGGCATACAGAGCCATTTTCACCTGCTGATTTTAGACTTTAATTCACAAAACATTGTTACATCACAGTGCAGTTTAGTATTATTCAGTTTACAGCTAAAAAACAGGTTTTTAGTGTTTTGTACCTTTGAGCAAATTAAGAACTGACTGGAGCTTTCAATTTTTGTTTAACTCCATTCTTTATTACGCATCATTCTTCCATTGGACATGTCAGGTAAAAATACATACGTTAAGCCCCATCCCTTTTATTCCAACTAAATTGAATTCTCCTGAACATACAAAAGTTATAAAACTAAAAGTCATTTTAGACTAAGACTTTAGTTTAGAGTGAAACATATTCAACACAAAAAAGACGCAAATGAAACCTGGAAATTTTTTAAACACAAAGAACAAATCATTACAGCTATAAGAACATTTGAACTAGCATCTATGTCAATGTGCATAACAATGGGTCCTTGATAATGACAAGTATTTACGCTTATTAAATATAATGTGTTGGAATGATGTAGACATGAAGAGCACCCAGTGGGCTGCCGTAAGCATTTTCTTTTGGTTCTGCTTGAATGCTGGTCGTTTGCTGCAGTGAGTGATAATGTTACAAACCTGATCAGCCTGTCATCACTACAGGGGTCCATAGAGTACAGATAAATCATCAGCAGTCCATGCAGACAGTGTATGTACAGTATGTTTGACATTATGGCTCTAGTCTATATCCAGGTCTGAGTCCTCGTCACTCTCAGTGTTCTGTAGGGCGGCTCCAGAGCGGATAGTCTTCGGAACAACAGGTAGTTTGTCGGGCAGCAGGCCGTACTCCTGCAGCAGGGCCTCCAGGTCTACAGCAAAGAAGTCTTCGCCGAGCTGGTCCGTGAGCCGCACAAAGTTGCCGATCAAGTCGCCTCCTTTGTAAACGAGCAGTGCGGGGAGGGCGCTGCCTCTGAACAGAGCACTGGTGCTGATGGCTGAGCTGCGGACGCTGCAGAACTTGATCAGAGGATATTCCTGAGCCAGACACAGCAGGCTGCCGCTCATGGCCTCACAGCCTGGGACCTCTGGTTCATAGATGTGGATCATGACCAGTGTGCCTTTTTCCTCCTTGTCTAAAGCCTCCAGGAAGTCCTCTCCACTGTTCAACTCATAGACCTGTTCAAAACGTTTGCCCCGGCAGAACTGGCGTCTCATCTCTTCAATGCGCTGCATCCGGTAATGCTGAAGGAAGTCTTCATCATCTTCCTCCTCCTGGAGCATGTTGTACTCCTGCATGGTCATCTGCAGGGTCAACAGAAAGAAACTAGTCAGGGACACCAACAAATCAGCCCCATGAGGCACCTTCATTTCCCCCAAGATTCTTCAATGTGCACATGGGAGTCCAATTGTTCTGAAGTTAACCTGCTTTTTATTTGCCATTACTTAAAAGGTTCAGTGTGGAATAATTAGCTCCAGCCTCCTAAACATTAACTGCACAAATGTGGAAGTCCCTTGTTTAGAGTTACAGTTAATTTGGTTTGTTCTAGCATTTTTCATTAAGGGAATAATCAAAACATAGTAGATAACAGCCAATCATTTCATCATGAGCGCTGTACATTTAGCCAACTACAAGAAGAGACAGACCATTTGGAGCTACTGCAGAAACAAGCTGGTGCACCATGATAGACTCTGTAGATATAAAGGTCTCCCTCTAAAGTGAGGTAATATATTTTTCAATTTGGTCACGACAACTACAGCAATCAAAATCATGATCCACTTTTGAATTTGATATTAATTTTAACACACTGTACCATTAACAGAAAATTTCAGATGAACACAAATTCTCAGGTTCAAAAACATTTCAAATGTTCTGTGATATGGAAAACCTGTAGATTATTTTGCACAGCACTGTAAACAATTGTTGACTTGGGTTCCTACATAAAGGTCCATAAATATTTGAACAATGAAACATTTTGTAACTTTGCTTCTGCTTTAAAAGGAAGGAAGATGTGATTGAAGTGTGGACTTTCAGCTTTAACTCAAGGGGTTGAACTAAAATATTGTGTTGAATCGTTAAGGAATTACAACTGTTTTTAATGCAGTCCCTCCATTTTCAGTCATTTGTGCCCATTTCACTTACTTTGCCTTTGATTTTTTGCTGCAGTTCTTTTTGTTTCTCTTTGTCTTTTTCCAGGTCGAGGTCGGAGCGGCAGGTCATGGACAGCTTCTTAATCAATCTTTCCATTTCCCTCTTCTGTTCCTGTTTCTGCTCAACCTCCAGTTGCTTGTACTTCCTCCAATCATTGATCACACCCTTTGGTCCTTTGACAGAAACAGATCAAGTAGTTATGATTTTGTAAATTTTCTATCTTCCTCGTCCCATAGCAACCATGTACACTGTTAAATAAAAGACCAACATATGGGTTAAAAGTATTTTGTGCCATGTTTCCCCTGTTGTGCAAACATTCAAAATGTATTTTTTTTAAGTTCTGGAAAAAATAATGCATTGGTACCAGTGTTTAAACTTTTAAGACAAAAACGCATTGCTACAAATTCTGAAATTTGGATATTGACAGAGCTATGTTACCAAGACTTCAAAAAGAACAACTGTTTTTCCATGATGTGACAGAAATTGCTACTTCCCTATACTGTTAATATAAAACATTTAAACAAAATAGTGTACAATTTGGAGCATGTGTTTGTAATGTACTTGTGATTGTTACCTGTGTTGACTGCACTGCCATCAGCGCTGTACTCCGTTTCTGGTTCCATCACGCTGGCATCACGGATGGTCTTTCCCTCCCCATCGTCATCTTCATTGTCACTGCCCTCATCT
>JAPTYQ010000005.1:28630249-28644295 GCA_029814465.1 Ostorhinchus cyanosoma | reverse complement strand
AGATGTGATAATACAGTATAGAGGATGGAGCTTCTAAGTACAAGATACAAGTATTAAATGAGAAAATAATGAAGTTTCGTGCTAGCGAATGTTAGCATCTTGGTTAATTAACACCCAATACATCTGCTTAACAGGATCTTTGTGCATTTACTTAATGTAGAATAAGGCTTATGGAGGAGTTTCCACATCTTTATACTTCATATTTTGTTCATCAGTCCTTTATCTGTTCTGTCCAGTTGAAGGTAAAAAAAAATGGAGACAATATAGGTCTGTGTACAGCAGTGTTCCTGAACTTCAAGAACCACAGCTGTTAAAGACAACAAGACTAACACGGTTCATATAAAAAAATTAAAATCCTTTCGTCTCAGATTTGTTTTAGTTTTTTTTTTACAGGCACAAATCAATTTACAGAACTAGAATGGGACAATATTACAGAAGATTAGAACAGAAATATATTAGGAGACATGGTGGAATGATAAAAGAGAACTATTGAAAATATCTGAAACAAAAAATATGTGAAAGTATATTACAGCACAAAAGACCAAGGCAAGATACAATTAAAACAGCAAGGACTTAGATAAACTAAAACTAACTTCTCTGGCATTGGACATTTTTTTCAATAAACTTAAGAGATTTGTAGTAATCAGTAAAATCATATCTAAACAAATTAAAAAGGAGGGGATTGTGTCTTTCCACTTCGAACAATGAATATGAAATTTACTCCAAATAATAATAAGGTTGTCTCAGATTTGTTTGGACCCAGAACCAGGAAAACTACATCCCCATAGGTTCATGGCGGAAATAACTTTTGCTGTGATTCTTTTCGGTTAATGGTACCCTCTTCTCACCACACTGCCATCTACAGGCCTGGCATGATCATGACGGTGTAGATTTACGAAGCTGTGTTAACGTAGATTAACGTTAACGTAGCCCCCCCTCCATACTGGTTTTCTTAGAATACCCGGCTTGATCTATGAAAGCACCCTGAACATATACACAATAAATAATGACAATGAACAATGAATGTCCTGACCAATGAGGCATAATAATCCCATATGACAGTTGTCACCGGTCGGACACAAAGAGAACTAGGACAACTATTCATCTGCACAGTGTAGGCTTAAAATAAGTGTGTCAGTTCTATAAAACCTGAGAAAAGGCGACATTAATGATGCACTTAAAGCTTTACATAAACCAGCTGATGGGCACAGATGGAAAGAAGAAACTAATCCCTGTTTACACATTTCACTTTCCCTGTTTTCATGCAATTAAGTTGATACCAGAAAAGCATGAGGACGTTTTTCTTTTCGGAATACCAGCAGGTGACGATAATAATAAAAAATCTTTCATATCTATGCATGTTTGTTTCTGATGTAAACAGAAGGCCTAAAGCTAACACCCAAGTTGTCAGTGTGAGCCACAATATACCTCCGTAGGTTCTCGTTTGCACATAGCTTAAGTTAAAGTACGCACCGTTACTGAAAACTGAAAAGAGACAATCCAATTAAAGTGTATATTAAGCAGGATATAGATAATGGGCTGTGGTTGTACGAGGGGATAGTTGACCTGGTTACCTAGCTAGTGAATGAGACCCAGGCTAGTCGGCTAACTGAGCTAGCATCTCATAAACTGACCCATAAACATGAACGATAGTCATCTGGTAAAGACTTGACATTACTTTACTGCGGTAATATTGGTACACAAATGCAATAAAGCCTAATTAAACTTCCTTATTTTCAGTATTCTTACCTTAGTTTTCCACCAAGCTAGTGAAATGTCTCCACTGGTCCTCCTGCTAATCCGCTAACTCTATGAGCCTTTGACGCACCTCCTCCGATGATGATGCTTTTAAAGGGTCACGGCGATATCGTACACAAGGATGTCACAAACAAACACTAAACCAGGAATTTAAACCTGGAAATGTATGGATTTGATATACTAAATACGCTTTGTTTAATTATTGATAACGACTCATATATGAAGTGCGTCACAGAGTCATAATCACTGTGTTATTTGTTTCCCAAATACGTCGATTTAATTAATGTTTGCAATTCAGCGACTGATTAACCACATCACTCTCAAAATATGTAACTTACACAGTCATAGCTCATGCTGACTTGATTGATACTCTGTGACTACTGTGATTCGTACAGTATTCATATGTAATTACACGTTTGAAGTGTTTGCACTAGTAGTCCTACTTTACCAAGAACACCTGAATGCAGCATGGCTGAAGATGCAGTTCCCACCTTCACAACTAGATGGCAATAAAACTTTGAAAAGTGGCTCACACCTATTCTCTATCTCTATTACTGCTGGCCACTACTAGTACTAACTGTTCAAATCCTTTTCTCTGCAGCAGTCATACCACTATTGCCAAGACAAACATCTTACATTATCGTTTAGCTTTTTTTCTTTTTTCCAAGAGCAACTCTTCCAGTAACACAAATCACTGTCATGAGACAAATGTGTGAAAGACTAGTTCATCTAAATTTCTCACTTTGGTTTAATGCGCTTTAAGACCTAACTATTAATTCTGTTAGTTCAAACCGTAACACCTCACAAGTGGGTTGCTTCTGCTTCTATCAGTATTCAGTCACAAGCCAAAATAAATATTGGTTTTTCAAGAACAAGTGGGAGAGAGGAGGAAATGATGGATTGCATGAAATGGACAGAACAATGGAGAGTGGGCACAGATTTTAATCAAAATGAATTGACTATAAACTACTTCAAGCCAAGTTTTATTTCAATGAGACTGGTTCTTCCTTTACAACTAATCTAAACACAGTACACACCTTTACTGCATGTCAGTGTGAAAACAAGCAAATGTACAGTATTTCACCATTCTGTAATAAAAACATTTAACCAAAACCATATGTTTGCCTTCTTCAATGTGTTTGTTTTGGTGTGAAGTATAGTCTTGTGTGATTCTCCAGTGCTCTTCAAACAAACATGACTCTACGTTGTCCACACACACATTCTCAGCACTTGACCATTTCCCCCAGTATACCCAGTTTACTTCATATTCGCACATCACACCACATCTAGACTCCTCTGTCATAGCTCGTCAGTCCTTCCTATACTGTCCTCATTCTCATTCTGTATTTGAGCTTCTGTGGGGACTCTGAATGCCACATAAGGGCATGTTCTACTGTTCAAACAGACCAGCTTCTTCAGTGTGGCAGAGTTGACAATGTCAAAACCCACTTTTCCTCCAAATGTGCTGGGCTTCCAGTAATCTGGAGCGCATATAGGATTTCCCAGGAGGCCTTTGAGCGAGAAGGGAGCTCCCATCTCCACCATGCTCTCTCCAAATATCGCTCCGGGTCGGGTTTTCTCTAACATCAGGCCGGGATAAAATTCCAGAGCATCAATGTGACCATATAACTCTTCAAGCTGGACGACTATTTCCTCATCATCTGTAAAAGGTAACACAAAGTATTAATACAAATATATACAATATTTTAAGTTAAGAGTGAAGAGAACATCTTGTATATAAGACTCTTTTCTGGGACAGGGCCATTTCCATAACTCCTGATGATATTATTTTCAACAGGTAGAGAATTTTAACAGTTTAATTCCTCTCATCAGTAAAACATACATATATTGAATACAAAATAATATTGGAACCAATTCAACACCCTCACTTTAGATTTTTTTCTGAAATGCTGTTTCTTGGTGAAATTTATTTCATTTTTTTTTAATGTTCCATAACTCACCTGTGTACCACAACCCAGGCTTTGAGTGGGATGTTACAGAGAATGTCTTCCAACAAGTCACAGGCCATTTACTCCAGAAACTATTCGTAGCTGCTCTCACAGACATATGAAGTCATAAATCATAGGCTTCAGGGTGTGTGGTCTATACACACAGAAGCCTTTTTTTCTTACCACTAAAGTCTCTGAACGACGAATACGGCCTCAGATTAAAGCGCTTCCTGTACTCGTTGAAAGGCTGTATGCGAAGCTTTCGGGACTCTTTTATGGCCCCCACGGCCACATTGGTCACCACAGCGTTAATGTTGTGTCCTCCACCGATCTGTAGGATAAAGGAGAAAACACTTTGTTTTTGTCTCAACAAAACGACACTATCCCAAGTATATTATGAATGAAGAAATCTAAATTATTTACACAAAACTGAATGGCCTGATGAGAAAAATTATGAAGCACTGATCCAAGTATGTGGTAGTAAGGAGTCCCAAAAGAATTTGCACGACTTCTCAGAACCCCAATTCTTGGTTTTAACAGCGTTCCAGTGTTTTCTGTGCCATTGTGTCTCAGCTTTATGTGTTTTAGTTTGACAGGTTCTAAATGCTAAGCTGTGATAATCATTAAAAGCCATTAAAAAGGGTGTCTATGACAAAATAAACATTTATTGCATTGTATTGAATTTGCTTTATTATCACATTAATGTAATTCTCTAAAGGACATCAGTTTTCACCAACAGTCAGATAATCAAATTTCCAAAAAACATAACTGGATTATTCTGACTTTTTCATCCCTGTCATTTATTGATTTGTATTTTCTCTAGAATGAGCCACATATCTAAACAAATAGCTTATATTATAAATGTGGGTGTTCTTTATCACTTATTCAGAAATAAGACAAAAAATGAAACACATTTTGTACTTTCCACACATTAGTTTTGATAAATGCATGTATCATGTCTTCAGTGAAAAGTAAACCACTTCCAAACTGAAATGAAAAAATATTCTTCGAATTTGTTATGTACTAGACCAGGGGTGTGCAACCCTGGTCCTGGAGAGCCACGATCCTGCATGTTTTAGACGTTTCCCTTTTCCAACTAACCTGACGGTCATTCTCAGGCTTCTGCAGAACTTGATGAAAGGCTGATCATTTGAATCAGGCGTGATGGAAGAGGGAAACATCTAAAACATGCAGGATACCGGCCCTCAAGGACCAGGACTGGTGACCCCTGTACTAAACTATACTGCCTCAAATCAGACATTCATCAGGTCAAACTAGTTTGTTACAATTTCCTTTGTTAACCATGTTTCAGTCAAGTATTTTCTACTTGTTCTTCTGTATTTTCTTAACTTGCAAAGACAGACTATGATGGGGACCTTTCTCAGGAAGTGACATGTTTTGACATGCATGTATTGTCAGGTCTCAGTAGTGTAAACTGAAGTAAGCGTCAACTGTTACTCCTACCTTTTTCCCCCTATTATTTTAGTTTTAGTTTTTTAAAAGTTATTCTACTTGTTACACTTTTTTAGTTCCACTGTTAAGACATTTTAGCAGTTTTGTACAACCAAGAAATGTTAAAACATGTGATATAATATTTCTGACTAAATGTTGACTTCTCAAACATTTAAAGCTAACATTCCTCAAAGAAATTCCAAGTTATTGACTTAATGGGGTGGACATTCTATTGGAAATGAATGAATTACAACAAGCCGAGTACCTGTCTGTCATAATAATTAGGTTTTGTGTTCCTGAGCCTGGCTAATATTTGTTGCTGAAAGTTAAACATGACTGTGTTTATATGCACATCAAAATAGAATAGACTTTGTCATTACACCAGTTGTGCAGTGAAATTTCAGGTGCTCTAACAGCAACAGCACAGTGATGTCCAGATTTCATATGAACTGGAAGATTCATACAAACCCATCGTTTGTAAGAATCTTTGTGACATAGGCATTAGCGCTCTTTCATTAAAAATAACATCCAGTCTCAGGAAATGAAAAAAAAAGGTGTTTTTGGCCTGTTTTTCCATTTCTGTTTGGTAGTAATTTTCTTTTTTGTTATTAGAGAAAACGCAAATCAATCCACTTTTTAAAATTTGGTTTCATCTGTTTTTACACTGAAAAAGAAAATCCAATTACCAAAAGATACACTGACTGATGCACTGAAGGAAAGGGTAATATTTTGAAATGTAAAAGTAGTATAGAAATGTGCAAATGTAAGGGTGTAAACAATGTAAACATACATGTAACGGTGTAAACAATATTGGCGATACTGTGAGTTTTGGAAGTCTTCCATCTTGTGTAAAGACATGGAAACATGCAAAAAGACAGTACCATACAAACATTTCTATCCAATAATATTCTAGCTATATGATTGATGTATTTGAGTGTTTATCTAATGACTGTGGTTTATTTAGTGTATAATATCTGTTACCTGTCCAGCCGACTGACGAGAGAAGGCGTCCACCAACTTCTCTACGCCGTAGTATGTGAGAACAGAAGTATTAAACAGAAACTGTGTGTAGGTCAGTTCATCCCCATTAATAAAGAAGCTGTCAGGCATTAAAGGGTGCCAGTGGTAGAGCTGGCTGAACTCCAGAGCGATCCGGTTCCCGTATTGAAAAGACGACTCAAACAGCAGAGTGGGATCGAACTTTAACTGCAGCATGTATCCACTGAGGTGCTGCACGTACTCCTCTATGACTATTCGAATAGTTTCACCTGAGAAGAACATGCAGATGCAAAAACACAGCGGGCACGCAGAGAGAGTTAGGTCAAAGTAAATCTAAAATCAAATCAATCAGTGGAATAAAAGCTTTGTCCATCTCACCAATGATAATGAGGCGTGCGGTCTGGAAGAGCTGCTCGTCGTCCCAGGTCGGATGCGCTGCTTTCAGGATGTCACACACTCTGTTATGCTCCCTCAGCCAAAGCGTGGCGTACATTCCCAGACCAGGGAGGAGTCCGAACACTTCCTGACCAATAGCCAGCTGATGTTCTGGTGGGATGCCTGGGGGGTAGCTCATCTTAACAGGGGCGTCGATTACAGTAGGAGGGTACACGTCTCCATCTATTAGCTAATAGAGAAACATATAATGAGTACATCCAGTACAGCACACTGTAAAACCTCTGCTAATTCTAGCTTTTGCTTTAATCTGACTCAAGTTTTTCCTGCTGCAGTAGGATTTGATTTATAATTGAATTACAGTTGGCTCCACCCTTGAATGGCAGCGACCCATACTAGTTTTTGGAAGAACTGTGCAAACACAAATTTAGTTTGACATGTTCTCGTGACATGCCAAATGACAATAAATCTATTCTAAAAATGAAACTATAGGGATTTTATGTGACACGTGGATACATTTTATGCTTTACTTTGTTGCATGTAAAAAAAAAAGAGAATGTGAGAAAACTCATGTAAAGGGTGTGTCCTTTAAAATAATCCTCATCCTACAGAAAGTAAAAATCAGTCTACAATCTAAAGGTCTCAAAACGTACATTGATAGCTTAATAGTCAGCAGTTCCTCTAATATTCTGAACACGGTGACCTAAAACCCTCTGTTCTATAACCAAAGGTCTTTTTTGTGTTGATGTACTATATTCACACGAGTTTAATACCGACTTCTTGCATCTGGAACTTGTCAAAGAAAGTTTCTCTCCTTTTCTGGCTGTAAACAGTTTTATTATCCTCACATCATTGACTTGTTCTGGGAATAAACCCAGATAGCACCAATGGCACTCATTGCTAAATCTGTAGAAATCTGTAGAAAACAGCCACTTTCTGCAACAAGTCATGCTTTTGTTAAAATGTTCAAACAATGCTCATTAGTATTTTGAAACGTTTGCAGAAAGGGTTGTTGTGGAGGAAATATCAGCTTCATCTTCTGTAATGAAACATGTCAAACTAAACCACAAAGTTAAGCTCATAGCAACGGCATCCAGCAGCTAATGTTAGAGACCAGTACCAGAAGTCTTCACAAATCACCTCACTCCTCATCTCCAGAAATTTTGTGAACATTACTCATATTAGACACTTACGCACTAGTTTCATTTGCATACCAGTTATCTGACAACTACCCAAGTGTGCAAACTAACTAGTTGAGTTAGCATGTACGGTCATGGTCCACACCAGGTTTTGCAGTCCACTCTCCATCCCTCAGATCACACCTGCAGTTTATCAGCCAATGAAAAACACATAAGCAGCTCCAGTCATTGTCAGATTGTTGCTTTCATTCAGGAAGAAGACTTCAGGTCCTTTAGTCTGTGTCGTCCAGACTGTTGTACATTTAATCTGATGATTTCTGCGTTTCAAGCCTAAATTAAAGATGTGATTTTTGTGATGAAGATTCCTGAGGGGTTTTTTGTATCACATTAAAGACTGTGCAATAAAATCATCAACTTGATTGCACTGTGCATGTGAGCCCTTAACCACACACCATCACATCCTATATTTTAAAAGGAAAGTGGACTCTGTCTCTGTGTCTTGGGCATCACTAAAAATCCAGAAAAAGCAGACTGCTGTGGTTTGGCATACTTCTGTATTTTTGGTCAAGGAAGAGACTAGCAAAAATGGCTATTTGATAGGACCAATATTTTGGGAGATAGTAGTAATTTTGGAATACAATTGCCAATCACCTTGCCAGGTCCAGAACTCTAGAATCATCATTGAAGTGGGTTACCTAGCAACAGACAAACAATAGAGCCAAGTTGCCATGGTGTCAAATTCCATGTGCAGAAACAGACAAGTCAGCTGAGAGGTTATTCAACTGAAAATGCCAGTTGAATTCACTAAGAAAGTGAAGGAATGAACTGTATCGGAGGATCTAGAAGCTGTGGTTCTCCAGGGGTCAACGCGCTCATACACAGGACTGAGGGAAGTGGCTAATGCAAGGTTAGCTTTGTGAAAGACTGAAGAACCATGGAGAATATTTGGTGAAAAAATGTTCTATGTTACAGTTTTTGCTCATGATAAACAATGAGGAGGCAAATAGGCCATAAGCACCTCTGTGGTCCTGATCTGGTCTTGGTATGTGGTTTTACATGGTCTAGACCAGGGGTGCCAAACTCTAGTCCTCGAGGGCAAGTTTCCTGCATGTTTTAGATGTTTCCCTCTTCCATCACGCCTTCAATCAATGATCAGCTCTTCATCCAGCTCTGCAGAAGCCTGATCATGATGTAATGGCTTCCAGGAGTGATGGAAGAGGGAAAACCTCTAAAACCTGCAGGATACCAGCCCTCGATGACTGGAGTTTGACACCTGTGATCTAGACTTCCACACTACAGCCACTAAAACTGGGAAAATTGGTTTTGCTTGGTTTGTCCATTCTAGGCTACTGTAGAAACATGGTGGACTCCCATTCCCTCTGTAGATAGAAATTAAACACTATTTACAGCTGATTATACAATAATGAAGATGCTGTTAAATATTATCTTCCATTTCTGCAAACAGATACCCCTAAACCTTTAAAGAAGACCTCAGATTTGTCATTTCAGTGTTTGTCTTTGTGTTTAATACCTGATACTTAAGTTTCCCGTCTTTGTGAAGCCTGAGCTGTAGCTGACGTTCCAGGTTGTCTCCATAAATGTGACCTGCATCCACCTGAATGTGTGACAGCAAAAACAATCAACTTAGAGAATGACGTAAGATTCCTCTACATCAATACAGGGTGGTAATATTGTCATTTAAAAAATGCTCAGCTGTGTTTACAAAAATTTTAGACTTGTTTTCCAGTCTTATGTCTTCTTATGAATAATTATATGAGTGCAAAGATGAGTATTAATTAAACTCACCCCATGTGCTAAGGCCTTGGTGAAGCCCACACCCATGCGGTTGTAGGTCTTAAAGAACTGGTGTGTGAAGTGCTGCGCGAAAAAGGCAAACATGAGGTTGCTGCCCTGGGGGTCGGGCCTGAACGTCCTCCTCTTCAACAGCTTCTCAACCAGTAGCTCAGGGTCAGGCAGCCCAGCCTCGCCTGAACAAAAAACACCATGACATCACACACAGCCCGGGGGCAAAACACAGATACACCACGCCTTCATAGTCCAAATACTGCAACGCCTGCATCGCCTGATATGGCCAGCCCACTGCCTTAGGTCTGCAGTGTGTGATGGATGATCTACTGATGGGTTAAAAGCTGAGGACACATTTCGGTGTGGTGCATGTTAATGTGTGTGAACCTACTGACAAAATAAAGATTCTTCTATTCTTCTTTAGTGTACTACTGAACTGTCCAAGGTTAATGATCTGCCTGCAGAAAACTTTGGCTTCATATGAAACACTGAGCGAAACAGCTGCTGACGTTGATATCAATACAGTGATTTGTATTATGGAAATGACGTAGTAGTGAAAAATATATCCCTCGTCATCTTATGTTATGCTGATAACTGTACCGAGTAAAATACATGTGAGAAACTGGGATTATATTGGCAATTTCATATTCATAATGAATAAGAAAGGTAGTCTTGGGCAATACACAAACGTAACACTTTTAAATGTCACCATTAAAAGGATATTACAACATAAATGCTGGTTTTGAAAAACTGTATTTTATCAGTACCTTGTGTTGAAAAGTATAACCACTTCCAGCCAATTCCTTCACCAGCCAAAAAATGGTCTTACATGTATGTATAAAATAAAATGTTGATTGCAGGCATGGTTTAGTAAAGAAAATACGGTGTTACCATTATTTTATCATAATCTGTTGGTGCAGTTTTCACAATTACAGGCAATCTACAATTAGTGGCAAAGTTTTGAGTTCAGGGTTTTATTCCTGAGCTTAACTTTTAACCTTTGGCAGTCAAAATGTTTTCAATTCCTCCTTGAGTCGTTGTGTCTGACCTTTTTGTGACACATTTGAAAAATTTCCCCTCACAGCATTCCTGAGATATTGCATTCAGAGGGGTGGACAGACCACAGGCCTCCCAAGTTTTCAGTTCAACCACGTGAATGCAAAATTTTCAGATTCAGTGATTATGTTAAAAATCTGCCCCTTATTCACATATTAACTCTTCCCTAGATAACAAACACTAAAAAGCTTACTCAGCGGTCAACATCTATCATAACCTCTGTGGTTTTAAAAACAGTTGAGTGATGTTTCATCTCAAGTCAAAATAAAGCTAAAAAGGAGACAAAGACGATCCATACTGTCAAATTTACAGCAAGAATCTGTGCAGTAGACATGCAGGGATGCCACTTGAGTGTTCTTTCATCTTTACGTACAGTCTCTGGTCATAACTGACAGTTGTAGAACTCAGCAGTAATTTCTAAATGTATAAAACATGACTAAGATGGGTAGTTAGCAGAAAGTAGAGTGCATGCTGTGGACTTTACTTTCCAGGATTCATTGGGGAACATTGTGAACAGACTTTACTTTGTAGGGTATAATAACTTCCTCTACACATTCAGACAGCATTACAACATGGAAACTGACTGTACTGTGGACTATGTAGTGAGTGATTTCAGGAAAAAAAAAATCAGTTTTAAGCACAGACTAACAACAGTGTTTGAAAGCCATTCTAACACAGGATACATCATCTGCAAGACACAGCATCGACTTCAGTGAACAGCTGACCTTTGACCCCTACAGGTGTGGGGCAGTCCTTTGGCACAGGAGGCAGAAGGCGGGTGTAGTAGCTCACATTGTAGTAGGCTTCCCAGCTAAGGTAGCTGTATTTAGAGTTGAAGGTTGGGGGGCTGGGTATTAAGGTGGACCTGACTGTTCAAACAAAGATACAAAAAAAAAGGTCATTTGATTTCATCAACATGTGACAACGATGAGGTTATGACTCTGACAGCTGCAGACTCGCACCTCTTAATACTACTCGCATCAGAATGTCCCGTAAGAAGGTGCTGTTGACGATGTCCCAGAGCACACGGAAATGTGTGAGAATGTAATGCACCACATTTGGGCTGGGTTTGAAGAAGTGATGCACTCTGGTCCAAAACTCCGCTACAATTGGGTGAAAAGAATTTAGTTACTGGAAGAGCAACTGGGAATTCATGTTGGAAATAAACTCTGTTCAACAAAGTCATCACAAGCTTGGCCCATTTTTTTCATTTTGCACTGAAGCATTGTTGTACAAAATACCGTGGGTGTGTATGACACTGGTCTACAGTATGTGTCACTGGTCTACCAGGACCACATGTGCCCTGAATGCAGAGTGCACACTGAGGTTATGTCTTCTAATAATGTCACCAAAGACACTGAGGTGTTACTGATCATTAAGAATGATAAACCTCAAAATGTCTAACATTCTCTGGTTATAGTTTTTTAATATGTGTGGATTTCATACATGCTTTTTTAATGTTTGAAAGTAAAGTATGTTCAGATAAAAGAACACATTTAAAGGTTGAGTGTGTAATATATTAATATAAGTTTCAGGTTGCACCCCTCCCCTCTCACCTCCTCTTTACCAACAGAGGTCACAAAAACATGACAAGCTTAGTCAAGGGGATTCAAACACGATAATAGGGGATGCTAATGTGCCCTACCACTGTATAGCCCATATAAAACAGGAAAAAGATGAAAAGGAACTAGATAGAAACATACAATAGCTTACTATACTACACTATAGGTTAGTAGACTATATTGGTAAATGTGATCTGTAGTTTTATGGGATTGCTTTTATTTCCTCTGTGTGCTTTTCTCTTCCCTTTCATCCTTTCTACTTATTTCTACTTCCACTGAACGGATAGTATTTTTCATCTGCCAAGTATGATGCAAGTGAATTACTGTCAGTGACGATGGAGTTGATTAGGTACTCCACTTGAGAGAAATCAACTTAATGAGTAGCAGACTAGCTGAGTTAGACACTTTGGTGACACAAGCTGAGCAGCAGCAGCATGGAGCCAGCTGGTCTGCTGCTGGCAGTCGCTCATGTTCCTCCAACACTTCCAAATATTTGGGTCTAGACAAGACGTTCTAACCCTGTGAGCCATGGGCTATGTTGCACTATTTCCTCATTTAACAACAACAAAAAATGAAACGAGTATCTTTCACCGGCCTACACTCTAACCCTTTTAGTGCTGGTTCAGGAAATATCAGGCATATTTCTCAGATGTGCTTCAAAGAGGATATGAGAAGTGCTTTTGTAAATACAATTGGACTCACGGATGGTGCAGTTTTCTCCGTAGTAACCGGTATGGGTGCAGTCACACTCGTACTTGTTCTCGGCATACCTCACACACACACCCCAGTGCTGGCAGGGGAAATAGCAGCATGGGTTCACTGTGGAAAACCAGAGAAAACCTCATGTCAGAGGGACAGGACCAATACTTTGCCAGGTAGGTAGAGAGAACAAGATGAACTTTTTGTGACTGCAGAGCTACTTCCTGTCCACTGGGTTCCAACAAGAAAAACATCTTTCCCAGCAGAGGATTAGATTACCATCTTTGCTTTGCAACACGGTGAAAATATTCCATAGAGCTTTTAGGCAGACATGTGCTCACACATTGAATTCTCCAAAAACATCTGCCACTTAGCTCCTAGTGCTGCTTCTTTTGTCATAGTTTTTAAGAAAAATCATTGATACATTGAAAAGAATCAGATGATTTATTTTTTTATATACAGTATGAATGATCTGGATTCATGATGTGAATCCTCAACATAGGAAAAACTCACCCTCCGTCAGTAACTGTCATAAATATGTTAACACATGAATTCGTGTCATTACAACCAGTGTGGGAAAGCACTCTACAGGCTGTGCCAATCAACAGAGATGCATAAAAAGGCCTTTGTTCTCACAGACACAATGAGAGGGGGGATTGTCGTGTACAAATTTACAAGATACAACAAGCAGAGTACAGATATTATTTACATAGAGGGAACTTCATCTTCAAGAGTAACCACAAAAGTGTTTAAAGCAAATAATGTAAAAATGCTCAAGGGTGTTTTGTTGCAGTTCAAAAACATCAAATCACCTGTTGTAAAAACTAGGTGAGTGATAAGTAAAAGTGATTGAAGGCATTTTTACAAAGAACTAACATGCACTTCCTTCCACCTGCAAAAGCGTGTCTCTGCCTGTCCACACAGGCCTCATCTGTCTCTGCCTTCCAGCAATATGCTAAACCCATCAGCCATCTCATGTAGCCCCAAACCTGATGGAGTTTCCATGTCATGTGAGGAATAAAAATCATCTTAAATGCTCTATAATGTTCCACATTTACTAATAAATCAACTAAACAAGCCTCAAGTTGTCCTCCTTGATACAAATAGCTTGATGAATAGATAGTGGGTTTTTAAAAGCTGATATAGAAAGAGACAAGGAAAAGCCGATAAGTATGTAAGTGGAGTATATCATTCCTGCATCGATCCAGTAAAAGAGGAAAAAGTACCTGGATT
>JAPTYQ010000005.1:28607146-28618614 GCA_029814465.1 Ostorhinchus cyanosoma | reverse complement strand
GATAGCGTTGTTTTGGAGGGTTCTGCCAGCATGGTTTGAGTTTTGTTTGTTTTTGTTTCCTTTTTTTTCTCAGTATTTTTCCAGTTTGTATAGTCCATTGATAGTTGTATTTTTAGCTGTCAAATGTATAAATATACAGTGGTGGACAAACGTTTTTGAACACCTCATGTAATTGTGATGTGTTGCATTCAGAATCCCCCTTAAGTCATTGAACTGTGCCCAGTTTTGTTCCGTTCTCCAAACCCACATGCTCCCTTCTGCATATACACTGTTCTGTTCAGGTTCAAATTAGATGTTTCAGTAAAAATAATGCCCTTTGAAACTCATCCAGGTATCCATGACATGTTGGAATTGTCAAGACTTTTTTTTTATGTTATTTTTTTTCTTGTTAACAAAATAAAATCATTTGCATTCGTTTGTGTCTGCATCCACACCTTTTGAAACACAATTTTTTTTTTTTTTTACAAATATTTCATGATAATGTTTGAGATTGTGTAAAATGTTGAGGGTGTCTGGAAACTTTTTTCCACTACTGTATATGTAAATGTCGTTCTTCTGTACAGCACTTTGGTCCACTGGGGTTACTTTAAAGTGCTTTAGAAAAGAAGTAGAGAGAGAGAACTTAATTGTTGACTAACCCCTGTAAGTTGCTTTGGGAAAAAGTGTCTGCCAAATGCATAAATAAATAAATAAAAAATATATATGCAGATAGCTACCCAGGGCAGAAAGAGATGTGGTGTCTGTAAAAGAAGCAGATCATGGATGTTTTATTCAGTAAAAGGAGGGGCTCTGTCTACAAGTAGACAGAAAGTGAACAGAGACTATCACACAAGCTAAAAATGACTAGAAACTAAGAATAAAAAGCTGGAACATGAAAACAGAAGGATCTAGATAAATACAAATGTTTGAGCACATGTAAAACAGTTTAAAGTCTATTTCTGTAATCTCATAAAATTTAATTCTGAACATTTATAGCTGTTTTTCACAATAAATGAATAAAAATGTAAGTCTATTTTTTTTGTTGTTTTGTTTTAAGCATTTATTACACATAATAATGAGAATTAATGGCCATATATTGAAGTTCTTTCTGGAAAAACTGACAAAAAAACCCATTTTCTGACACTTTTATTGCAAAAACAACATAAAGAAATCCAGGCGGCCTGTTAGAATGGTAGTCCTTAAAGGGTTAATGAATAACATGAAATATTAGTAAATTAATGTCAGGGGATGTAACAAAGAAAATCCCAGCTCTGTAAGAAATCCCACAGGGAAATAAATGGGTCATTTTTTGTCATAGTTCATCCGAGGACTGCTTAGTAGTTTGTTTATCAAAGTGCTAAACAGGTTTAGACAGAGTTAAGAAAACACAGCTTTAAAACCCCTTCAGGGAACAATCTGCTCCTTTTATTTATGAAGGTGTGGTTTATCTGATGTGGACGTTATTTGTAATAATAACTGTTTTATATTCTTATGAGCAGGCTTATAGGAAGATAACTGAGTCTGTAACAGGACAGTGTGTATAAATCCCTAAAGCGTGCGTAGGAACATTCAGGTTTTGTTTTTTTTTTATAATCTGGGGGCTTCTCTTTGTAAATGCAGCTTTGAAGTATTAGTGAAAACCTACCCACACCCAAATATTTCCACCTTAAACTGACTGGAGGTTTCCTTCACTTTTGCGTTGAATGTTTCACATTTTTCTCACACTCTGTCCAGCTGCAGCCATAAAATTCAGAGTTTTGACTGATTTGTAAACAGACTTCTAACCGGTCTTCATCTGAGAAATGCCAGTATTGTTTGGTCCCTGATAAATATTTAGACTTGTTTTGTTGTTTGAGGAAAAGCTGCTCTACCATTAAAGCTGCGGGTTACGATTTTTCTTGTCACTTTTACCATCCGGAGAACGCAGCAGTACTAGAGGTACTTGCTAGAGTGCTTTGAAATCAGCTCCAAAATGTTGGTCCTTTTAAAAAACATTCACTGTATATAGAACTAGTTTGTCTTTTAATAAGTTGTAGGAGTATTTATTATGAAGATGAAATATTATCACACAGCTTCATTTGTGCAGCCTGGTGTGAAATAAAAGTTTCTCACATGTAACTCCAAATATTTACAAGTGTCCAAACTAAATTTAGGCGTGATGTGTAGATGTTATTCTATGAACCAAACGGCTCAGATAAGTACAATTTCAACATTTAAGTGGTGCTACACTTTAGAACATGTATTCACCTATACGTAACATAAATCAAGTTTATGAAAATAAGATTCCTGCTGTTCAGGAGGTGGGAATATATTCATCTGTCTTGTGGTTCTAGATCATCAAATTGCTGACACCCAGCACGAATGTCAATCAGATAAAAACACTGGCTGTGAAGAAGCGCAAAAACACCCAAACCACATCTTTCAGTTCCTTGTATGGTTCTGTCCAGGTGTCCTGGTTCTGTCCTGTCAATGTCCTTCTACTATTCATGTAAGACTTTTTTAACACTTCAGAACCAGCACTAATGATTCAGAATAATACACTTAAAATACAGCAGATCATGTTACTGGAAACCTTTTATTTCAGATATAAGATTGAAGGTTTTGTCTCGCTGAGCTCTTTGTGGATTTAACATACTGTGTAAAGTCAAATGATCTTTGCTATTCATTACAAAACCAAGACAAGCCTGACAAAAAAACGCTTAAAGATTTAGACAAGACACAAACTCTTCTTCATCACATTTATTTAAACAAAAATGTGTCTTTTAGGATGAGCTGGAGGCGGCCACTGCAGCACGTCTGGGTTTAGGGGTGGTGCCTTCCCTGAAACCGTTCCTGGAAATTAAAAAAGGAAATTAAATGACGTTTGTGCACCGATTAGATTACAAACACAGAGATAAATGCTGGGAAAACAAAATAAGATGTATATTCCAGTACAAGATATTTCTTTGGACACTATTGCACATTTGCTGACAGAAGTCATAAGGCAGAGGTTTGACAAAAACATACTGAGGATTTGCTCAGACATTAGAAACAGCAGTGTTTGTGTGATGCAACTTGGCACAAATACAGAGGAATCTGACAACATATGACAACAGTGTGATAAAATTGACAGAGCATGTTTGCTCATCAGAAACAGGAAAACAAGTCTTTTTACCTACACTGTTCATAAGAAACCAAGGGTAGTCCCATTTGACAATGCTGCTTACCTCAGAGTAAACACTGATATCACAGAGTTCATTTGTTCAGACATTTATTTTCACCATCACTGGTAAGGCAGCATGACATAACCCCCGTTAAGGATTAAGAAAGGCCAAAGATACATTTTAATATCCACCTCTATAATTTGACTTTTTGAAACCATTTAAGACCATTAACTCAGGCTCTCATTGTTCAATGACACCAATTTCCATCCTGCAAGGAATTAATGAGACTAAATCCATTTCTTGGCACACACTGCTGCCTTGTGGTTAGACCATGGAACCACATGTTTAGTTTACAGCTTCATGTTTATAGTCTCCCACTAAAAAACACTGGAGGAATTTCCACTTGGTTCTCATACTCATTTGGTTGAAATTTATCTTGTGTCTAAACATTTGTTTAAAATCTTGTTTGCAGTTGGATGACATTTCTTCCACAAAACACAAACTTTATGCTGAAAGGTTAACACCAACTCCTATATTGACTAGACCTGTCAAGCTAAGTTGACAATTTACTGTCAAATGATTACAATTCACAATATTGCCTCTACTGTTTAATTCTTAAAATATATTTGCCTATTTTTTGTTAGTATGAGATATGATCAGAATAAAATGTACCAGGCCCATCACTGCAAATACTGGACCATGGCACAAAATTGGCATAAACCACTGTGGTATTTTCTACACTGACGTTACAGTACAAGACAAATGTGATGAGAGGTCACTGAGCACCAGTCAAATAAAGGTCAATACAGTGGAAATAAAACACAAATCTCTTAGTGTCACTACCTATCTGGCAGCAGAAACGTTTCACAATTGCAATACATTAGTAAAACCTCCTTAGCAAAAGAAAACACCAATAACGGATTTAGTCATTCAATCCTTGGTCCCAAAGCATAATGTTAAGTTTAATTTTATCCCCCCCACCAAAAAAAGTTTTACTTTGTAATTAAGAATCTGGTTTACCCTGAATAATTTACAATTGTCCTAAACAGATTTGACCCAAGTGTCCCAGCCAGGACCAATACAAGGGTAGATTACGCCTGAATATCATACCTGAATCTGCGATACACAACCTTCAGGTGCCTCAGACGGCCAGTTCCAGTGGTGTTCCTCCTCTTGGCCTTAGCGCTCCAGTTATCTACAAAACAAACAGCTGTAAGCATCAGGGCACCCTGGCCTTCTTAAACCTGCATACAAATTCAAAGCTGACACAATGTAAACAAACAGCAGATGTGTTATATTGTGTAAGGGGCAGGGATATCCCGTAATTGCAAGATGTTTTGTTCAATCACACGTACATGAAATGATTACAAGTAGAAAGGTCAGGCACAATTTCACCAACTTTCAAGTCAGATAGACACAGGCACCCCCAAAACACACACAAACCATAACACATCTGTCCTGCTTACTTTACTAAGGTGGATACAAAAAGATGTGATCATTAGTGCGCATCTCTAAGGCAGTGAGTTCACAAATATTCTGTTGACAAAAGCATGCAATCATCTCTAATTATAATTATATGCATGTGATTACAGAATGAAATTTGCGTATATGCAACCAATGACACGTTTAGTGTAATTTCAGGGTCGCCTCCAAGATGCTCATGACTTTTAGTATGTGCCTTTTACTATAGTTGTTCTAGGTGCGAATAAAGAACCCATATTTGGGGGATGTCATCAGGATACTTACACTTTCTCTTGCGCTTCTCTGGGTAGCCACACTTTCCGCAGGTGGACTTCTGCAGGTGGTAGGCTTTGGACCCACAACGACGGCACAGAGTGTGCGTCTTGTTCCGGCGCTTACCGAAAGATGATGTTCCCTTCGTCTATGGAAAAAAATAAATGAAGTGTAAGGAGCATCTCTACAATTTTAAACAAGTGTGACAGACTTATGACAGGGCAGTCTTGTCTCAGTTAAAAGAGTAGAATCACAGAAAAGTCATTTGTTCAGACATTTGTGTTTTAAAACATCACTGACAAGACTGGAGAAGCAACAGCATGAGTATGTCATGTTAACTGTTTACTGTTTGTCAATTTAGAGTATACATCACCAACAGACAAAATTCTGACTTATTCTTATTGGACATAAAATAGCATAATTTTAACCAAGGCTTGTGTAGTTATTTTACTTAACCAGAGGAAGCAGACACACTGCTACACGAAAGGGCTAACCGGCTAGGCTAACGACTATAGCAAAGCAAGCTAATGTTAGCATTTCAACCATTAAAACTCAATGCTGCCGGAAATTTTTTATAAACGCTAGTTTGGACATTAACAACTTGAACGCATGGCAATTTAAGCGTTATCCGGACTGCTTTCAATATATTCAGCACGTTTTCTTTCAGTGAGCCGCGGCTACACACAGGGCAAACAAACGCCGGATTGAAGCCATCAAAATGGGGTAAATTACGACTAATTTAAGTTTTATCTCAAAAATACGTTAATCAGACTGTAAGGGTAGGTAATCGCCACAGAAATACTGACACTTCATGCCGGATAACCAACATAATAAACAGATGTTAAGAGATTTCAGTCAGCCAGTGGTTGGACTTACCATTTTCGTCCGGTGGCTAGGGGAAAAGAGGCCGGAAGAGAGTCACGTGTTGCAACAAATTACATCCGTGCTTTTTCCGGTGTCACGCAAAAATGAGTCCCCGCTCATGTAGTGTGTTCTTTAACTGTCGAAATGGTTAGACGGTAACATTTCTAATTTACACGTGCGTGTCCTTCCTATCTGTGCGATCGTGTTGTTTTCTTTTCCCTTTCCTTCTACTAGTTTTAAAATATTTGAAAAACAAAACAATTCAATAACTTACCAAATGAAAGCACACTTGACGACAGAACTTCCTCTTCTATGCAGAGATGTAACAGATCTCATAATTCCCAGTGATAATTTGCCAACTCCACTAACTAGAGGGTTGGTGGTTCGAATTTCACTCTGTCCTATTCAAGTGGCATTGGGTAAGATGTTACTGACCACCACCAGTGAATAAATAATGGTCCTAATGTGAAGTCATTTGAGTGCCTATAGAAAAGTGCTGTATAAATTCTATCCATTATTAGAATGTCAACACTATCTGTAAATACTTATATTCAAAAAAGAAATCTTTTCAAGATAATTTTCACTTTGTTCCACTGGCAATTTTTTTGTTTATTTTTGCTTAATTTAAGATTTTTTTTTGCTTAATTCAAGCAAAAAAAAAAAAAAAAATCTGCCAGTGGAACAAGTTAAAATTATCTCGGCAAGTTTTCTTAAAATAACATTTTTCCAGATCTATTGTCAAAAATAATATCTTCTATCACACGGAAGAGTTTCTCTTTAGGTAAGTATGTCTTATTTTAAATGTGATGAGATTTTTGACTAGAAATGAGGAAAAATACCCTTGTAAGATTTAGATTTTCACTATAAAGCTCACCTAAGATATGAAGCTGATTATAAACAGGATAGGGCTGGAGATTTCTGTTGTATGAAAAAGAGGAATTTTTCTCCTATATCTTGACCTGGAGGTCTGAAACAGAATGTAGGGTTTTATCAAATGTAGCCTGTGAAAGTATTGAGAAGTCAAAAGAATCTACCTTGGGCAAGCACATAGAGATATCAGAAAGGAAATATTCCCGTTAACAGAAGAAACCTCTAACAGAACCATATTCTGGAGGACAATGGTCAGACAAAAGAGCCACAAACATAGGAGCAGGTTGGTGGAGCCAGTAACCTCACAGTACAAACACAGAACTCCAGAGAGAAAAAACAGACTATGGGAGAAAGAAGGCACACAGGAATGACATACAATAGTGGCATGTGTTAGTGTGAAAAAGAGGAGAGGAGACCTCAGTGCATCATGGGAGGTCCTCCAGCTGTGCAGACATATGCATGGGACGACTCATTAATCATTTGCGTCTTGTGAGAGAGTGCAGGATCTCTCCACATGAGCAGACAAATTTAGCTTTCTCAGTGTTAAGCTTCAGTGGCTCAGAGCAGAATGGATGCTCCCTGGTAATTGGAAATGACCCCCAAGGCAGACACAGAACATCTCAAAGAGCAGAACAGGCTCCAGACTATGGTCTCCAGCTGGGAAATGCCTATCCTGGCTACAAATGTAAACCACTTCGATGACAGGAAACCAGAAAAACAAAAGAAATCTGTTGGATCACAGAAGTCAGACAAAATCATTTATAATTGTTTTTCATTATTTTTCTGTCAAGCTTTGGTTTTTCATATGTATTTTCTATACTGTGTACAACTTCTGCTATTGATGTCTCTGCCCTAAAAGAAGGACCCTGGCTCTCAGTTTTTTCCCCACTTCTGTTTTAGTTAAAAGGGGGTTGGGGAGTTATTTTTTAGTTATTCGGGGTCTAGAGACATGCCCTTGTCTATAAGTGACCCTGGGCTTTTGTGATGTCATTTGTCAAATGTGATGTGGTGTTGAGTTAAAAATTAAAGTTAACTGAACAATTTTACTGCCATCATTCAGAACTCTTCCAAGTTCACTAGACCTGTAACAGCCAGAAGTACATTTTTAGGATGGTATTATGAGCCTCTGTGTTCAGTTTAAGAATTTCAATACAAAGAGGGAAAATCAAAGTAGAACATAAATCTATAATAAACTTGGCCCCATAATATATAAAAACCTAAATTACACCAAGTAAACTGAAGTTCTAACCATATTTGAAAATAAAATGTTTCAGATGGACTCTGTGATAGTCCTAAGGTTATATCAGTGAAGATTTCCTGTTAGAGCAATAGTTTGGCTACAAAGATTTGTCCCATTAAACACTGCAATTCTGATGAGACTCAAGAACATTTTCATATTGACTGCCACCGACCTAAGCATGTATGGTCTGCCCTGCAGAGCTGTGACCTGGTTTTTAATGTGTGTTAGAACTCTGTGATGTACGGTCTGCAGGAGGAAAGAAAATGCCCCTGAAAACTCAAGGACTTCTTCAATTAGTCACCAGTGTGGTCTGTGTGAAACTGTGGAAGTCGTGATGTAAACTGATCAGAAATCAGCCTGTTATGGATGGGTACACTGTGTTAAACAGGTTCATGCAGACCCTATAAGGAGAACTCTAGACTAACATCATATCCTCCCTGGAACACATTGAACGTCTGGAGTTATGCAATTTTTTCCTCACTTTACTTTGTATGCTTCAGTCGCCTCCTTACCTATGTTATTTGTCATCTTGTAGTGTATGTATGTATGTGAATTTTGTACAAATATACAGAACTGTGCAGAAGACAGGCCACTCTTAGCTCTGTTTTTTTTTTTACACAGTTGTAATGAGCATGAGATCTATTTCTCAGTGCCTTTATATAAACACAACAAAAAGAGAGGAACATATTGTGCACAACATTAAAAAATCATAAAAATATAAATTACATGGCTTTTACAGGAAACAGTATTTACTGTGATCTGTTCCCATGACAAACAGTAGCACAAACAGTAAGAAACACTGGATATATGTTGAATGAAACCTGGTGTAAAACACTGGAACATTCATTCAGTCTCATGTTGTTTGTGCAGAGGAGTTTAAGAAAGTACAAAGGAAAGTCACATTAAATATCAGCTACTTCAGTCTTCAAATCCTTGTTTTTAATGTTCCAAATTCCATTTGTATTGTGTGACAAAGACTGACAACATACATTACCATATACCATTACATTCTTACTAAACAAACAAACACTGTATGATAAAGATTTCTTTTCAAAAGAGAAACGTCAAGCTTCCAAGACAATAACAGACACAAGTTCCTCATTTCACATAATTTACAATAATGAAAACATAACAGGGATTGTCATATTCGATTTCTGCAATTAGCGCCTCCTAAATATTACAGATTGGTCCCTTAAATAGGCTAGTACCTGACAGTGTAGTATAAGGTTGTCCTGAATGGTTTTAATAAAAAATATTCTTTTCTTTTATATTCTTATTATTGCTGCTTAAAAATCATCTCGTCTTCTTTTCTATACTCAGCAATGCATCCATTACATAACACAACAATAAATAAATAAATAATAAATAACTTAAAGGTTGGACATGAATGAATGAATGCACGAATGAATGAGTCCAGTGTTGTAATGGAAAATAAGATGTTTTCTATAACTTGCACAGGTCCTGGTGCTGCAGTAACCCGTCTGTCTAATGCAGTGGACTCTACTGTCGTTCATTCATTCTAATCTGTACACTTTCATCTGCTCATTTTTCCTCCCTCACAGCAGACTTTTACTGGGCTGTTTCAGGTGCAGTGCGCAGGTGCATCCTTGAGAAAGGAGCCCGTGACCTTGGTTTTTGGCTGAGTAAGGAGCATCCTGAATGGAGCGCGGCGCGCCCCCGGCAGCCCGGCGGAGAAAAGGCACATCCTCCTCTCTTTATATTTCAGTCACGCAGCTTTGCTCAGATTTGAGATGAAGCATGAAGGATGTGTGTGTGTGTTTTTTTCTCTCCGGTTGCCGCTCATATCGATAACGTAATTCATAAAAAAGAAATCGCGCTCGGCATCGACGCGCCTGCTTTTCTTTATGCAGTATTTCGGGATTTTCTCATTTTCCATTAGACAAACATCCTCCTGGACGCGTTATTTTGCATAAATCTACATTATCTGACTCCGTCCGAGCGACCTCATCCTCATCATCGAAGCGCAAACGGCGCAAACTGATTTCATCCAGGACATTTGATGGTTTTCCACTCGCTTTATTATTGGGTTTTTTTTTTGCAGAAATCAACGATTATTAGTTATAATTTCGGCCGAATTCAACACGGGCGTAATGATTTATAATTAAGATTACAACTGGAGATAAATTGCGATGCTCCTCTCAGCCAGCACCGGTGATGCTGCGGTGTGAGAGCAGTCCGGTCTGAGTCGACTATGTTCCGTCCAGTGGGTCTGAGATACCTGCACTCCTGGTCCTGAATGCAGCGCAGACAGACACCTAACTGGGTGTCACCCTCAGCCCTGGATGCTGCGCCGAAGAATGGGATACACCGACCCATCGTCGGGTAAAGACATACTCGGCAATAGGTCACTTTGTTTCATATTTATATGCGCATTTGGACTCGTCACACTATTACAACAGATCCTCTATGGAAAAAACTACATTAAGAGGTAAGTGTTGATGGTTTCTATTCAGTCCAATCTGAGGCAATTAAAGCGCAGGCCGAGCTATTTATAACGCAGATGTCCACCGTAAGGATAATATTTAGCCCTTAAAAGCATGCCTTCATAGACATTTTGCTCACTGATGCCAAATAATGACTGAATGATAAAGGGTAAATATTTCTGTTAGTCTGATAAAGTGTTCAGTGTAAATGGGAGTAGACTGGATGTCAGGACGCATGGGGAAAACAAGCTTTAATGGTTGAAAAGAACAAAAGCAATTAACCATCCATCTTTTTTTCCCAGTGGCATAGAAACAATTTTCATTGGATTTATTTTTTTGATATTTTCTAAAAATGAAGCATCACATTCATACCATACACAGTACTCCAGCTGTGTATGGTAATGTTTTCCCTTTCTTTTTCCAAAGATCTTTATTTGATTTTACGTTTCAGCCTTCTTGACTGGTCGTAGCCTACATCAGATTATCACAATGCAACTGAAACCTATTGGAGCTGATGATGATGATGATGAGGATGATGATGATTACAGGCAACATGGATAAGATGATGTGTATTTCTTATCAGTCCCCTCTTAAATAAATAATTGTTCCCATGCTGCACTCAGTGCACAGACAGACACTGCAGAGCCATGTTTTATAATACCGCTGCAACAGTAAAAGTATCTCCCGATACAGGCTCTTGAGCTGAATCCTGGTAGGTACTCTACCCTTCAGTTAATCTGCATAGGTCAGCTTATTGCATTCATTTGCAGGTCCTTCCACCCTTTTTGTTTTTTTTGTTTGTTTTCAACAACATTTTGAGGCAAATTTCAGTGTGAGACGAGCAGATGCTGAGAAGCTGGAATCTTTGATCTATAGGTGGCTTAACAATCTTGAAGAACGCCAAATCTCCAACCAAATAACGGAACCAAATATTGTACCCCACCTCCAGATATACAACAGACAGCACATATATGTTTACGTCACAGGAGACATATATGTGCTGCAAAGTGAAAACTCCCCACAGCTCCCCCTCCCCCTGCCACCCTGCTGGGCTGGTCTGAAAATACTAAATGTGGATTCATGGCATCCTGACCTCTCCGGTGAGATGTATGAATTCAAACCTGACACACACACACACACACACACACACACACACACACACACACACACACACACACACACACACACACACAC
>JAPTYQ010000005.1:28567645-28587723 GCA_029814465.1 Ostorhinchus cyanosoma | reverse complement strand
GACTTCAGTGTTCAGCTGAAGAAAGTTAAAGCTTCTATCCCAGAGCTGTTGCATCCATCACCCCACTGCCGCTGTGGATTAACACTGGCATACACCAATGACACTGCTAAAACAGTTTTTTATTCTGTTTTTATTGTTGTATTTATTTAGGCCGGAGCCGAGTAATGCTGGCACAGGGCCTATTGAGCCCGCAGTGGGCATATGGAGACAGGGACAAACATGACAGTGAGGCAGTTGCCATTGATGACAGTCACCAGTCCACGATACAGTGTCCTCTCACTGTCACATGGCATTGGCGGTTGTATGGGGAGGCAGTAGCAAGGGAGGGCGAGGGCCTTGACACCGCTTGCCATTTTTACATCATTTTATTCCTTGAACGTAAGAAGCGAGAAGCAGCTACTTCTCACTTTTATGTCGCACCCGGCCACGACTCCGCCGATCCGTCGAGAGGCAAGCACACGGGTTACATTTCCTTCAGGGAATGTAAGAATTGTCCTCTGTATTCTGTGTTTTTTTCATGAAAATCTGTTTTGTTTTTTTATATCTAATTTACTGATCATGTAGATGTTCATAAAAGCTCAAGGGTTATTATGTCAGAAACAGAGAAAACTAAAGAAAAGGCAACTTTTTCAACAAAATATCTCAATAACTGAACATAAACCAAGTGTCTCCATCCACTGTCATTGATCCAACTTCATGGACTTTTACTGGTGAATCAATGCTGTAGAAGATGACGGTGTTTCAATGTTCACTATGGAGCCTCTGAATGTCCAAATGGGTCATATCTGATGACCGTGATATGACAGACTGCATTTTACACCAATTATTTGCATATGTTGATAGGATTAGTGGGTCAGAAGATATTAAACATCTTACATCAGTAGATGGTTTTGGTAGATGGTGGATTCTTGGGTCTTTATGGGTTAAAAACAGAGGTTATGAAGAGTCAAAAGAAAAGTGTAACATTTTGTTTTATTTTCGAGGGAATGAATCCTGCGTTCACTGGGTCATATGAGGTTTGATGATCTGCTGTCATCCAGGGGTTAAGTAATCTGATGTTGAAAGATCAATATGACCAAACTCTGCCCTTCCCCTTGATACCGACATTATCAGGTGTCAGGTAGCAGCAATAAGGCTAATGGGATGATTTGGCACACAGTCAGGTGCAGATGTGCATGTTTAGAGGGGAAACAATTATGTTGAGTGCACAGAACATATTTATTTCTTTAAACTCATGTACTGTTGTTTATATTTTACTTTTCCTTCTTAGGTCTATATTTGTTTTATTCTTACTCTTCACTTGTTCTAGAAAAAAAGCAGAAATTAAAAGTCTTTATATCATGTTCTGCACTGAATCATGAATCTCCTGGTTTCATTTTGACAGTTTTTTAATGTTTGCATAAAGCGATGAGGAAGATGTGCTTAATCCAAAGCCAAGTTGAAGGATGCTGGGTCAAAAACACCTAGTAGAGAATAAAATAGATGAGGCTTGAGCATTCAACAGCAAATGAAGTCCATCAATGGGTGATATTTGCTATTTTCTACTCTTCCTGTTTTCATTAACTCAAAATTGACTTTTACATCTATAGAGGCTTTCTACATCACCATTCAACCTAACCATGTTTTTACGGTAACTCACTCTCTTTTTCATTTATGTCCATTAACATCATCTGTTATGTTGTGTACGTGTGGACTGTATATTTGAACATCCCCTTTAACCAAAAACTACAGAACAGACCAAACGTATTTATTTTATTTTATTTCATTTTATGTTGTTTATTTGATGATGATATTGCATATTAATGAACACTTAAAAACATTACTTTGTGTAAATATGCCTGATTTAGCTGGAAGCCATTTTCCACCCATAATCCTCAACTATACATTCAAACAAGACAATACAGTACATACACAACACTTTACTATAAAATGACCACCACAACAGATTTATGTACTAAATATCACACAGTGCAGAACTTTAAATCTGGTTAAATCATATATGAACACTACCATGGAAGATAAAGGTCATTGCTGTGCAGATAATGACTTTTCATTACAATCAAAGAGGAGTAGTTGTAAGAAAGTGTCTGTGAGCGCTCGAGTCCGTCTGTCCGTCTGTCTGTCTGTGTGTTTGGGAGTTCAGGTAAAAGCGAGACGCCCCCAGCTCGTAAAGCGATCCTGACACCATGAATAATGGAGCGTGCCGTGGCAGAGAGGATAAGTTCTCTGAGCAAGGCTCCTTTTTCACAGGGCTTTCTCCCCTAGGTCACGTGACTGTGGAGGTGACAGTAATTTTTCATGAGTAGTGTCTGTTGGGTGTATGTCCATACTGCCCAGGTGGGAGCCGTCCTGCCAGCCATCGCTCCCTCTGCTCCATCTAAGTCAACGTGTGCAGCCTCACACCCCCAGGTTCTACTCCGAACCCCACGATCCTAGAACGTCACTGCTGCCAGGGGTCAAATGAATTGTCTTACACCATTAGAAACACAAGGCCACACTTACGAAACTAAAGGCCAGGGAAGTGGATGAATAAAAGATGCCGTCGAAACAGAAAAAATCCACAGCTTCAGGAGAAACTGAAGAGGTTGATGACGAAGTGGAGGAAACGGAGCCAAAGTTAAAGGAGACGAGTAATGGTGTGACCCGTGAGGACACCGCAAAGGGAGATAAGACTCGGAAGAAACACAAGACCGCAGAAAAGTCTGAGGATCAGGAGGCTTCAGAGAAAGAGAAGAAGGAGGGTGAAAAAGAAAAGGAGAGGAAGAAGAAAAAGAAAGATGCAGGTGCTGTGATTGACCATGAGGATGAAGGAGGTGAGCAAAACAATAATGATCCCACAACCACTTCCAAAAAGGAAAAATCAGAGAAGCTCAAAGAGGAAGGGACTGAGGGAGTAAAGGAGGAAAAGAAGAAAAAGAAGAAGAAACCATCAACAGAGGAACCAGAGGAAGAGGAGAAGATGGGGTCCAAGGATAAGAAGTCTAAAGACGGCAAGAAGAAGAAGAAATCCCACAATGACGATGATGAGGAGCCGTTAATTGAGGAGCAGGAAGAAGAGGAGGACTCAAAGAAAAAGAAAAAGAAGAAGGGAAAGAAGGGGTCTGCGGACAGCGACGAAGATAAAAAGAAAAAGGGGAAGAAATCGAAAAGCAAACAGGTGGACTATGCTGCGATTTACCAGAATGAGCTACTGAACTACCACACAGACTCATCTGATGGATATGAGGATGAGTACTACAAAAAGAAAGGTAAGGATATGCCACTGTGGCGCACAAAGACAAGCCTCATCTTTTAACCTCTGTCAGGTAAGTGTCAGTTCAGTGGACGCAGGGATCTTTCAGGTGGCTTTGGTTATGAGCGGAGGGGCACCCAAGGGAATCCCTCTGTGATTGTACTTGGGTGAAAGCTGAGTTATGTTCCACATGAATGAAGCCAAACAGAGGCCTGGGGGCAGACAGGTGCTGGGTGCTGTCCCAGTCCGCCACCGGGGCCTGAAGCCAGAGGGGTTTTCTTCAGGTGGATCCAATGGGGTGAACAGGACCTGCATGGGGCCACCAGACCACCTGGCATATGTATCAGCAGCAGAAAAGGAATCACCAGTATAGATTCTTTGTGTTCTAAAATACAGTATATTGCTCATCCTTTACTGATGACTGGTTAGATATAAATGACATTAACCCATAAAGACCCAGTGCTACTTTTGTGGAAGTTCCCAAATGATTTTTTTCTGTCTGTTTAACCTTTCTTAAGTGATTTATCACCATTTAGTATCTATTAATGTCTGTATTTAGTTTTTTTTTTTCAGTGAAATCTGGTATTTTTCTATATTTCATTTACTGATCATGTAGATATTCACAAAAGCTCAGATTAAAGTTGAGGAATATTACATTAAAATCAAAGAAAACTGAAGAAAAAGTGACTTTTTCAGTGAAGATATTAATAACTGTACATAAATCCAGTGTGTCCATCCACTGTCACTGATCCAAATCCATGGGTTTTACTGGTGAATCAATGTTGTAGAAGATGACGGTGTTTCTACATTCACTACGTCCAAATGGGTCATATCTGATGACCATGAAAAGATGACGAACTGCGTTTTACACTGATTATTTGTATATATTGATAGGATTAGTGGATCAATAGTTTAGATCTGTAGATGTTTTTGGTCACCAGTGGATGTCTGGGTCTTTATGGGTTAAAACAAAATTAAAAAAAAGCTTCCCATTGATTTACTGTATGTAACAATTAGTGGTGATCAGATAAAAGTGCCATGAAAGTAGTTACTGTGAAGTAAAATGATCCTTGTCAGTGTTTGATGTGTCTGTATTGATATTACTGCTGCATTCATGAGAATAGAATAGAATAGAATAGAATAGAATAGAATAGAATAGAATAGAATAGAATAGAATAGAATAGAATCTTTATTTTGTCGGTAGGGGTTCGCACATGTTCAACATGCACATGCACCATACACCGAAATTTGTCTTCTGCCTTAAACCCTTCACTAGATCATGCATCACACACTGCATGTTAGGGACGGTGAGCTCGCCATGTCAGGTGCCTGGAGAGCAAATGGTGGGTTAAGTGCCTCGCTCAAGGGCACATCAGCCAACAACTCTCCACCAGTCCTGGGAATCGAACTGGTGACAAGTTGACTCTCCAGTCATCTAGGTCACGGCTGCCCCAATGGAATGCTATGTTTACTGCTGTACATGCCCACGGTAAAGTTCATTTGAACTATTTTATATACTGATAAAGTCTCTAAGATCACCATATGTTTGTGGCTTAACTGTCCTGTGTCAAACATATGGTCCATGTGCCCAAACCGGCCCACCAAAAGGGTCCAATACGACCCATGTGTAAAATTACACTGAAGACATTAACAATCAATAAAAAATAATTTCAACATAGAGACCAATATGATCTCAAGTGGGTCGAACCAGTAAAATACTATTATAACAACCAATAAATAATGAACACGCCAAATTTGTTCTTTGTTTTAGTGTAAAAGAGTAAAATTACCTGACAAGTTTAGATTTACACATCATCCTTTCACAAAAAATGTGAATAGCCTTAACAAATATGAACAGCATGTGCAATTATAGGAATATTCTGCCTGTTACTGTTTTGTGTTTGTGGATCCACTGTGATCTTTAAGTTGTAATGCATATATGTAAATGATAAACTGAAGCATAATATTGTTAAAATTGTACTTATTTATCTTAAGAAATTTCAGGTTGTTTATGGTTGTTCATGCTATTCACATTTTGTAGGATAGTTTGCAGGCGTATGAACTTTTTAAAATTTTCTGTAATTTCCTTAATGTCATTTAATTTTTTTTCACCCCAAAAAGTTTGGGGTTGACACTATTTCTAGGTTATTATAGTATTATTTTACTGGTACGGCCCTCTTGGGATCATACTGGGCTCCATGTGGCCTCTGAACGTAATGAGTTCAACATCCAAGTTCTAAAGAATCAATCAATCAATCAATCAATCAATCAATCATTTTTCAGCTTTGTAAACAATGCATGCTCCAACAAGCATTTTTAAAGATTAGCTTTAAAGAATCTCTCAACTAGTCAAGGAACATTTCCTTCATCCTTCATCAAAATGAAGTTGGAGGAATATGGTTTTCTCTGAACATGCAGGAGATAGCTAATTGTAATGTAAAAACAATCAAAAGCTGTACAATGTACAATGTGCAACATAAAATAGAAATACTCAAGTACAGTATACGTTGGAATGAAAGCACTCAGTTACTTTCCACTACTGGTGACAATGCAAGAGAGGCATGAAATATGCAGTTTTATCCAGTATATAAATGGTGCGGTATCATTGCGTCGCAGCAGTGATAAAGGTCCACTTCCACGTCTACATTACCTCCGACACTCTTGGCCTCTGACTCCCCAAGGAGTTTATCAAGTCTCGCATTTACCAGGCCACCGTCCATCTGATTTTATCACGTCTCCCTTTCTCTTTAATCTGGTTTTAAAAGCTCTGCTCAGTGTTAATTAGATCTCAGTGCTGTCCCGTCTTATCGACTTTGTTCAAATTGCTCTTTATCAGCTCTCTCCTTCTCTTCTCCCATTCTACTCTTGTTTAGTCATCTGTGTCCTTTGAGTCTGCTTGCTGCTTTTTTATGCATGTCCTCAACTGAACCTTCCTATTTTGCATATACAACCATTCACACATATATATACACACATATATACCTGAGCCTATAGAGAATTAAGCATACATGCACTTTTACAATCAACACGGGCACTTCTCTTGTTATTAGTTTCTAATTCAGCTTGTTAACAGAGTTTCAACCTAGTGCCATAGATCAGGTCATACCTACATGTTTATGTCAGTTACTGTTTATACAGTTACGTAACCGTTCTGCACAGTAATGCAGGAGACTATAGAGTTACTTCTGTATAAGCTGATGTATTGAGTCACAGGCTGCCCCTATTGTTGACTAATCTCCTCCTGAACATTTAATGTTGGCAGTGTCTCTTAGTCAAAGACAGAGTTACAGGTGTCATTTTTAAAATCCTCTCCAGAAATTCAAGTCTTAATTGAAACTAAATATGCAAATAATTTGATGACTCATTATTATTGTATTTGTAGCATGTTAATTTAAACTAATATTGGGCCTACATGATAAGGAATATCTACACTGTGCAATAACATCTTTCGTTATTGTAATAACGTATGATAAAAAAAGTAACCACACAGTTGCCACCAAATAGAAACCAGTTAATTTGTGAGTGGCTTGGTAATCCTTCCTTTAAACAGTCCCTTAATAATATGTATTTATCTGGTAAGTATATGATCGGTTACTGTATAGTTCTGTATGTGCATAGTTGGATAATTGCCACTGGTAACTACAGCTGAAATAAAAGGGAAAACCCATGCTCTTGGTACAACTTATTATGCTCAGTCCTTGGACAACTACAATATAATTTGCATTGATTGGCTAACAGTAATGGAAGTATACAATTTTATCTGATATAATACCAACTTAGACCAGTCTCATCTACTCAGTGTTTCATTGAGCTGATGGGTAATAGTGGTGTTTTTTTTTTAGCATGCAGCTGTAGTTTCTGTAAATGTACCTACCCAAAGTCATTACCTAGCTAGAGTCCCCTAATACTCCGTTATTATGGGACTCTAAAAGCAAGGGTTGCTGGTAGCTGATGGCTTGCTGGTGTCAATGTGAATTAATCATTTTTCTGAATAAACAGATTTTTCATGTTCATTACAATTTAGTTTTTGCAGTGTATTTATCATGCAATTTCATATTGCATTGATGATGAAAATGTGATTCTATCACTAGCACTGGAAACTAGGATTACGTCTGATTTGACAAATGATTTAAAGTAGTGGATACTTACACTAAATCTATCTTAATCTACACAAGAAAATGCTTCAAGTATAATTCAACAGCCATCAAACAGTTGAATAAAATGTAACCTGAAAGCCTGTCCACTCTACTAACTTTCATTACACAAAGTCATGTCAGTAGACACACTGCGGCAGCTTTTACAGACTGCTGAGTTCTCATCCTGTTCTCATCAGTGTGGTAGCTTGATCAGACAAAGAGACACATTTGTGAAATGTGAGAGAGGCTTGGCCGGCTCCACAGCAGACATGGATTCACTGCAGATTCGCCGCATTGAGTTCGCTGGCAACCATGCATGGAGAGAAACATAATGCTCCTCACTGTTTATAGATTATTGGACATGCTGTCTCAGGATGTGACTTTGGGTTTGTCCTTTAGTTTAAGAGTTATTGGTCTTTAAAGTATGGAGTGAACATGATCTCATCAAGGGTCATATCTGACACTGCCGAACAAGTTGGAACACATATTTAACCCTGTTTTCTTTGTCTTTTAGTGTATGAGGTGGTCGCTATCACAGGTGATGTAAAGGGAGCTGGGACAGATGCTAATGTATTTGTGACCCTTTTTGGAGAATTTGGTGTCACTCCCAAGGTTCACCTAGCAAGCAAGTGAGTTTAGAAGTGTTTATATTGATATATTGATAATATGTCATCATGTGATAAATGCTGCTAAAGGTAAAACAATAAATTACTCACTCTACTCTGATTGTTTTTCCACACCAGTTCCATGAGGCTTTATTGGAACTGCTTTCACTTTAAGTCACATTTATCTTTATTTTGCTTGACATAATTAGTAAGTATGGTTTGCTTAATGTTACAGTCAAATTTTGTCAGTGTCAGTTATTAATCTATTAATCTTTTTCCATTCCTTTCTGACCCCTCAGCACAGAAAAGAGGTATTTTCCAAACAATCTGCAAAAAGGATGGTTATGATGCTGTCCTTGTTTTGGGTTGTATTGTGTATTACACTGTATGAGACAGCATTCCTGCTAAATATCAAATTTGCCCATAAAGAATGTTTTGACTGATAATCAAAACAGAATACTACGTTGGTGCAGAAGAATATCTTTGAAAATAATTATCTGGCTGTGGTACAGGAATTTTGTCTCCATACAGTAGAAATAGTGTCGAACAGAGAATATCTGGAGTAAGGAGGAACTGTGTGACATGGCAGGTCTTCTTTTCCATTTAAAAAGCAAATGAAAGAAGACCACGATGTCATTTCTGTGGATGATCAAATGACTCTCAGGGGATCTTATCAGCAGCAGGCTCCCTTTATCTCTGCACGTTGATTGATAGATAGGGTTACCTGTGCTGTGTATAGATTATACCAACATATTGTCATTCATGCTGGACCATGTCACCGACACCTTGTGGTGGTCTTATTCATCCACTTGAGACAGCATCAACGTACCATGATCTCCATGCTGTGCCATGGTAGCATTTACTCAGCTGGTGAAAAAACATATGGTGGCGTTGATGTGTCACTTTAGTCATTATTATACACAAATTTCAGAGAGGAGTTTCACCTTACTCAGATATATATTAGGTCCTGCCTGTATTGTGTAATGACGTAATAAAATTTGACCACATGCATGATACAGGTAAGGGAAGGTTGCTCTGTCTCTTCGAATATTTGCCCCGATATTATCAAAAGTCGAGGCAGATTAAAAATGCAACTCTTTGGAAATTCAGTGCAAATAAAACACTTACATGTTGCATGAATTCCAAAGTTTGCATTGGGTTTTGCTTTTTCTTTTAACAAATGTATCCTGGTATTTCTTTTACAGGCATTTTCAACAACAAAAAAAAGGAAATGAGGGCATGTATTCATGTGTTTTGGACAGTATTTCATTCTTGGCAGTTTCTTATGACACCATGCGCTTTAATTATGTGTGCCTTGGCATTGTCCATGGGGTTGAATATTGCAAGGAGAGAAGAACAGATGGAGATGTGGGTCAGAGACAAAGGCAGGTCTCCTGTGTTAAACTTAAAAGAGGGTGTCTGATTCGCTGTGGTTGGCAGAGGGGGTCTACTCTACACACAGGCCCAGTTCGTCTCAGTGAGGGGTAGAAGTATATGAGGAGGAAGAGGAGGCAGCGTTGAAGTGGCTGAGCCTCAGGAGGTTTCAGATTATACCACTGTCATGGGACCACCCGGGTACCCTAAGCCGGATCAGTCAGGAGAAGTAATTTACTGTTCCAGAGTACAGTTCATGTTGTCTCTGGATTGTATCTTTTTACCCACTGTTATCTGTCACTGTTGAAAAGAATATCTTCCACTAAATTTCATTCTTTCTGGTCTACACACAAACTCAATTACTCTCTTCCTAATCCTAATGTTTTTCCTGGTTGTGTCAATTTTCAGAAGTCGTACTGCATTTGAGAAGAACAAGACTGATGTTTTCCGTATTAAAACACACAATGTGGGGCCTCTGAAAAAGCTAAGGTAAGGTAAAATAAATTCACTGTAGGTGTGTGTTTAGGTTTAGGTACACTGCTTACCCAGAAAACAGTGCCGTACAGTTATTTCCTCACATGATAACACTAGTGTACAGTGACTGTCACAAAGGAATGTGTCAATTATTTTCCAGCTGTGCTGCTTGCCATCAAAGGATTTCCCTCAGTGACATAAGGTTAAGCCCCATCTGTTGCTACCAGTTAGTGTCAAAGTCCCTCCCACCAGACATTAACAATAAAAAAAGGCAGCAGCTTGTATTAGAAAACCATAGCAATAAAAACCAAAACATTTTGGTCAACATTAGTTCTTAAGAGTGCAGTTATTCAGTCGGATGAAAAGAAAGGGTATATGTAATGTGACAAGCTCATATAATTACCTGCAGGGTGAATTTGTGTCACTGACTGTTGCCCCTCCAGGATTGAGCACGACAACACAGGGATGAACGCCAGCTGGTTCTTAGACAGGGTGGTGGTGACCGACATGAACCGGCCCCATCTGCGATTCTATTTTGCCTGCAACAACTGGCTGAGTCGGGAGGAGGCTGACAACCTGTTTGTCAGGGACCTGCTGGGCAGCCTGAACCAAATGGATGTCCCCAAATGTAGGTCACAGTGGGACAAACACACAACGCCAAGCTGAAATAAGTTCACAAAGGTTAAAACAAAACAATATTATAACAATTCAAAACATCCCCGATCTAGCACATCTATAGACATAGGGGTGTCCACTTACAGTACAATGCTCACCAAAAGGAAAATGGTTTATATGACCAAAAAACTGGTTATTTTATCAGTTGCATTTTCATGTTATGTCAGATAACATAATTTTCTAACATGAAATGAAAAGCATGGATGATGCTAATTACTCTGTTCAACTTATGGAGCAGCTGGCATTAGTGTTGCTACTTACTTTACATGTAGTATAGATATTCCAAGCTGTCAACAACAGAGGGAAGTCAGACATCAGAATACACTAACTGTATCCACTAACTGTATCACTCACTGAATAATGTATGAAACTCTTTGCCTATGAACATCTGCATTATGGTAACATTAAGTGTTCTACCATCAATCCATCTGGGTCCACATCCAGGAAGGATGGGTCATACAGGCAGTCAAATCCCTCCACCACGATATGGTGGTGATTCAAGGAGGGGAAAGTTTGATTCTTAGAAAAAAAAAGTTTCTCATAATCTACATGTAGGCTACGGTAGATTATCTGATAGTTTACATTATATCTTTGTTAGTTTTTGTTAGCTAGCTCTGTTTTTAGACAGAAAACCATCACAGTAGTACTGTCACAGTTTAGTCTCTTAATCAAACTCATGCTTGTAGAAGAAACGTTGTCATTTCATCATCAAACTCCATTCTTTTCATTTAGAGTTGTGTACAGTGGTGAAAACAACAGTACTGTCTTTGACCATTAAGTTGTTTCTTAGTGTTTCTCATCACATCTTGACACTTTATAATGCTCTGGTCAAAGGCCATGTGTTAAAAATATACTCATATAGTGAGTGACTATTAATCAGTAGGGGCCAGACCATAAGTATGAATACATTCAGTGCAATATACAATACATTTGCATTTTTGGCATAACTTCTTTGGGTCTCATATGAATATTGTACAGTAAAATAACCCTTAAACCAACATATTTACCCTATTTTTTTCTTGTCATATGTTAAAAACCATTCAGTAAAAGACAAGTGTCAATAGCTTTAATACTCATGTCATGTTTTCTTCAATATGAGAATGTCTTTACATAGCAATATAGCAATTTATCTGTAGTGAGTTTTTAAGGGGGGAAATCGTGTGGAATTCATATTTTATGCAGCTTGCTAACTAGCTTAACTCACAGTTAAGCTAGCTACTAGCTAGCTACAGTTTCACTAACTTAATGCTAGCTAACACGGAGGGATTTTAGCTGTCATTTGAGTTTTGTGTTTTTAAACTTACCGAAATGAAGTCATGTGTTGATTCTCTTAAGTTTTATTTTTGCTTAAAACGTTTGACAAAACGACAGAATGTTTGTCTACTATTTCACCACCTCTGGCTGTACTTGCAGTTATCCTGTGCTAGCCGCTTCCGCTCTCTGCTAATCTGTCTATTTTACAGGTAGCTCTGTGAAGGTGAGACTATTACATTCCTTTCTTTCTTACTTACCAAGTTTTGTGTATGTACTGTATTTTCCAAATGAATAAAAAGGTTAACAATAAGTATACACGTTTTTTGATATTAACAATACTGATGATACACAGTTTTCTGTGCAATGTTTGGACAATTGTTTGACATTTATACTCTTACAAATAATTAATTACTCTGTTACAGATAATTAAATACAGTCACGGAAAAAAAATTAGACCATCAAAAGTCATCAAATCAATGGTTATGCAATCAGGTACTAACTCCTGTGTGTATCATGTGACTAAAACAGACAGAAAAGAAACCATGGAATGTCTAAAAGCACTGTTTTTGTCAATACAATGATATAGGTATTGATGGAAGAACTTAAGTGATTTTGGTTACTATCAAGAAGACATGAATAATGGCTAGATATCAACTCTTAAATTAAACTCTTCTTTTTGTTGTTATTATATGTGTCAAAACAAGTGTATTTTTAGTCATACTAGGCATTAAAATGACCGAGGAATTGAAGAAAACAAGGGGTGGTCTAATTATTTTTTCTGTGACTGTATATGTGGATAATGAGAATAGTGGCATTGAACTGACTGAACAAAACCAATCCTGTTATTTTCAGTCATGCAGAGATGAGCTGTAAATTATTTTGCCACTATTATAAAGAGTAGAATGATCATAAAAAAATTTTTTTTAAAAAGTTGTAAGTTCTCTTCTTGGCTGAATCAAAGGCAAGACACAGCCATGAACTGCTGTGCTTTTACTTGAAGGTTTAGAAACTTCATACAACTACAGTACCAAGTGTGGCCTCAGTTGTATGAAGGTGAAAGATCTTCTACAGATCTCTCTGTTGTTTCAGGTTGTAATTGAATTCCATCGGAGTGTAATCCTCAGGTAAACCTGCCCATGCGTCCACTGCTGCAATGTGATCTAACATCTCAATACCTGCTGCAGTCAATCAAGCAGAACGCCACAGCTCAGATGTAGACGGGCAATGCACTGAGGGACCAATTAGAGAGTAATATGGCTGTATCAAAGACAAAACCACACACACACACTGCTATGAATATTTAACTTGGAGCCATCTCTGTATGAATGAACAAGGATGCTACCTAATGACAGCAGCAGACTCCATTTTACAATTATGATACATTAGACAACATTTCCAGTAAAGTGGTTCTCTTGTATTAAATAATGAACACCAGCAAACAGTCTAATCTGTTCTCTCTTCTGTGTGTTTTGCAGTGAATAAATACATAGTAAGTGTCTTCACCGCTGACATGAAGGGAAGTGGGACTGATGCAGATGTTTTTCTGAATATC
This sequence comes from Ostorhinchus cyanosoma, assembly GCA_029814465.1. Taxonomy (NCBI): domain Eukaryota; kingdom Metazoa; phylum Chordata; class Actinopteri; order Kurtiformes; family Apogonidae; genus Ostorhinchus; species Ostorhinchus cyanosoma. The sequence goes on along the minus strand of JAPTYQ010000005.1, from coordinate 28,574,421 downwards.
TTTGGAGAGAATGGTGACACAGGTGATCAGGTTTTCCATTGCTGCTGTCACAGATTTCCTTTTATATTCATACAGCAGTCAGCAACTGATGTCACTCATACTGCCTATTTCATGTGCTTTGTTCATTCTGAAAGGGGAAAGACGACTGGACAGCGACAAAGACAACTTCGAACGTGGATCAGAGGACAAGTTTACAATAGAAGCACCAAATTTAGGGAGGCTGAGGAAAATCACCATTGGCCACAACAATAGAGGTTCATCAGCTGGGTGGTTTTTAGATAAGGCATGTGAACAGTATATGGCTGTTTTAAAGTCTTGATATTATGTTTCTCTCCATTTTCTTCAATTCAACACTTGTATACATGTCTATTGGTGCCCACTGTTTCTGTCCAGGTGGTGATTGATGACATGGGAAATAAAGAAGTGTATGAATTTCCTGTTAATCGTTGGTTTGCCATGGATGAAGATGACGGCAAAATACAAAGAGATGTGTTGGTGGGATCACTTCAGCCAATGGGTAAATGTACTGTCATAAAAAGAAACATCAACCTAACACATTTCTGTGACTGATGATTTTATATATGTTTACGTGTATAGGTATTGTATACAATGTGCAAGTGATGACTGGAAATGTGAGAGGTGCAGGCACCAACTCCAAGATCCACTTTGTCATGCATGGCTCCAAGGGCTCAAAAAATAGCGGCAAAGTCTTCCTGGAGGGTGGTGCTTTTGAGCGTGGTCTCATTGACATTTTCAATGTGGAGATCTGTGAATTGATCAGCCCTCTCAGCAGGGTCACTATTGGACATGACAACGGGGCTGTTGGCGCCGGATGGTACTGTGAAAAGGTACTAACATTTCCTTGGATTACAAAGTACATGTCAGAGTGTTGTTCACCCACAAAATGTCCCTTTTTTCTTCCAGGTTGTAGTGTACTGTCCATTCACTGGCATTGAGCAGACATTTCCGTGTGGGATGTGGCTGGATGAAGATGAGGGGGATGGTCTGATTGAGAGGGAGCTGTATGAGATGGTTTCTCTAAGGCAGAAGAAACAGAAGAGTGGGTGGCCTAATTCTCTTCACAGATTACTGCTAAATACAGCAGCTCTATGTTTTTATGCATAGAAAAATTATTAACCCATAAACACCCAAATATCCACCAGTGACCAAATTCATCTACTGATGTACATGTTTAATATCTGTTGATCCACTAATCCTATCAATACATGCAAATAATTGGTGTAAAATACAGTTTGCCGTCTTTTCATAGTCATCAGATATGTCCCATATCTTTGCTGAAAAAAGATCTATTTTTTTTTTATTCAGATGCTCTGTAGTTATCATGGAAACACTTTCATCTTCTACAGCATTGATTCACCAGTAAAATCCATGGAGTTTGATAAAAAAAACAAAAAAAAAAACAGTAGATGGTGACGCTTGGTTTTATGTTTAGTTAATGACATCTTTATCAAAGTCACTTTTTCATAGGTTTTCTCTGTTTTTACATAATAACCTTTCAATTTACCGGTACTCTGTTTTCATGAACATCTAGATGATCAGTGAATTAAGTATAAGGGAAAAATGCATGATTTAAACTGAAAAATGTAAAATCCAGAGGATAATATAATAAATTGTGATGAATCACTTAATTTAGGTTACATATAGAGAAAATGTTATTTAGGAACTGCCACAAAAGTAGCACTGGGTCTTTATGGGTTAAGGAATCATTAGGCTGATCATACCTGATTCTGAAAATATTTTGTCTTGTTGGACTAGTCTGAACACTGCTAACATGTACATTGTTTGTATCAAATCTACACTTCCACTTCAGAGTACCCATGGTCCCTGTGGATTTGGACATCAGATGTGAAGGGGGCAGGGACTGATGCTCAGGTGTTTCTGCAGATTTATGGGGAGACGGGCAAGTCTGACGAGATCAAACTGGAAAACAACTCAGACAGTTTTGAACAGGGCCAGCTTGATAAGTTCATTGTAAGCTCAGAGTCATCTACCAGCATTCATGCTAATGTCCATTAGATTCTCCAAAAATACCCTCTGTTTTTCTGTTTACCTTGATTATTCATTGCAGATTGAAATGCCAGACATAGGGCGACTGACGAAAGTGCGCATCTGGCACGAGAAAAGACATCCATTCGCTGGCTGGCATTTAGCAAGGGTGAGCCTCATTGCCCTGTTTGTCAGATCTGTCAATGAAAGCCATTAAATCTTTTGTACTGCATCACCTCTGTGACATTGAGTAAAAGTTTGATCTTGCATCTAAACTCAGAAATAACAGGAGACGCTGTGGTAAGAATGTAATTACTCAGCCTCTTCATACATTTCACTGTAGTTGCAAAAAGCAAATATCACTGTGGTAATATTGATGTTAACATATAAAGATAAAAAACAAAACTCTGCTTTTTTGCAGGTCACTCTGCTGAAGACCCTGACAATGGAGAAATATTCTTTTGAATGTGGTCGTTGGCTGGACATTAATGAAGATGACAATGAGATTATGAGAGAGATGCCAGCTACTGGAGCACTCATCGATGATCCGCTGCCCTGTAAGATGCACACACTGACAACATTTTTAACCTTTATCATATTAACCACAGGCCTGCCAGGCATTTAAAGTCCTTGTGTGTGTCCTTCAGTGATAAAGTACCGCGTCACCATCTGTACTGGTAATGTCAGTGGCAGTGGCACAGATGCCACCGTCTTCCTCAACGTTATTGGTGACCTGGGTGACACAGGAGAGCGACTCATGATCACAAGCAAAAACAATGTCAACAAATTTGAAAAGGGCAATGTGAGTGTATTCTTAATACACAATGAACACAGATACTAAATACAAGTTTTGTAGAAATTGCACCATAAGCATCTTTAACCAGTTTCCTTGTCTCTCTTCAGCATGATGAGTTTCTCATTGAGTGCGTGACTCTGGGCCAGGTGCGCAGGGTGCGGGTGGGTCACGATGGTCGTGGCGGAGGCTGTGGTTGGTTCCTTGATAAGGTCATGGTCAGAGAGGAGGGCCAGCCGGAGTCTTTGGCCATTGAGTTTCCCTGTAACAGGCAAGGCAGTAATAATTTGAACATAACCTTAAAGAAGAAAAGTAGTGTTTATTTAATTTCTTAATTTGTCTTTGTCTAAGATTCTAAAGCACCACCCTGGTGCACTCAAATTTCCTCAGCAGCACTAAATGCCTCATAAGTGCAGTAAATTAGCTCCACCCTGATGCACTAGTTCTCCAGTGGCATGTGTTTAAGTAGTTAGGCAGCTGATGGACACGTTTGCCATTACAAATAGGGACTAAATGCACTGTAGCCAGCCAGCTCTCTCCTCAAGTAACTAGAGCCAAACCACAAGGCCAACGTACTATGTTACCTCTGCATTAAGGCTCTCCCTGTTTGTCCATCTGTCTGTCTGTGATAATATATGGAAACTAGTATCAATCATTGTATGGGTCTGACCTGTGTCCTATATGCTTTGTTTTCTTATGCATGTTTTGGACGATGTAAACTAAAATGTATTTAATTAATTGGGTTTTTTGGGTTTTTTTTTTTATCATTATCATTATTATCATTTAAGGATTTGTTTCATAAAAGTTAAGCAACCATTTTGTAAGTAATAGTGGGATTTGTAGACTATCTAATCACAGAAATTTAAGTAAACAAGTGGTGCCAGGTACAACAAACCCTGCCCCTCACAAATATTTCATCCATTTTAAGTAAATGGGAAGATTTTAAAAATTCATTAAAAAGAATTTGAACTTAGACCTACTGTTTGCAAAATGTAATGAGATTTGGTCAATTTGGTGTGAATTCGAGCAATAGTTTTGCTGCTACAGAAATGTGAAATTTTACCCATTATGAGTAAATGGGGAAAAAAGATTTTTAAAAAATCTGAAAAATGTTTAACTTTGACCTACTGCTCCCAAAATGTATTGACATCTATTCTGGGTCACTGACAATCTATAAACCCAATTTGGTATGAATTCAATTAATAGTTTTGCTGCTAGAGTCAACAAACAAACAAACCGAACCAAAAACAGTACCTCTTACCTCCCCTTCGAGGGGTGGGGTGTAGCAGTGCTTTCTTTAGAGTGTAATTGCTAAAATTTAAATCCTTGTATTTTGGGTACGTCATAAGCAGTTGTCAGTATCTACACATGGAGTGGAGTCCACCATGTTGTATCAGCATGTTTTCCTGTATCTCAGAACAGACTTCCTCATCTCCTTTTTTGCATTTTATACTAAATGTAGAAATTATTAAGGAACATATTTGTCATCTGCTGTGTTTTTAAGGTCAATATTAGTCCAACCATAGGTGGGGTGAGGGGTTAGTAATCCACATCTTCATCAGAAGATGGCTTTAAATATCATACATGGAATATTTTAGTAAAAAAAAAAAAAAGATGGCTCATTTGTATGCACTGGAGTTTAATGCTCAGTAAGGTCTAATTTCACCGGTATAAACCTGAATCTCTGTAGGTGGTTGGATCGTAATGAGGATGATGGACAGATTGTTCGTGAGTTAGTTCCTGATGGAGATGGTCTACGTCTGTTTAGTAAGTGCAAAAAATGACATTTTACATAAGACAGTGGTAAAGGTACAACAGACTGATAATGTGACCTTTAATGTATTATTTCCTGTTTCACAGATGTGAACTACCATATAGCAATCAAGACAGGCAGTGTGAATGGGGCCAGCTCTGACTCCAGAGTGTTTGTCAAGCTGTACGGGGAAAAGTGTGATACAAACAAAATCATACTGGCAGTCTCTGACAACGACCTGAGAAACTACTTCGAGACGGGACGCACTGACATCTTCATCCTTGAAACCTTTGATGTCGGAAAGGCAAGTTCTTTATTTACATATATTCTTCACAAAGAACAGAGCTTATGGATCAGACTTAGCCTTACCCCACTTCCTGCTTCTATTGTATTTTCTGAATTTTCAGATCAACCGTCTTCTGATTGGTCACACCAATGAGGGCCTGCGGGCTGGCTGGTTTTTAGACAGCGTGCAGATCTCTGTGCCAGTTCATGGGATGGAGTACATGTTCCCAAGTCACCGATGGCTCTGCAAAGACGAGGCTGATGGGAAGGTGGAGGTGGAGATCTACCCCAGTGAGGTCCTAGAAATCGAAAAAAGTAAATAACATAAACACAAATGTACCTACCATATGGTCAGAATTCACTGCTTTAACCCGTAAAGACCCAGTGGCAGTTCCCAATTAATTGTCCTCTATATATAATCTTTCTTAAGTGATTTATCACAATTTATTGTAATATTATCCCTTTATTTTGACATTTTTCAGTGTGAATTATGTATTTTCCTGTATTTAATTCACTGATCATGTAGATGTTCTTAAAAGCTCAAAGTAAATCCAAAGATTATTATATCAAAACAGAGAAAACGGAAGAAAAAGTGGCTTTTCCAGTAAAATATATCATTAACTGAACATAAACTGCATCAAACTCCATCCACTGTCATTGATCCAACTCCATGGGTTTTACTAGTGAATGAATGTTGTAGAAGATAACAGTGTTTCCATGGTAACTACAGAGTCTCTGATTATCCAAACGGGTCATATCTGATGACCATGAAAAGATGACAAACTGTAGTTTACACTAATTGTTTACATGTAGTGATAGAATTAGTGGATCATCAGGTATTAAATATTTTATTTATCAGTGGCTGTTTGGATCTTTATGGGTTAAGAACAATTGCAGAGATAGTTTTGCTCGGGACAGACTAGAGGTTGACGGATCTTTAAAGGCTGATTAGGTATCGACAATGAAAATGAACGGTCTCAGAGTTTGTTTATTTATTGTTGGACAAAGACAAACAAAATTATAGAAAAGTGGGTGTAAGTGTTTCTGCAAAGATTCAGACAATGAGTCATGTAGGTGTAGATTATTTTCATTTTTCAGTAGATTGTGTCATAGATACAAAGTACTAGAGAAGTTAAAGAATGCATGCAAGTCTTTTAATGATTGTGGAGAGCTCTGTGTAAGCAAATATCTATGTGGAGAATATCGCACCAGAATATCACTAGTCCAAAATCGTTGGAGAATTGGCTCCTAAAACAGAGCAGATTGTGAACTCAAATGTAGCACAAGTTAATAGGTGCAATCATATTTTGTGGAAGTATCCCTTAATGTGACTCTGGTGTTAAAAAGGAACATTGTGCTCCTTTACACACTGGCCCTAGTGTTATAGTGATGCTGCAGATGGACCTCTGATATTTTAGAGATAGAAACCTCTGAATTCATCAAAACAAAAGCGACTTTGAGGGTATGTATTTGATATTGACATAATTGTGTTATTTCTCAGAAGAAACTGCATAACTGTTGAAAATCTTACCATGTAAGAGTCCTATTTTATTAATATGAGATCACTTAATCTAAGTCAAAATAATAAATATGTGGATCTGATCACAGAGTCACTCATTCCAGTTGAGAAGTCGGATGAAGTTTTTTTTGGGGGGGGGGTTGGTGATTTTTGGTCATGGTGTATTGTTTTTTCTGCTCTATACAAATATGTAAATAATATTAAATTTTTAATTCCAATTCTATATTTATATAAATGCCAAATTTCTTATTTTTGTCTTTATATTTAATTTTACATGTCTGTGATTTTCCTACCTGTCTTTTTCTCTGCACTTGCTTATTGTATTTTGCTGCTGTTAGCTGTGAAATTTCCCCACAGTGGGATAAAGAAAGTCTTATCTTATCTTATCTTATCTTATCTTATCTTATCTTATCTTATCT
>JAPTYQ010000005.1:28553547-28566837 GCA_029814465.1 Ostorhinchus cyanosoma | reverse complement strand
TATCTTATCTTATCTTATCTTATCTTATCTTATCTTATCTTATCTTATCTTATCTTATCTTATCTTATCTTACAATGCTGGGGTTCTGCTCTGTAACAGTGATCAATTATGAAGTGACGGTGGTGACAGGGGATATTCGTGCTGGTGGAACCAACGCCAATGTCTTCTGTCAAATCTATGGAGATGACGGGAAAACCGAAGTTCTGTCTCTCAAAAGTCGTTCCAATAATTTTGAACGTGGCACCACTGAGATCTTTAAGGTCTGTTGACAAACTCGTGTCATGAAATTCTAGCAGTCCTTTAAGTTAGGCTTAGAGTATGAGGACGATTGACCTCTTTCTGTGACTTCTAAACCAGATTGAAGCTCATGATGTCGGTAAGATCTACAAGATACGTATCTACCACGACGGGAAGGGAGTTGGAGATGGCTGGTTCCTGGAGACGGTGGATATCAAGAGATTGACGATGGCTATGGTGCAGATTGAGGTGAAGAAGGAGGACACCAAGAAAGACAAGAAAAAAGACAAGAAGAAGAAAAAGAAAGAGGAGGAGGAGGTGGAGATAATCGAGGAGTTGCAGGAAGTGGTGGAGACATTTACTTTTCCTTGTAACCGCTGGCTGGCCAAGGATGAGGAGGATGGGGAGATTGTGGTGGAGCTGCTTACTGAGGACAATGAAGACCTGGAGGGTAAACACGGCGTCGCTGACCCACTGTCATTTGCTTTTTAAAGGCTACGAAGGAATGTTTCTATTGTAGCATTTTAAACTGATGCAGCAAATGTTACTATGCGTGTAAATGAAAATGTCAGTGATAATGTGTTCTATCTGCCTGACTAACTCTGTCCCCAGTCAACTCATATGAAGTTCATGTGTTCACCGGCATCATGTGGGGGGCGGGGACGGACGCCAATGTTTACGTTAACATCTATGGGGAGATTGGTGACACTGGGGAGAGAAAGCTGAGGAAGTCCAACCACTTGAACAAATTTGAGAAAGGCCAGGTAAGTCTGAATGAAATGCTGACGGTACTCATTTCTTTGACAATCTGTGTCTATGTTGATCTTTTCCACTAATTTTTTCTTTTCTTTTTCTTAACCCATAAAGACCCATACATCCACTGGCAATCAAAATCATCTTTTGATGCATTATCCTATCAATCCATATAAATTAGTGTAAAATGCAGTTTATTGTCTTTTCATGGTCATCAGATATGAACCATTTGGACGTTCAGAGGCTTCGTAGTGAATGTGGAAACACCTTCTTCAATATAGTTTCACCAGTAAAACCCACAGAGTTTGATCAGTGGTAGTGGATTAATTTAACAAAAATACGTATTAAAAAAAAATAAAAAAAAAAGACCTACAAATAAATAATGTGAAAAATAAGCAAAGCATTTACTAAAATAAAATACAAAATAAAAAAATAAATAAGCAACAAAATGTAAAATGAACAAACATTAACGGAGAATGGAGACACTTGGTTTATGTTCAGTTAATGATAGATTTTACTGAAATAGTCAGTTTTTCGTCAGTTTTCTGTTTTTTCTCTCTGAGCTTTAATGAACATCTACATATTCAGTGAATTAAATATAGAAAAATACCTGATTTTCACAAAAAATGCAAAATACAGAGGATAATATTAGAATAAACAAATATAAATCACTTAAGAAAGGTTAAAAATAGAGAAAAATTCATTTGGGAACTGACACTCAAGTACCACTTGGTCTTTATGGGTTAAATGACATGGGCCTTGACATGTTTTAATGCTGCTTTGAATAAAATATACTACTTTTAATAATAATATCTTCTGTGTAAAGATACATCCACCCTTTCTTTCTCATAAAAACATGTATGTAATATAAGGATTCAAGCACATGTAATGTATATTTTTGTCAATTAAGGTCAGTTAAATAACTAATGAGCTTCCTAAGGTCTGTGTCATTTCCTGACCTTTTGTTTTTGGTTTGCTTGTGTGTTACCCAGGAGGATGTTTTCACTGTCACTGCGGTCGACCTTGGGATCTTGAAGAAGCTGAGGATCCGACATGATAACAGTGGGGCCAGCGCCGGCTGGTTTCTGGACCGGGTGGAGATAGTAGATAACAAAGATGACACCACGTAAGTCCCACAAAGACAACATCAATCCTGTGTATTTAGGTATTGATGTGCTTTTGAACATGCATATAAATGAACAAACACATTTTTCTAAATTCAAATCCGTATGTTTATGTGTTTTTACTGATAAGACATCATTTTGCATTTTGCTGACTCATACACCACACAAAATAAATGGCATAGTTTCCAGTCTCACTGCTTCCCTGTCGGACACAAAATGTCTTTAGAGCTCCACTGTGTGGTATGAAATGGTACTCTGAAATGTTCTGGTCAAGGCACCATCTGTCCAAGCAGACCTGGCATTCATCTGAATATGTGTTCATTCTGTGTTTTTGTTTAATTAAGAACATGTGCACCAATGTTCCCTATGTAAATGCACCAGATTTAACCAAATGGCAGGAGAACTTTTCAGTCCAATGATTTTAATAAATGACAGCAAAGAATTCACCACAAGGGGAGCCGTTAGTACAGACTGAACACCAGTAAAATATAAAACAACATGTGGTCAGTCCTCTTCCCTAGTGGAGAACTGACAGATTGGACATAGCGTTGTTGTTTTCAGTAACAAAACCAGTAACGGATGAAAAAGATTTTGATTCTGATGCAAAACTGTCGTTTAAACAAAATCAGATCTTTCATTTTTGTTGTTCATTTGTTTTTGTTAATGGATTATTGATGTTGTCTTAACTTGCTGTTGTTTGCTTGTTGTATCCCAGTCTGTGTTCATTGTCAGACTTAGTGCAGTTTTTTCAAAGCCAACCTGGTCTGCAAATGACTACCTACTACTATGTACATTGCATTAGTTTCATTCATTAGTTTTCATTCTATTTAGATTTAACAATGCCTTATGTATTGTCCCTGAATGGTCCATAGTTTGATGCTTGTAACATGGAAATGGTCACAGATATCAATATATTTACTGCTGAGCACTGATAGGAAGTCATATATGGACTTTGATTTAATTAGTAGAGTTCTCCTCCAGTGAAAGTACCACCCACTTCTATTAGGAGATTGATCTCTTGCATCCAGACCAAAGGGCTCTAACATAGAGACAGAACCTGACAACCTCACAAATTCAAATGGTTATTGATTCTTGTTAGAACATCTCAGTGAGATTCGAGGCCATTGGTCCTGATTTTCCTTATGTTATTTTACAGTCTCCCCTGACAGATGAGCTTAGAGTCAGTCTGGATTTTTTAAGTGGTCGAGGTGTTACATCACACAAATACAATGATGTTTGTCCCAGTTTAACCCTGTATTTAAAAAAAGTCAAAATATCAACATTAGCCTGTTATTGGAGGATCTAACGAGACTTTATCACTGCTGGAACATTTTTCAAAATTTTTATTATGTAGAGAATCAAGGTGAAGTTACCATATTTGGTTCCTTTCCCAAGTGGCAAAAAACCCCAAGAAGTATATAAAAAATACAACAAAAACACTTGTAAGGTGAAAGGAACATATACTTTAGAACATTAGAGCATCACTTATAGAACATTAAACCAACATGCGTGCTGCTCCAGACCCCTGTCCACATCCACATTAACCCTTTGAACATCATTCCTTACATTAGTACCATTACTTCATGGTGTCAAACAAAGCAGGTCCACTCACTGTTCATGCAGAGGTGGACCTTACAGACCCTGGAGACCACACTGGACCTGATACTGTTGACTCACTGGAACTGTTTTTGTCACTGTCTTGTAATGCATATGGGTGCTTCTATGAAACCAGTCCTAAAAACAGAAGATGGAGCTAAAAATTCAACCCAGATGTAGACTAATGTTATGAAGCAAGTTTGGAAGCACTTTGGGTCTATTTTAAAAATAAATATTTACTGAGATAAAACAGAAACAATTTTTAAGATAAAACACATTTTTATATTATTTTAGATTATATTTAATACAAAAATCTACATGTAACACAGACAAAAGGACACGAAAATTATGTACGACTATTTTTTTTTGTCTCTTTATTCTCTCACAGGTTGATTTTGGGAATTGATCTAATTATGCAAGGCAGTTTCACAAAAATGGCCACTGTTGTAAAATCATTTACAATTTATATGCGTTTAACTGGGCTGGTTCTGAATGTAATGCAAGTGGACAAGATGGGTTGCATACAAAAGCTGGAATGAGACAGATTCATGAAAAACCCACATGTCTGGATTAGAAAAAACACTAGGATCATCAAATTTAACACAGTTTCTTTATTTATAGTGGGATATACATTTACAGCCATGTGGTCCAGATCTAACACACTGGCACATACAGTACTTAGCTTTTCATGCCCCAATTTTGGTCCTGTTTTTGGCCTTAATATTTTATTAAAAATTCATTCATTTTGGGATGGCTCAGAGCAAGAGTTTAATTTTTTTTGCATTTAACTGAGATCATCATTACATCCTGGGGGGAAATATGTCTACATTTATCTTTTATTATTGGGTGTGAAAAAGCTGGCAAAGTGCCAGATACCAAAATGTGCCCAGTTTCATAGAAGCACCCATGTGGAAATCACCAAAAATAGTAATTTGACCAATAAATAGTTAAGAATTCATATTGAGTCAAAAATTTTCAATCCAGTGTTTACAAGTGTGTTCACTAAGTTCATTGGACATGTCTTGTACATTATATTTTAGGTACTTTTTCCCTTGTAAACGCTGGTTGGCTGTCGATGAAGATGATGGACAACTTGCCAGGGAGCTTGTTCCTGTAGACGAGGCCTTCATGAAGAAAGGGGACGATGATGAGGAAGACTCAGAGGCCACACTTGGACTGGAACAAAAGGGTGAGAGAAACAGTACAGCTGCCTTTAGGCTGAAGACAAAATAGGGACTGAAGAGAAAATAGATAAAACACCGACTCAATGATTTATTTATTGTGAGTTGTTTTGTTTTAACAGCTATGTCGACCACATACACAGTCAGAATAAAAACTGGTGACAAGAAATACGCAGGGACTGATGCGAATGTCTTCATGACCCTATGTGGCAGTAAGGACGACACAGGTACGACATTTATACTCCATTAGTGCCTGTAGATGAGCACTTCAACTATTGAATCTGTCTGCCATGTCTCCTCATACAGGGATCATTACCCTAAAGGCTTCAAAGACTCACAAGAATAAGTTTGAGCGAGGTTTCATTGACGAGTTCATCGTAGAAGCCGTAGACATTGGACCTCTAAAGAAGATCATTATTGGACACGACAACTGTGGTACAGTAGGACAGACTCCGCGCATGTTTACGTAGGACACGATCTACTCACAACTTGTATCGAAACAGGATGATGTGTAATTACGTTTCAGGAGGAGGATCCGCTGGCTGGTTTCTCGACTGGGTGGATATCGATGCTCCGTCTCTGGGAGAGAAACTACGCTTCCCATGTGGCCGTTGGTTAGATAAAGGAGAGGATGACGGCGCCATCGTCAGGGACCTTTTTCCTAATGCTCTCCAGACAGAGCATTACACCCCATGTAAGCAAGCCACTGCACTTTATTTTTACCCTTTATTTAACCCATTAAGGCCCAGTGGTACTTTTGTGTTAGGTCCCAAATGAATTTTTCTCACTATTTAACCTTTCTGAGGTGATTCATCACTATTTACTATAATATTATCCTCTGTATTTAGTTTTTTTCAGTTAAAATCACATATTTTCCTATATTTAATTCACTCATCATGCAGATGTTCATACAAGCTCAAAGTAAATTTAATGGTTATTATGTCAAAACAATGAAAACTGAAGAAAAAAAGTGACTTTTTCAGCAAAGATATCAATCGATTCCATGGGTTTTACTGGTTAGTCAATGTTGTAGAAGATGATGGTGTTTCCATGGTAACTACAGAGCCTCCGAACGTTCAAATGGGTCATAGCTGATGACCATGAAAAGATGACAAACTACATTTTACACCAATTATTTACATTTATTCATAAGATTAGTGGATCAACAGGTATAAACAGTTGAAATCAGTAGATGCTTTTGGTCAGCGGCAGTTGTTTTGGTCTTTATGGGTTAACCAGAAAGAAAAAACTTGTTGAATTTCTTTTGCAAGTGTCCTGACCAAGACAGCAGCAGCAGGAGTTACACACAATAGAAAGTTCATCCATACAATCACACTAGAATCATACATTAAACACAGTAAAACTCAGTTCTAAAATCGTACAGAAAACACTCTACAAATAAACTCTATCAATGACTCACAAGGTACTAAAAGTATAATCAACAATGTTCCTTAAAACATAGATCAGTTCCTGCAGTTTTATGTCCTTGTGTAGGTTGTTCCAGGCAGGGGGAGTAGAAAATTAAAAGCTTTCTTTCCCAGTTGTGTTCTGACTTTTGAAACATGTCGGGATAACTGATCCTCAGACTGGAGGCTCTAATTACACTGTACAACAAAATTTTATGAAATGTTTTTTACAGTTTTGGTGTGGTTTTAGTCAATTGTGGTATGTTGAATTCAAATTTGATATCTGTTTTAAGATTCAACATGTGGATTTTTTTTGTAAAACTCAGTTTAGTTTTCACCATTATGTAATAACATACATATCTACTAAAATACAGTCTAGCCTACAATAGCAAGTAATAATAATAATAATAATAATGGATTAGATTTCTATAGCGCTTTTCAAGTCTGAAAGCGCTTTACATTATTGATCCATTATTCATTCGCACTCACATTCTCCCACTGGTGGTGGTAAACTACATCTGTAGCCACAGCTGCCCTGGGGTGTAGCTGCCAATTGACGCCTACGGCCCCTCCGACCACCGCCAAACATTCATACACCAGTGTGAGTGGCACTGGAGGCAAGGAGGGTGAAGTGTCTTTCCCAAGGACACAACGGACTGACTGGGACAGAGCGGGATTCGAACCGCCAACCCTTCGGTTATTGGACGACCCGCTCTACCTCCTGAGCCATGGCCAAATGGCAAAATGTATTTGGTTAGATGTGTAGAATACAACAATAGAAAAGATGTTTATTTGTTTATAAAGAATATAAGATAAATACTGGCAATATAGATCAAATACATAAAACGCACAAACACAAATTCCAAATTTTCTCAAAATCTACCTGTAGAAGACTAAAAAATAACTGCATTTTTGGAATCCTCATTAAATTCTGGTTCAGTTTCATGTGTCACATGATATGTAAAAAAAAAAGTTGCACAGTGTTATTAGAGTTATTCCAACAGATATAGACCACAAAATAGGATGGAAGCAGACCTAAAATTCATTCATAAATTAAAAAAAAAAAAACAGTGTTTTGGTTTGCACATAAAAACTTCTGCCCAACTCAAGCATATAAAACACAGTGATAAGTTTAAAACTAAATGTATGGATATTTTGTATTTCATGCACATAATTAAACCTATTGATGTTTTTGTTCTGCAGTTGTGCCTTACGAGATCAAAACCTTCACAAGTGATTTGTTTGGAGCCGGCACAGACGCAGACGTCTTCATTGTCCTGTATGGCCGAGATGCAGTGTGTACGCAGCAGAAGTGTCTGTGTGTCAACAAGAGAGAAAGGAGGATGTACTTTGAGAGGGGAGCCGAGGACATGTTTATAGTTGAGGTAAATCCAAGCGGTCAATAGAGGAAGTGTGATGATATGTTATGAAAGACCAAGAAAACCATGTAAAACCTTCCGTTTTGCCAGATAATTAAAGGGAAAGGAGCAAATAATTACCAAAAAGAAACAAGGAATCTTCAGAAAGCCCACTTCTGATAATAGTAATAATAGTCATCTACAAATAAAACAAAGCAAGGCACAACATTTCCCATATTACAGTATATACCCATTGTAAGAAAGTCTTATAGCTATGTACTTTTTCCAAAACACCAAGAAGTTTACACTAAAGAAAAGTAAATACTGAACAATTGGCAGAAAATATGAATAACTAAATATACAGCACACACAGGTAATATGCATACTTAAGTACATGTCTAGACATTATTAAGGGATGGGGAGGACTACAAACAAGTACACTTAAAGAGAACTCTGCAAAAGATGCCAAAAAGAAGCACTTGAGTATCTTAAGAACTAAGAGGAATTCAAGTCTTACTTTCAATAAGTCCGACCTTAATGAATAAACATATTCAATCCAAGGTTTCCTGGTGTTCAGACTCTTCTTATTCCAGTCAAATACCAGCCTTTTAACTTGCTTTTACAATATACATTACCATTATCATCATCTGCAGTATCTGTTATACATTATCATTAAAACAAATGGAACTGCTACTTTCATTACTGTTTCCAATATAGGTTTTACATTTGTCCAGTTATTCAGGAGCGCTGGGAAATGCCACAACTGATCATTGTGTTTAGCCTTTTCTTCTTCACCAGACCTTCTTATGTAATTAGTTTCATGTTATTTCCTTCTTCTTCTTTTTTAGTAATGGTTTTCTGCTTTTTTGCAGCTCGAAGACGTGGGGGACATAATTGAGAAGATCCGTATTGGACATGACAATCGTGGGGTCAACCCAGGCTGGCATCTGGACCGAGTGGAGATCAGACGTTTGCTCAGGAAAGGAAAGGTATTGTGTATGGTGTATCTGCAGATTCTTAACATGTTTTAACATGTCTTCAATTCATTTTTATTTAAGTAATAGGTCTTAAAAGTTGTTAAATTCTGTTGAATTTGGCATTTTGGGGTCTTAATTCCTGCAAAACACTTTAATATTTAGTCCTATTTATCCATCTTTTAATTTCTTTTTGATGTTTCAAATCTTTGAATTTACCATTGAATCTAACCATGTTTTTTTTTTTTTTATCATTCTTTTTATTTCTGAATCTAACCATGTTTTTTAACTGTAATAATTTATTGTAGGCTACATTCAGACAGCAAGCCTTAATGCACAATTCAAATTTTTGGTGAAATCCAATTTTTTTGTGCGCTCGTTCATATTATACATGAAATGTAACTTCTGTCAGTATTGAGTGTGAACTGAATGCGACCCTGAAGTGACCTGCATGTACAAAACAGGTCCTGACATAATACGCAGCCACATAGGCATGCACTGTGTTTACGGAAGTGACACTCCTGGGACGCAGAATTGTGACATTTGTCGCATTTCAATGACGTAAAGGTTGGATAAATGCGACCTGGCCGTTCAGACTGATGCAGACAGATTGCACAATATCAGATACATATCGGATGTAGGACCACAGAAGAAAGTGGCCTGAGTCAGATTTGAAAAAATTGGATTGGTGCTGTTCAAACTGTCATTAACAGATTGGTCACATATGGGCAAAAAAATTGGATTTTGGCCACATTTGCCTGCAGTCTGAATGTAGCCGTATACTAGGGGTGGGCAACTCTGGTCCTTGAGGGCCGGTGTCCTGCATGTTTTAGATATTTCCATCTTCCACCATGCCTGGAAGCCATTACATTGTTATCAGGCTTCTGCAGAGCTTGATGATGAGCTGATCATTAACTGAACCAGGTGCAGGGGAAGAGGGAAACATCTAAAACATGCAGGATACTGGCTCTCAAGGACCAAAGTTTCCCACCCCTGCCGTATAATATATTTTCACTGCCCTCATGGTACAAACATGTGAAACACTGCCTGAAATGAAATAAACAGGAACAAACATTTTGTGTGCATGTGTTATGCATTCACAGTCAACATGTGAACAGATGAAGCCCCAGATTTACTGGTGTCAACATTGTGTTGCCTTTTTTATGCTTTTCATGCTGTCATTGAAATACTCGACAATACCACAGACTTTCCTCATATCATTCAGACCTTTTGTAGATTCGAATTAAACTCACTCATGGTCATATTCCTACATAAAACATTCTGCAGAAGACCATGCATTTATCTAAATGGTTTTTTTTTTGGTTTTTTTGCAAAGACAAACAACGTGTCAAGAACTCAGAAGGATGCTGAAACTGATACAGATGCTCTCTAAATAATTCACTGCAGATATGAATACCTCAACATTAACACAACAAAATAATTTATCATATTATCTGCAGCATTTAATGTAAAGACTAAATATGACTTTCGTCTTCATCCAATAAGGCACATTTACTCGTAATAGAGCAACACTGTGTTCAGTCAGTAGGTGGAGATGTTCTCTTCACAGACAGATGAGGATATGCCAGAGGTATGATTTCACATAGAACAGCAGGACAGTGATTTTCCAGGAACACAAATATTTACACTGCCAGTCCTTAATGTGTGTTTCATTCTGTCTGCAGGGTTCAGAGACCGTCATCTTCCCATGCGAGCGTTGGCTTGCCAAGTCAGAGGACGATGGAGAAACAGTGAGAGAGCTGGTACCCTCTGATATCATCACTGAGAAACTCTCACGAGATGGAAATCTCAAAGTCACTGAAGTCGAGGTGGATGATGCCCTGGAGAGTATGTTAACTCTTGTGAAAATGCTGGAAATTCCGTTTACTGAAATGTATACCATCAGGAGTGCTGAAATGCTTGTAGTGTTCAGTTGTGGGCTGTGTTTGTGTCTGTCCCTACCCACCTCTCTGAACATTAGTTGGTAAACTGCAGACAATTTTCCCCCCAGGCGTCCCTGTCCCTGGATGAGTCACTCTGTTATGACAGTGGCATCAAACAGTGATGAAAATTGCTTTCTTTTCACTCTGTTTTCTGCCAGTCGCCTCAAACAGTTCCCCTGTGTCCCCGTCTGTGATCATTTTCCCCGCTACAGCTCACACATACAAAGTGTCAGTGATAACAGGTGATGTTTATGGCGCCGGTACCGACGCAAACGTCTTCCTCACCATTTATGGAGACCTGGGTGACACTGGAGAAAGAAAACTCAGCAAATCAGAAACAAATAGCAACAAGTTCGAACGAGGATCTGTAAGAAAGCACTGATTTGTACACTTCTTTTTACAATAATGTTGCATTTATTTATGCTGGTGTTCCCATGTTCAGCAGTTTGTTTGAGAAGTTCAGTTAACTATACATTACATTTATTTCATTAGGTGGATAAATTCACTATGGAGGCAGTCGACCTGGGACAGGTTTTCAAAATAAAAATCCGCCATGATAACAGCATGGTGAGCCCTGACTGGTACTTGGACCAGGTTGAGGTGGTTGATGTGGATACGGAAGAAGTCTTCCTCTTCTTGTGTGAGCGCTGGTTGTCCAGAAAAAGGGAGGACAGACGCATTGAAAGGGCTTTCTATGTCAAGGTAAGGTGTCTGAAAGGATAGTTTGAAATCACATGTAGAGATTTGTAACAAAGTAGGATGTTAAAGTAATCTAACCTAACGCTTAGCACCATTCAAAGGCCAAATAGTTATAGACGATATACAGACGCTAGTTCTGACAGAGTAGGTCAAATATTTCAAACTATTAAAATGAACATCAAATTCAAAGTAATAAATAAATAAATCTGGGGAAAAACATGCAGGTACCTCTAAGTGCAATTAAAATTTTTACAAGCTATACAGGGTGTCCATAAAGTATCTTTACAAACAAATTTATTACAAAAGCAAATAAATAGACAAATCTGTTGAAATTATTACAAAATCGAAAGTAGTTATTGAAGTTTTTTGTCTCATTTAATCCACCTCTGTATGGGCACCATTAGTTACATGAAGCACATCCAGACGGTACTGGATTTGTTTCCATGTTTACTGTATCAGAACCTCATCAACGGTGTCAATAGCATCAGTGATCTTTAGCTTCAGGTCACTGATGTCCCGTATCTTTGTTCAATGCATTATATCTTTAACATAGCCCCATAGAAAGAAATCCAGGACAGTGATATATGGTGAACAGGGTGGTCAGGTAATTGGACCATCCTATCTAATCCACCAGTCTGGAAATGTTTGATTTAGGAACCCACCAATATGCAGTTCCCAATGTGGGGGTGAACCATCTACGTGGAAAATGATGGTCTTAAAAACTTTGGCCACGATGGGCTTAAAAACTTTGATAACCAACATAGAACAAATCTGATGAACATATCTCAACAATTGCTTTTGTAATATTTGTTAATTGTAAAGAGAATTTGTGGCCATCCTGTATTTTCCTTCCCTCAGCAGAAAAGTCTGATGTTCATCACTGATCACTTCCAGATTTAGATTATCCAGAATGATCATCACATCAGTGCTGATTAATCAGTCTATCTGTATTCAACTCCAGGATGTTTCAATTGAAAGCATGCACATAAATGTCTTTTTCCCATATATCCAGGGCTTTGAGGGTGTGAGGGAGGGTCTGAACAGTAAAAAGAACTCAGCCCTGATGGTGAAGAGTGTTGACAGTAACATGAACAAGAAGAACAAGAAAAAGAAGGAAGAGGAAGTTGAGCTCCCAAGTAAGAAAGCTCAGTTACTAACATCACGAGTGCATCTGAGATCTGTCTGTCTGTGTCTGTGAGATCTGTTGTAATATTCTAACACATACATCTGTGAATAATGCTGCTCTTCTGTGAATAAATAAGCACTGTTCCCTTCCTTTGCACAGTCATACCATACCACATCACCATTTGTACCGGACTCGATAGAGATGCAAGCACCACCAGCAGGCCTTATGTGATCATTATCGGGGCCAATCAGACCCAGACAGCGAGACTGTGGCTGGACCTGCAGGATGGGAGGAAGGGCTTTGAGGCTGGCTCTCTGGAGAGCTTTGAGTCACAGGGTTCAGACGTGGGGGAGATCAAAAAGGTCGAGGTGAGGGAGGAGGACGGCGAGAGCCTTTAGAGTTAGAATGACACATATGAACCTTCAGAAAAATACACCTACATTTCTCCAAGTGATTGTTTTTCTACTTCCCTGCAGCTCGGCCATGATGGGGCCACTCCTGAGAGCTGCTGGCTGGTTGATGAGCTGGCTGTTGCTGTGCCAACCAAAGGGGTCAAATATATCTTTGCTTGCAAGTGCTGGCTAGCCAAAGATCGTGGAGATGGCTTGACTGCTAGAGTATTCAATGTGCTGGATGCAGAGGCCATTTCCATCTTCCAGAAGGTATGTCAAAGGGAGAAAATGTGTACATTCAACACCATATAAATGCCTCCGGTTTTTTTTTTACAGTTTGATATTGATTTCCATATTTACTCATTAATTATTGTGAGTTTCATGTTAAGTGAAGGAAATTGATATACAGACAGACCGATAGACAGACCGATAGATAGATAGATAGATAGATAGATAGATAGATAGATAGATAGATAGATAGATAGATAGATAGATAGATAG
>JAPTYQ010000005.1:28512919-28531268 GCA_029814465.1 Ostorhinchus cyanosoma | reverse complement strand
TTATATCAAAAACAAAGAAAACTGAAGAAAAGGTGACTTTCTGTACAAAATATATCATTAACTGTAGATACAAACCAGTGTTTCCATCCACTGTCATTGATCTAACTGCATGGGTTTTACTGGTGAATCAATGTTGTAGAAGATGATGGTGTTTCCACGGTAACTACAGAGCCTCTAAACGTCTAAATAGGTCATATCTGATTACCATGAAAAGATGACAAACTGCATTTTACACCAATTATTTACATGTATTTATAAGATTAATGAATCAACAGTTACTCAACATTTTATATCAGTAAATTATTTTGGTCGCTAGTGGATATTTGAGTCTTTATGGGTTAAATAGCAATTAGAATAAAAAGTCTGCATTTTTCCTTACATTTTAAAGGCATTCCTCCTTTCCTATAAGCTTTTAGTTTAAAACAAGGCACAGAAGTGTATTTGTACCCAGTGGAACTCTCCTGGGCTGACGTGTTCTTTGAGTGTCCATTTGAGCTAACTCCATAACAAATAAACGTCTATATTCAGAGCCTGGTAATAAAAACAGTTTTGGTGTCTAGAACTAATTTCCCCTTTCATGGCATCAGTATGACAGAGCTCTTCAGATGACATCAGCGTTAAAGGTATACATAATTAATGGGATGGTTCCCTGATTGACAGGTGAGTATCATGTGACCTGTGGGCTTTGATTAGCTCAGCTACAGTCGGACGTCTGGACCTCTTGTTTGTTGAGTAAAACTTTTACCCTGACAGACAGCTCTGTTGTAGATATGTTTAAAAGTTGCACTAATGAGACTGTCACAGTATTCTGCCATTAAGTTCATTGTTACATAATTACCATAGCATACAATTAGTGTAACTAAGCTTCATTAGCTAATATTAGCATTAAGTTGTATTGGACTAATACTATATGTTCTGTCAGTTAGCCAGCTAATTAGGCCACATAGACCTAATTAGTGTGTGCAGACACTATTCAAATGTGACATTACTGGTATCACACAGAAGTGTATGTGGCAACATTCATTATCAATCTGAAATTACTTGGCTTTGTTTAATATGACACTATTGATGTGGTGTGGGTTTTCACTGTGTTAGCATTAGCTTAGTGAGTTACTTCAGCCTCATGCTTCCCAAGCTCCACCATTTTGTCCAAATACTACTACTGCTATTGCTACTACTACTACTACTACTAATAATAATAATAATAATAATTTAAAAAAAAAAACAGTAATACTACAATGACTACTACAGCTATTACTAATAATTATTAGTAGTAATAATGTAAGGAATTAATTAATTAATTAATTAATTAATAATAATTTTTTAAAGAGTAGTAGTAGTGTTATAAAGTTATCAGTCCATAATCAGCTGCTAATGTCACAGAGACAATTCCATACATGCACTGGTGAAACAAAAACTTCTC
Source organism: Ostorhinchus cyanosoma (assembly GCA_029814465.1). Lineage (NCBI taxonomy): Eukaryota > Metazoa > Chordata > Actinopteri > Kurtiformes > Apogonidae > Ostorhinchus > Ostorhinchus cyanosoma. The sequence goes on along the minus strand of JAPTYQ010000005.1, from coordinate 28,529,845 downwards.
TTATTGAATTCTGCGTTCATATAGTTGTATTCTCACCTTAATTTACTGGATTTCATTGTACTTTCATGCAGTAAAATTGGAAAAATTGTTTCTTTTGGCTAGACAAGTAAACTGCTACTATTTTACATGTAAACTCTATTTATGGCTTACATTTGTACAGTTAGTGTTCATTTATTATCAGTAGGTTCAGTTCACTGTAGGAGGCAGTTTTATGTGAACTATCAACAATATTACAGGCAATAATATTGTACAATAATTTGAAGTATTGCATAGCAAAATACATTACTCACTTCGAGCAGTCAACAGGAATACATTACCAATTAACCCTATTTACTTTAAACTTTCTTTACATCGTGGTAAAATACCTAAAATAACTTTTCAAATCAATCCTCTCAACCCTGAATATGAGGTAAAGACTTTGGACTTGATTGCATATGCATTTGAATAGTTTTACCTGGAGTGTGGGAGAATTCTGCGGTGCTGCGCTTCAAGAAGCTGCTGTTGGATGAGGTATTGCTGGTGTAAGGCCTGAGGTAGGAATGGAGGCCCTGGCATATCCTGGAACTGAGGGGGTGCAGGCAGGGCAGTGAGGGGCGGATGGTGTGCTGGGGGCAGGTGGGTGGCCAGGCCTGTCTGGGGCGGTTGGCTGGCATGTCCTAGGGGGAACTCAGCTGAAATGGGCGCCTGCGGAGCGCCCAAGTGAAAGTGTCGGCAGGAGGTAGCATGGCTGTGTTGGTGCCTGGTAAAGTGTGCTCCTATTGGGAATAAATGCGAGTGATCAGAACGTAGATTCGCCTGTGATCACTAGTTCAATTAACTGCAGAAAGACCAGGACAAACCAGTGTAGAGTGCACACATACTGGTCAAAATGACAGAAAAGTGCATGATGAGACTTACACACACAAATACTGACTATTACCACCAAACTATGGCAGAGATGTGACACAGGAAGAGTCGAAACAAGACAACAGATGGAGGATACAGACTTTGAGACCCCTGTGGAGCACTATCTAAACCCACAGACAGATTGCACCCAATGTCCTGCCTCTTGACTTGCCATAGCACAGCCAGTAGGAGAAATGAATCTTCCATAACAGCTTGGACCATTTCCAAGTTGATCTATAGCACCAAGGGTTGTCTTTTGTCCATAGCTAGCCACTGGAATTGATTTTGAGGCTGTATTATGTCTGCAGTTTAAAGGGGCAAATACTCAGCTGTAGATTTCTCGTACAGACCTCCATAACACAGTTTGCTTCTTAGATAATAGTGGAGCCTCACTGCAGCTGAGGTGGGCTACATTATCCACCTCTGTCTACCTTCCCCCACCCTGTTCTACCAGTGGTGTAGGAGAGATGAGATTGTGTGGTAGTCCCACTGAGTCACCTCAGTGTCGAGTTGCACCAAACAATCAATATGAATTACTCCTGGCTCAAATAAAAGAGGCTTGAAGGAGGGGTTAGACAGGGACATACAGTTACTATTTCAACTTCCAATTACAGTTGTATTAATGCTTTTACTGCAACAGGAGGCAGACAGCAGTGTCAGGACATGATGAGTGCAATGTGCATTTGCTTTTGAAAAACCCCAATCAAATTATTACTGGAGGAGATATTTGCCTTTCCTCTGTTGAGTCAGCCTTTGTCCTTTGGCAGGGAAGATTAAAATAGAGGATATCCCATATAGAATTATTCTGAATCATCCTCCAGCTGCAAAAATATGTGACGGCAAAGTGGCATTTAATAGTGTCCTGTTATTACCCCCTAAATCTACTTATTTTTTCATTTTTCCCAATATGACATATTTGCTTGGATGATCTGCTTTGTTACATTTAGCTGCAGGCCATGAGACGCCAGTGAACCTTGAGAACTTAAAAACCCTGTGTGGCTGAGGAAGTAGAGCAGAAATGGTAGACTTGTGGTTTGGATTGGTAAAAAGTGCATATTGGTTTTGTATAAACCCTGTGACCTGATAAGTCTGGACTCACAGTAATGCTTAGATTAAATATCATACACATTTTGATGCATGAACTGCTCACATCTATATTTGACAAACTGCATTGCTTCCGGCCATAACAGCTGCGATGGTTTTATTGTTTAATCTCTGCTTCAAGTTTGACTTAAGGACACAAAACGATTGGTGCAGAAGAGACCCCCACACATCCTCACATATCTACACACACACACACACACACACACACACACACACACACACACACACACACACATATACCCATGCACCTCCAGTCACCCCTGAGCTGCTGCACAGGCAGCCCCTCCCCCACGGTATGGCTGCGGCATGGTGTCCCTGTCTGAGTGACGGCCTGGAAGCCCCTCCCACCTGCGACTGCAGCAGTCTGACATCAAACCTGTCTCTCTCTCTAACCCCCTCCCTGGCTTCTATCACTGCAGCTTTACAATCACATCTCCTCTCACCCATAATCCTGTCTTTTAGGCTTAGGCCAGTGGTCTTCTATCATGTGACGTATTGAGCTGTGTGCATGCAGATTTCCAATGCAGCCATCACAAACCTGCTGATATCACCGATTACCTCACTCACAATCCGAGCGCTGGACTAATGAGAGATCAGTCTCTTTGATGTACAGCCACATTGAAAAGCTGCAAACACACAGCTCTAAATGAAACATACTTTGCACACCACTCACTGACCTTGATGCCTTTCATTGGTCAAATAAGGACAGGCTGTGAGAAAAAAATTATTCAATGTGGGTTTTATCAGTGCAGCGTTGAACACTGTGTGCATGCAGGATGGAGAATGAATACATTACAGCTGTTGTGTTTTTTTCTTTTTAAGTCTGCTCCTGCTGCACTCAGTGAAGAAATTTGAGACACCTTCTGTCTGCACATAAATAACTCCAACTATTTTTGACATTATGGACAGCCGTATGGCTCGACTGGCTCAGCAGAGACTCCAACATACAAAAAAACTCATTTAACTGCCAAATTCATAGTTAAAACTTGAAGCTTAATACTTGAAATCGATGCCATAAGTCTTGTGACCCATTATTCAATTTTATCACCTTTCAAGGAAGCAAATCATTTATGAATGGAAACACCCTTTCACAAAAGACAACACATTAAAAACACACTGTAGGTTAAAAATAAAAACCATAAATAACATTGGACACCCTTGAAATATTAACACAATAATTATAATTGCTTTCAGTTTACTGATAAAAGGTAAACAATTGCTTACACCAATAGGCATGGTATAGCCCCAAAGGTTTTCCATTGTTTTCTTATTATAATCACACATTTAAAAACGATCATGTTTGAAATATTTATCACAGGTTTTATGATAAATGAAAGTTCATTAGCTTTTATATTCTTTTCTGCCAATATCTCAGAGTAGGGCTGGTGGTATGAGGTACAATGTGAGACACAATTGCTACTATACATTTGTCTCTCTTCAGAAGTTATACGATTCCCTTTATTGTACTGCTTGTCTGTATCATAAGCCATTTCAGGCAAAATTAGAACTTAGTTATCACGACCTTTTCAATACAGAATTTTTTTTGTATGATATGCTTAAGTGCCTGAATTTATCAGTCCTTTTTTTTGCAGAGAATGACAAAAGCAGCCCTTCCTTATTTAATATATTAAAAGAGCATTTCAGTTGAATTGACAGAAAATGTACTTTGTCATGTACCTTGGTAGAGGATTAGATCCATATTGCCTTAAGTGGTTCCAATGCTACAATTTCAACACCAATGAACACCAATGAGTGGATGTGAGGGAGGCTATGTTTGTTATATAGAAAACTGTGTATGGATTAGAAGGAAAATGAAAGCATGTGACACTACATTACCAATGTCTGCGTGTTCTGATATAAACATGCGTTTTGTTTCAATGGATAGGAAAATTTGGTTGCCCCCGCTCCAATGGAAGCAGAGTAGCAACTTGCAGAAAACTCTGTCAAAGACAGCTGAGAAATGAGAGCACATATAGAGTGAGGGGACCGTCTCAGTGACAGCACAGAGTGAAGAAGGGAAGAGGGGGAGCACACATGGAAATCAGCAAAAAGCACACTGAAGGTTAGGAAGAAAACTACAGTCTTTATTGGAAAATATTAGTATGTGTGGCACTGTGTGATAATAGTAATAATAAGAGTAATATGGCCTATATAACCAGAATAATACCATGCAAATAAAGACCAAAGGCAAGGCCCAACCATGCTCTCTGTAGGGTTAACAGAACAGAAGCAGCATCCAATGAGTAGATGTGTATGCTTACAGCACATTTCAGTACAGCAGGGACATCTCTACACAAAGATTACATTGGAATCTGCTGTTCAATGTAGAAAAACAAAATGTATAAAATGACCATGCATTAGGATCTAATACAAGAACATAAGGTAGAAAACCACAACCAAAGAATAAAAGACATTGTAAATCTAAAAAGGAGTTCTACAGCAGTGCAGGATATACACATCCCTGTAAAATGGATAGCATTCTGGAGGCGTCTGAACGATTTGAGAAGGGGCTGTGCATGATAAGTGGATCAAAAACAGGGATTTTTCAAATAGGATGATTTAAACCCAGAGTCCTGCCAATTTACTGTTCCCGTCTAAACCAATTCATCTAGCAGGAACACAGTCTTTGACTCATGGAGAGGATTATAATTAGCTGTTTGTATACACCACTGTAACAGGTGCAGTGGACCATCAAATATGAAACTACACATGACACAGACTACTGTGCTTTGAGCTCTGCAGGTACCGGCCAATCGGTGAGAGTTAACAGGATAATTAGATGTTTTGGAGACGGTGACCATACACCTGCTGGTACAATGCACCTTTGCAAATAGGGGGATGGAGAGACAATATCCAAAGACTTCGATCAAGCCTGGCTGTAATCGAATCAGGGAGGAGTCAAAATGTATCCACTTTACAGAAATTTACAGCAGAATGTAGTCTATCCACACTGAATGGGAGAATCACAATGACAGTCTGTAGTAAAGTCTAATGCTACAATGGGTTATTCACTAAAGAGCAACATGACAGTTTAAATAAAGACAAACTGTTTTCTACAAAGAAGGTGTTATTCTTTAGTCTGTTACACAGAAGGATACGGTATGAGTGGGAACTCGGTTTTTTTTAATGCCAATGTCGTCTTCAGATGGAAGGAGGAAATGAGGAAGAAGGGATTCACAATACAGCTAGATGCAGAGAACAGGCAGAGGCTACGGCAGACAGCAGCAGATGATCGTTAGCTACACAATGGAGGGGGACAAAGGTCTGAGAAATGCGGAATGTAGAGCCAGCCTCGATACTATGGAACAGGAAAAAAGAACACAAATAAAAGCACAATGAAATCATTGGTGCTACTGCATGTAGTTTTAACAATCAATTACTACTACTACCACTACTATTATTATTACATAATCAACACAGATAGCCTACTGCATTGGAGATGTTATAGTTTTTATTATTTTTTTTTTCTTTTTCCAATTCAGCAAGTGGGATTAATCGCCTTATTTAAAATGGAGGATTCGATGTGTTCAAAGATGCACCTGCGAGGAAATAACAGCAGGATTTATTGTTTTGTCGCTGCAAATATTCATAAGGTTATGGGCAAAATGCCACCATTTTACTGCCTTTTACAATAGCCACCCCTAATCTGAGGTACGGCCATTACACTGGGTTTATTTCAGAGCTGTAATGAATGAGTCGTTAGTCATTAAAAGGTTTGGTAGATTAAATAAACACACACAAAAACAAGCCTTGTGTTGCCAGTTGTCAGTCCACGGGTACAGCTGCTTGGCTCGGCTCGTCTAGGCTAAATCAAAGCCAAATCCAGACCGAGCCCTGGGTATTATTAGCTAAAGCTCAGCTAGTCAGTGCGGCTGAGTCGAGCTACTGGTTATTGTTCGGTTACCGTTAAGCTCCGGAACGCACGTAAACACCGCGCGCACATCGACCGCACCGCACCGCTAGCAAACCGGACACAGCTGAGGGAGGAAAAGGCGGCTGCCATTTGACAGCTGCGGTCATTTGATCCGGTTAAAAGGCCCTGGAAACCCCAACAGGGATTTTCACGGCGTTTCTGAATTCTTTCCCTGAACGCTTTACTCGAATTAGTCTGAATTAACGCGGTGCTGCTGTTAGCAAAGCGGCTAACGGTGTCTAAGCTGGATTCACGCTATTATGCTGGCTTGTCTTTTGCTAGCAGGTGTCTGCCCTGGTGTTTACATCCATCGTGGACATGTAAAAGAAGGAACGTCGAGAAATTGTTAGGGTTATGATAAAAGATATATATGCATAACTAGGCATACCTCTATTTCTAACTGAGCCGAAGACGGGGAGAACCAGATATCCAACATGTACTAACACCATCCTGGGTCCTTCTTTGTTGTGGAGGCAGCCAGTGAGGCAGATGGTCCATGGAAATGATCCCCTCCAGTCCCCAGCACATTCAAACACACAGGCTGCGCTGCTTTAACACACAGTTCACGGCGACCAATCCCCGCATCCCTCTGATCAGGACCCTCCGGCTTTGGCACTCACCTCCACCAATGGGAGCATCACTGGGGGCGGGGTGTCTGCGCCCGGGAACGCCCACCTTCACTCAATCCACTGGCCTAGAAAGACACTTGGTAGCCCTGATTTGTTTGTTTCTTCGTTTGTTTGTTTGTTTGTTTGTTTGTTTGTTTTTTCTCAGACCCCTAAACAGACATATATTATACATCCTATTTAACCTACAAACACCAAAACAGGTACTGGTAAGGAAAACCTTCTACTGATCTAAAATGTTTAATAACTTTTCAACCATTAATCCTATGAATCCATGTAAATAATTGGTGTAAAATGCAGTTTTTCATCTTTTCATGGTCATCAGATATGACCCATTTGGATGTTCAGAGGCTATGTCGTTACCATGGAAACACCGCCATCTTCTACAGCGTCGATTCACTAGTAAAACCCATGTAGTTCAATAAATGATAGTGGATGGAGACACTTGGGTTTTACATTCAGTTGTTGTTATCTTTGCTGAAAAAGTCACTGTTTCTTCAGTTTGCTCTCTTTCTGATTTAATAACCTTCAACTTTACTCTGATTCTGTATGTACAGAAGAGGACAATAGCCACTGGAAAAAAAGATCCGATATTTACTATCATTCTGATCATGATTATAATTACTATGAGAAAATTGTCAGAATTCTCACTTTTTTCTCAGAATCCTCACATTAGTATCAGAATTTTGATTTTATTCTCAGAATTTCTGACTCTTTTTCTCAGAATTTCTGGCTTTTTTCTCTCAGAATTCCGTCTTTAATCTCAGAATTCTCACTTTTTTCACAGAGTTCTCACTTTTTTCCTCATAATAATAATAATAATAATGATAATATATTGGACCTTTTTTTCCAGAGGCCTAATCCTTTTCCATATGTATGAACATTCAGATGATCAATAAATTATATATAGGAAAATACCTTATTCTCACTGGAAAAAATACAAAATGCAAATAATCTTATACTAAAAGGTGAGAAATCACTTAAGAAAGTTTAAACAGAGAGAAAAATTAATTTAGGAATTGCCATAAAAGTAGCTCTGGGTCTTTAAGAGTTAACCTTCTTCATCTGATGACATCCATACTGGGCTCCACCTGAACAATACATGAGTCTAATCTAGTCTCTGTATTCCAGATTATGAGGGATCACTTGTTCTGTTAGAAATAACACAAGAACTACATACTCTGTTTTATATTGGTTTTTTATGCACAGGATTCCCCTGAAAAAAGTCTCAGTGATGAAATGGATTGAATAAATGTTATCTTTCATCTTAATTCTCTGAAAGAAATAAAACCATTTTCCTGTCATGGTCTAAAAATAGGGGGTCAGTTTAAGTACGGGGCCATAAATGAACAAAGTCTGCAAAGTTATCTTGAAGTTAGTTTTTATGCCTAATATTTACAGTCAAATTTAGTGACATAACATATTTTTGTGTTGACTAAAATGCCGGAAGTGGTCTGCAGCCTGAGACCTCTTAGCCTTTAGCAGTAAGCCTGAAGGGAGAAGGAACAGATGGGCATGGGAAGGCTGAGGGGTCTGAAAACTCTAGCCCCATATGCTCTTGTCTTCCAGTTCCCACCACCTAATGCTTTAAGCCTGCAGCTCCATGCACAAAGAGCTTCTCACAATGGTTTACTTTTAAGTATAGGTCAATCAGTTTCCTTTCTTCGCAAATAACAGTCTGTTGATCCTTTACGTTAGTAACTATCACGTCATAGTTATTACATGTAAGAGTAACAATGACCTTTCTCTTCTACAGCCACCGCAATTTTGTTTTCTTGGAAATATCATTACTTTTCTTCCATCTTGTTCAAAAGTAGCAAAACAGTAATTGTGAAGATGTAGAGCTCTTTAATTTGGACACAATGAATTGCTTCAGCATGGCTCCCACTGGTGATAAGGAAGAGCTCATGTACTGTTTTTGTTTGGGTGGGGGGAAGCCCTCTGGCGGTGGTTAGAGCAGTCATTATAAACCACTGAGCTGTCATTTGACATAAACCAGGATATACACTGGAACAGAGCACTTCTGCAACACTGCACTGTTAATCTGTATCAGTCATTTATTCATTCTGTAACAGAAATCATGTACACAAGGGAAAAAACTGGCTTGTGTCTTTGGGATTGGTCCAACACATTCCCTGCACAGTGAACCACCGCCGCCACTGCCCTGTAAAAATTAGCATACAGCTGATGTTCTGCCCCGAGGGTGAAAAGAGGTGGCAAAAGGGCTTTGCTTTAAGGAACAGGGCCCCGCAGACTGCATTACTCCACTCTTTCATTGTCCTCTTCATGTGAACTCCATATGTCCCCCTAGCGGCAGGTGTCACAGTATGACCTCTGACCCTGCATGCCACTTTTGTGGGTGAGGGTGAAGTTTTATTGTTCACAGCGAGGTGGTTTGTCTAGACTGTTTGGCCATAGGAGAAAGGAAAACAATAAGACATGTCATCAAGTATTTTATGATGGTAAGTTAGGCCCAGTCTTGTGAATCCTGTCTGTGAGCCCTTCGTATTTTATTCATTAATGCATCAGAATCAATAGGGTGGAAATGCTTTAAGTTTTAAAAGTAACAGATTTATTCAGTTTAAGTGTGAATCAGTTGAAATCATTGAATTTTTAGACTTTATTCCTGTTTTTCAAAAAGATTATTTCAAATTCCACTCCTCGTCCCCAAACCTGACATTTTACTCTCATACAGTCTTTGTGACATTACATGAAGAAATGCAGTGCAGGTTCTCATGGCACACAAAAAGAAATCACTACAAGACGGTCATTAAATAACGCTCTATTTATTTAGTTTTAAAATAGTTTCTTTTTGTTCTACAGACATATTTTCAAGGAGGTCAAGGGCTTGCAGAAGCAACAAAATAAACACATTTCTTGTTAATTAATTTAAAATACTGACAAAAAAATAATAAATTGAAAGTAATAATGGAAGAGCAAAGCTAAATTACTGGTAATGAGGATAATATCTGAGTTGAGGTTAAAAATGCGACCAAACATGCTGTGCAACCACAGTCGAGCATCACTGACTTATTTCCTACCAAACCAAGATCTGTAAAGACAGATAATGATGCCTTACTAACATTTATTAAAACCTAAGGAACAAGAGTGACATGGGAAAAAAGCTGTTTTGCAAGCAAAAGTGGTCTGGTAAAAGAATCACGGTTACAGTGGTAGCTCATAGTGGACAAACTGGCCAATGGAAAACCGAAAACATCACATTATATTGTATTTTTCAAATTAAAACACAGACATATGAGGAAAGTGTTGATAGAAAGATCTGGAGGCAAATTAAAACAGGGAAAGAAAACAAACTCAAAAGACAACTTTCAATTTAGACTTTGGTTAAACTCCATGTATTTTTTCCCTTTCTGTGACCAGCAGAAGTAAAATAATCATCTATGAATTTCAAGCATTACTTCGTAAAGTAGATATTATTCAATATGTGATAAGACAAACTAAAGTGTTAAAACAGTGTGTAAAGTTAGATCATTGATAAAAATTTACCAGAGTGGCTGCAGTCTTACCAGGGCTGCAGTACTGCATGTGGACAAAAAGCAAGACCACAGGGAAAGAGAACAAGCCCTGAGGATCAGGGTAAGAAGTCCATACAGGAAATGTCTAAAATGCCCCTCGTGTGGGCACAAACTCAGCATCATTTTTTATTTTTTTTGTGTGTGCTAAATTCACATCTATTATTAAAATATTCATTGTTGAGATAGCAAAATCCACTAGTTTATAAGGTAAAAGAATAAGCTTTGTACGATTGTAAAAGAAAATAGTGCACATTTCAAGGCATTCAGGCCATCTTGCTTTGCAGTATTCAATGGAAGATACATTTCCTTAGTTGTTATAAAGGGGTCCCCAGAGGTTTAAAGGAGTTTGCATCCACTCAGGACAAGCATGCAAACTACAAGTGCAACAAGTTAGCACTGTAGGATCATACATTCAATGACTGATAACTAGGGACACCTTCCAGGAAAAACATAGCATTCAACAGAAAGATGTTTCCAAACCAAAAGGTATTACTTTGTATTGCCAATATGCCAACAAAAGCACTGGTTTTAGTTACATGGTAATTTTTTTATGTCTGCATTCTGCCCATAAGAGTCTGATTTAACCAGTGGTTGTATTTTCTTTTAAAAAGAAAAAAAAAACAACAATGGTGAATTTGAGTAACAACACACTACTGCAACAGCGCATACAATGTATGTGTGCTGTGCACTGCATGATAATACAAAGCTATGAACTGAATATGAAACCAGTGGTGAGACTTTGAAATATATTAACCCTAGACAGGTACAAAGCAAAGTAGACCATCTATTTATGTACAACAGAAAGTGTACCAGCTGCCGTTTTGTCTTGACTGCAGATAAAATGCCAAATCCAGTCTGAAAATATGCCGTTCTGTTTGTAGTGTAGCATACCAGCACTGTGTTGTGATACTGACCCTCAAGCAGCAACTTGTAAGATTTTACTATACAGCTTGCAAGCGCACAACACAAAACGACTACCTATGTCTGTTATCGAGGGGCGAAGGGGTAACTGAGGTATTAAATGAAAGAAGGATATTGCTATTAACAGATAAATCACTGTTATATTTCCAAATGAAAATGAAGTGCTGTGCTGTTTCATTACATCTAAACTGATCGCCAACAAGCCAAGATCAGGGACTCACATCAGTAGAATGGCTTTGATATATGATTGTTCAACAGTAAGTTTAAAAACAACAGTGTTGTGGAGCAGGAAGAGTCCATGAGCGGTTACAGGCGTGGCTGCAGCTCGAGGAAGGAGTTCAACTGTAACAAGGAGGCGAGGCAAGAAGGATGAGGAGTGAGTGAGCGGAAGAAACAACGAGTCTTCAGTGTACTGGTTGTTTAAAGTAGGTATTTGTGTCCGGTGTCCTCGTCCAGTGTGAGGTCCACCACTTCAGGAGGGGACACCCAGTTGGGCTGAGGGGAAACAGTAGTCCAGAGCTGTGGCTGATTTGTGCTGTTTAACTGCTCCACTGAATTCTCCTTCCATGAGGACAAGCTCTTTATCACCCCTCCACACGGGTGGGCACATCTGGATTTGAAAACAGAAATCATTAGAAAAACATGCTTCCTTAAAACACACAAACCCTTCCAAATGTCCCCACTGAGGCCTGTCTTTACCGTGTTTTCTCCTGCACTCCAACAATTTCCACCTCACTGTCAGAGGAGGCGATGTTAATCTGGCCCTTGTGTTGAGAACTTTCCTTGTGCGACAGCTCTGCCTCCACGTGGCCTAAAACGAAAAAGAAAAAAAGAAAAAAAGAACGAGGAACAGTCACACATTGTAAGGAGAGCCAGAGCTGCGGAGAGCTTCAGGCCTCGCCTGACACATAAAGACTGCAGCTGCTTTGACAGACAAGAACAGAACAATGATGAATCTGACACTTGAGTCTGAAGTGCTGATTGGTTGGCATGGAGTGATACATTGGACAAAACATAAATAGTGATCTCCTTATTCATGTTTTGACAATGCCAGTCTTGAAAAGTCAATATTCTGTTCTGAAGCAAAGGGCAAGACTTTTTAAAAGCACCAAATGCAAGCCAGTGCCGCATGGAATGAGGGCAATAGTACTTCAAAGGTGTCTTGCTGTGATTAAATAGACCGTTTCCCCACATAGCACACTGCTTACTGATGACACCCATGCGTCTAAATGGCCTGTCTTCCCTGAGAGGAGGAGTGGAAATTATCAGTTTGGATATATACCGGGTTTGTAACTGACCTGAGAGAGAGCTCAGAGCTCTTATACACCCAGAGTGAGCTGCCATATCCTGGCCTCTGTGTGTTTTTAGCTCATGCTTTATCACGCTGGGCCGGACTCTCTCCACACTCATACTCTCCTGGTTAGAATCAGTGTCTGAAATATCATAGTGACCCACTACTGGAGGCCCGTCTGCAGAAAACAAAGAAAATACTTCATTATTCAAATCATGCCTGCGAATAGTTGGAGTGTGTTTGGAACAGAGTGGACAATGTGTCCTTAGTCCTGCTAGATACAGCCATACAAAATATCACAAAGCAACACACCCTACTGTACACTGAGAGCTGATTAAAATGCATCTCCGTTGAACTAAAACATTATGTGTTCAGTATCATAGTGCGCATAAATATGTAACTGCTGTAAACACAGCTATTATCAATTTTCAAAGGCACTAAAACTAAGAAAGGTTATTTGTAAATGGAGATGTTTTTGTATTGGATTGACAAACGCTAATGAGAGGCGTTTTTTTTTCCTTCTTTTATTGCTTTTAAAATAACAGCCATTCACATAAAAACTACACTAGAATACAGTCATTACAAAACACTTCAAAATAACCTTAGTGAATGAATTGATTAATCAAAAGCAGACAACACAACAATAACTTCTGGAAGAGCGGGAACATATAGCTTTGTTCTACCCTGTAAAAGGAGTCCCTGGGAGAGTGAGAGAGACACACACTGCTATCCAGACGTTAGTGTGTGTGGGTGCGTGAGAATCATCTGGACAGCATGTACTATGAGAGAACACTGCCTATGAATAGCAGATTGGGCTGAATTGCACAGGTACTAGGGTTACCAGTCAAACCAAGCACTTGCCAATGTAAAGGCCATGTATTAAAGATAGAAAAAGGACTAATGTAAACCAGGAGAGCCTCTTTGGTAAACAATAGACTGTCCTTAGTGTTTTTAATGCACAGCGTTTGTCATGTATGCACAAGGCTCCCTTTACTGTGTTTCTAAAATTTAAAGGTAATTTGAGTTTTAAGAAATATGGGACCACTTTGAGCCCAATGGCAGAGTATTGATGCACCGTGAAACAAACAAAAAACACACCACTTTTCACACATTTCAAAGTGAATTCAATAGGCCAAGACAAAAAAAACAAAATAACTAAAAATGTTAAAAAAAACAAAACAAAACAATGTTCTGTCAGTCACCACTTATCAGCATAAGCAAAGCTATACCTTGCACACATGCCACTGATGTAAACTAATTTGGCCTTGCACATTCTATATACTAATATTATCACATGCAAACGGGTGGGAAAAGATGCGTTTTTTGCAGTTTTGTTAAACTGACAGTCAGAGCTACATATACACGTACAGAAAATGTAACATCCTATCTATAAATATGATTAGACCAATGTTTCCTTCATCATTGTCTGTGATGGTTATAGTGTGTGCAGTGTTATGAACTGTGACACTGTGGTCATCCACATTAGTAACAGTAGAGAGAGAAGAGGGCTAAGGAGGAGTGATTCCTCCTTTAAGACCACAGGATCTGAACCAGAGAAGGCCACTTGATCACCCAGGTCAGTCAGTCTCAGAGACTTGGGAATTGGTAAACATTGCCATGCGCCACACCGCAGCTGTATTACTGCTGTGTATCTATTAATTTGATGCCTGGATTTCTAAAGTCAAGCTGCGAAACACGCAGTGCCTGGTGGAGACACGGGCCAAGCTGGCAGGCCAGTGCAAATAAAAGATTAACTAGACAAGTATTATAGGAGTAAAGATTTCAGGCTTTTGACACTGCTGCCAGTACTCACAACAAATGAACATGCCATATCCGATGCCCATAATCTATACATAGGCTACTAAAATAAACACTGGGAGTCAATTCTCCCATCACTAGTTTCATTTGACACTGCACAAAGGCAGCAATAGCAGCAAATGTAACAGAAAGGCAAAGACTTTAAAATGTAAACACATCTAATCTAATTGTGTAATATGAGTTTAAAAAGCAAAAAACTGTGGATTAGTATATTGCATTTATATTTATAGGCAAATCTATGTTTAAATGTTTTTTTTTACGTTAGTAAAGCTATGCCACCAAAATAAAGGTTGTTACAAGAGTTTATGAGTCCTGAACCAAGCAAAGTGCAAACACAGTTCAGGGGGATAAAGATTAATGTTTAGTTTTAACCTGATTTCTAAAGAAATACCACTATGTTGTTCTGTCTGATCCATCATTCCCAGCATGAACTCAGAATGACAAGGCACATGCTATCATGAAGCAGCACCCTACCTAGCATTCTAATGATTTCTGCCCAGGTGCTGTAATGCACATTGTGCATTTATGACACATAGGCAGTAGCTCTGTGTGTGTCTGGGTAGCTGGTAAACAAAAACAACCAAGCCATACAGTAAGCTATACAGTATCTGTAACTCAGATGCTTCACAAATCAGACAAGTGAGTTGAATTATTCAGAAGTCTCACAGTGATTCAGTGCCAGCAGATGCACTGGGCCTCAGGTCTGGTCAGCATCAAGAAGTCTTCAAATGACTGTCTTAGGCCCAGATGCAGTTGATGTGTATTTGTTTAGTGACCTCAAATCTTTTACCCATAAATAGCCATTACCAATATGTTCTGCATCAACTAGTTTTAAGATCAAAATGTGAAAATGCGAAGAGTGAAGAGAAGTGAAATCTAAACATTCAAGAGTCCAGGGTCTGGACCACCTAGATTTCCATTCTGAGTCACCACTTCAGGTAGGATGTTGTTGTTGTTGTTTATAGGGGTAGGAGTCAGACTGTTGTTCTCTCGTGCCAACATGTAGGCAGCCATAGTCTCTGCAGACTCAGACGATGGCAGAAAAGAACTCGGAGGAGAAGGGCGTGCCCCCTGGGAGTGATGCTGTTGCCCTTCTAGGGCATCACTTGACCGTTTTGACGAGTCGTTGTCGGAGTCGAGGTGAGCAAGCTTTTCCATCCAGATGCGAAAGCGCTCCTCAGTCTGGCGCTGCATCACAGCAAAGCGTGTCATGGCCTCCTCCAGAACGCTGCCGATGCCGTTCCTGTCCCACGAACCGCTGTCCAGCAGCCCATGAATCTGGGCACCCACTCTGGATCTCTCCGATGCACGTCTGAAGCCAGCTTTAAAGACATTGAGGCCAAGCGATAAGAAAATACAGTAGCACTTTCATGCTTCGGAGGTGGACTTTTGTATTAAAGAGAAAATGACAGTTTGTTTTGGGTTACGTGCAGATCGACTCTGTCATGCTGATGGACTACATCATGCAGTTGTAGCACTCACATCTGTGTGTGAGATGTAAAAATGGTTGAAAACACTTCATGTACTACGGCTCCCTATGGGACGGTAACTGGATGTCTTGACAACTTGGTAGCAGTGGCTTTGTGTCAGGTGTTGAGACCTGGTGAAATGCAAACACTTCCATCTAATACCAACAAAGTAAAATCCTGCAATCCAAAGGATGGCCAATGTGTCTACTGTCTCTTTGCTGCTAAAATGTCATTATGTCTGTATAATTTTCCAAAATTACACAGTATTTGTGAAAAAATACCTGTGGAGAGCATAAACTGGTTCCCTTATAGAAACACTTCAGGCAAAAAGTGGTGTACAGAATTAGACCATAGGATTTGCAGTCAAGGTGAAAGATCAGTTTAAAGTCAACAAAGTTACTCCTCATTCAACAGCAGCAGCAGTCTTATAAAAACACCCTGTTGAAAGGTACAAAAAAGGACTGGACCCACTCAACAGATTGCTATAATCAGATAATATCAAAAGAGTCCAAGCTGTATATACCTTAATATTTTCTTTCTCCAAAATGGTACCATTTCAAAGACCCACCTATTTGCATTTCTATAAGAACTCCAAATCCCTTGTGTGCCAGTGTAGTGTCCAAGAGGTCAAAGCTTAACACCACTCAAAAGCAACAGTATGACTTGATAAGGACAGAAAAACAATTAACACCTAGCACACTTCAGAAAAAAACCTGAAACAAAAGTAGTAAGACAATCCACATAGTAATAAATCTCAGCGTCTTAAGCATATGGACATACTTCTATGAGCATACCCCTGATGAACACGAGCCACAGTCTTGCTAGTTTGACTAAACACAACAAGCTTACACACCATTGTCTATTTACAGCAACGTATGAAGATAAAAATGGCTTACTTGTTGAAACACCCAACTCACAATTTATGTTAGATGGACACCATTCCCTTTACATAATTCTGTATGAGTTGAAGAATGTCCACTTGACTTTCAGAGCATGCAGATGATGGGACAACTTTCCAGCACAACACAAAACTACAAGTGACTGGGGCGTAGGCCCTTCTAAACATACAGTCTAAATATCTAAAGAGAGAGTGAATGAAGACACATGATGAGTGAGAAAATAACTGAAAAGAAGAGATTTAAAAACACAAAATCAAAGCAGTGCTTTTATTTATCTGCCAAAAAGCAGGGATAGTACCCACCCATGATATGTTCATCCTATATGTGGGAATTATTAACAATTTGATTTGGGTAGCCTGATTAATTTTTCTGCCTGTTTTATGGAGGCAGCATCTTACCTTTAGACTCCTTTGATTCTGGTGTCTAATCATCTATGACTGCTACATACAGCAGGCCTAAATTTT
>JAPTYQ010000005.1:28496076-28512819 GCA_029814465.1 Ostorhinchus cyanosoma | reverse complement strand
ATACTATATAATACAATATTTTGCATGTAGCAAGTTACTATAGTGACATGGTGCAATAAGTTTATGTTGTGGATGCTGGATGTTACCTGGAATATCTGTCTTGATTGTCTTGCTACCTCCTGAAGTATCATCATCCTCATCTTCAGAGGAGCTGGTGCTGGAGTCACATGTGAGCTCGCTGTCACTCGTACTGCTGTCCTGCAGCAGGTTATACTTCTTCCGGGCTGCTGCCTCACGTTTTTGCCTCAGCAAACGAATCCTCTCCTTGTGTTTCTGGCTCCGGTGACCTTTCACTTTTCCCACTTTGCCATTTGTTTGTTTTTCCTGCCCTCCTGCTGCCACAACAGTTGGCTGGCAGCGGTTTTTCTTTGCAGCCATTGCATTGGGAGGCATCTCGCTCTCTGAACGCGACCGCCGAGACTTTCTTCCTCCTGTAGCTGAAGCAGATGTTTGCTTTCCTGTTGTCTGTCCAGAATCAGGGGCAGCTTCCATGTTGTCCTCTTCTCCTCCTGCAGGAGGAGCAGCCATTTCTTCCCCTGAAGAGAGCGTGTCCGAATCAGCAAGGTGACCACTGGATGAGGGGGACAGCATGCAGGGGTTAGAGGAGTCACTCTCATAGGCGCGACGAGAAACAGGCTTGTCACTTCCTGTAGAGGCATGCTGGGACTCTGGGGAGTCTCGCCGAAGCTCCTTCATCAAGCATGGCATGGAGAGGAGGCTCTGCTCACCCTCTGTATGCAGGGGGCTATCTCCCTCCTTTTCCCTTGGTGGTGAGCTGGTACTGGTGGTGGTCTCTGTCTTTAAGTGCTCATCATGCTCTCCCTGACCTGATGCAGTGGTTGACTGTGCTTCCTCAAGGCACTCTGGGGGACACTCTGCATCCACAAATTCCTCTGCCTTCTCTGAATCAGCCATCTTCATGCTAGTTGAGCCCAGAGCCCAAAGGTCCAACAAACATGGACCAATGTGCCTGGACAGGAACGCACCTGGCGGAGGGAAACCATAACATCACCATCCAGAATCACGTAACTCTTTATCTGGGCAAAAGGCTGACTTGGCTTTATGAAGTCTTACTTTTTGGAGCGCACCTTTTAAGTTCAACTGTATACAACTAGCATAGCCAAAGTACACATTTATTTGGAATAAGATCACAATAAAAACAAAAAAGCCTATTTATAAATATGACACAACTTAGTCAAGACATTACCATATAGGTTATCAGCAGTTCCATTTGACTAATTACTAAACGCATGGAGGATTGCTATTACATTGTTATTACCCTATCATACGGTCCGACGATACATGGGTTTGAAGAATTTCGTCCTAGCTGTTAAATTATGGGAATGTACTATGAGACATGAGTTACTGCAGAATTAAATCAGCAAAAGTTACTTCTACCTATTGCAGCCTGAGGCTAACAGACTCGGATCCAGACACCACTTTTAGCTGCGTAGTGAAGCTAACCTCGGTCATAACCGTACACCTCGTATACTTGGCGAGAGGACGACGCCAAGTCATGGAAAAATATTCAGGTTGCAACACAGCTGCCTTGCTAGAACCCAAAAATGGAAGCAGTATCTATCCACCCAGAGGCGTTAACAGGCAGGACAATGTCCGCAGCTAACAGCTAACCCTATTCCAGTCAACGATAGCCAACTTAGCATCTAATAGCTACAATCGGCTATGCTGCTTACAGCCAACTTACCGCGGCGTTAGTTATATTCTTCTTTTGCCAGTGTCAGACTTTTCGACATCTTAGGTAATTTGTTGCCTCCTTGGTTCGCGATGTTTAAGTAACGCACTGAAAAAATGTACTTTGCGTATGTACAGTCTGGAAGAATTTCACCGTATTTGGCGCAGTGTACACGGTTCTCTGCGAGCACCGTTAGCCTTTAGCAGGCAGTTAGCTGTGTGTTTATTTTAAAATGTCTCCATCAGCCGTTCGTCGTTACAAAGCGATGTGCGCCACTTCCGGTCGGTTTTTGGTGACCGAGCGCCCCTACAGCCCACAAATGGGCAGGGTTTGGACAAAGGTGCTGTATAACCACAGAATTTAGACATAAGAATTCAAAGATCCCAAGGTTTCATTCAGCAAACATGTTAAAAGAATGAGACAGGGCGTTTTCCAAGCAGAGACATGGGGCTGTTATTAATTTGGCCCCAGGCAATGGCGTCAAACCGGATCTCTAGGAGCCATAAGACAAATTAACAAGTCACAAAATAAGATACAAAGCGAGCAAAAATAACAATATAAGGCTAATCACAACTTTAGATCTATCCTTCACTTTAAATCTAATGTGGAATTAACTTAGTCTTCATGTTTGTATTGACTATTTAATTTATTTTTTTTTTACTTGTTTTAAGTATTTAAATATGCCAATTTAATTTTTAACAAAGAAGAAAGGAAAAGAAAAGAAAAGAATAGTAAAGAAAAGAAAAGTCTTATTTGAAACACTTCCGGGTCACTGTGACCTTTCTCCAAATCGGCAGCCGTGTCCGCCATCCTTCTCTCTCCACTCCGGGAGCAGGACAGACCCCGTAGGACACCAACATGCTGTCAGTACGCGTTGCAGCGGCCCTTGCCCGCAGTCTACCCCGCCGGGCTGGATTTGTAAGCACCCGCCGACTTCTCTGTGTTAATTTTTGATAAACTTAGCAGAGTTCAATGGAAGTTTATTCAAATGAAACACCATGGCGGTGTAGTGCATGCACACGTCTCTGCACCGGAGGACACCGGGCCCTTCACTCTGCTACTTCCCCACTCCTAACATTTGTTGCAGACAAAAGGCTAGGGTTAATATAAAACGTGGCAGGTGGATGACATTAATGTTAGCCCACTGTTTGTTTGTAATCCAGTGTCAGTGAAGGTGACGAAGCTAAAATGTAGCGGTGACGGATGTAATTTGGTACTGAAGGTCAGGTTTGTCTTACAGAACTTGGCACGATAGCTCACACTGCAAATTTATTCTGCACATGGACTAACATTACGATCCTTTTAAGTGAATGTATCTGTATAAATGTAAAATTAGTTAAAATACTTTATTTGTATTGTTAAGTACCAGTGAGAGTTGATCTGCAGGCATTAAACCAGACCTAGGATCTGTAACAAAGTCATTTAAAAAATATTCATACTTTTAATGTATATTAACAATGGATGGAACAAGAGGTACAGGGTCTTAATACATTTATCATGACTGTTGTTCTGTTTTTGATCCATTTTATTTGCCTTCTGACATTTGTTGAAATAAGTTACTTGTCCTTGATTCCTTGATATTATGTATGTAACCCATCCTCCTCCAGTCCTTAGATCTAAGTTAGTGCTTAGGTCAGGGACAGTGACAGAAGAACTGACATAACATACATACTTTTGATGTTTGGAAGAAACCTTACAAACGGACAGAACGTGCATACTTCTCAGACAAAAGGCCTTGGCCAGTCTATAATGTGTGGCAACTGAGCTACTGTTTTAAATGTAGTCTGTGCTGGAGTGATGTGTACTACTACCACTTGGATTAAGTACTCTGTATGATTTTTGATTATCTCACAGGTATCCAAGAATGTTGCTGCAGCATGTGTAGGAGTCAAGAATCTACACACCACTCGCCCATGGCTGCAGAAAACCGGTCAGTGCTTCTGGAAGAATTGTATTAGTGTTATCAGATTTATCAGAGATTTGTGTTTTTGTATTGTATCTGACGTTTGTTGTCGTGTGTAATGCTGGATGTGTGATAATTTGCCCCTAGAGGATAATAAATTACCTTGATCTTTGAATAATAATACTTTATTAATGCCAGAAACTTAACTAAATGGGCCTTTAATGTTAATGAAAAGGAATATGAACTTTAAATGTTAACATTTGAATTAGTAAATTATTGGACTTTGCTTAATACCTACCTTTCACATGTTAAAGGCACAGCCGAGGTATCTTCCATTCTGGAAGAGAAGATCATGGGAGCTGACACTGCTGCTGACTTGGAAGAGACTGGCCGTGTGTTGTCCATCGGTGACGGTATTGCCAGAGTGTACGGTCTTAGGAATGTGCAGGCCGAGGAGATGGTGGAATTCTCCTCTGGTCTTAAGGTGAGGCAGATGTTATAAACTTAAACACATTCTCAATGATGTGAGCAGTCCTACAATTTTTTTGCCAGCCCCACTGCGTGATGTACATCTAAAAAACACTTGTACATGTACATAGACTGAATCTTAGGCTTGTATGCACTGCTGCCAGCAAACTGTTGCTGTTCAAATGCTAATATTTATGTTAATGGAAAAGAAACATCCATCATTGAGGAAGAGAATGCAGATTCAGTTGTAGCTCAGGAAAAGACAATAACTTGGCCTGACATTTTTGCAAAGAATGCTTGAGTTTAATATTTTATGTTGCATAAACCTATGTGTCAAGTTGATCAGTGTGCCATTTCTTGCTGATTTCTTATTGGTTGTTAGGTCGATGTGTTTCAAGAAAAGAACAATGACTGTATCTCTTGAATAGTGTTATACAACCCCGTTTCTTTAGACATGACTAAAGATATTGTTATATTTTGCCTTTTTGGGGGTGGGGTCTGGAATAGAAGACAGTTAATACTCATCTTTAGAAACCATCCATTTGCAATGATTGATGCAACACAGACATACCTCATCCTTTGACAACATTATCAGTTCAGCCTATTTATTGTGTTCAGCTTTAATTTATTTACATAGAGAGCAGATTTTTTGATGGTTTTTCAATTGGCAGCAGGACGGTGAGGGTGGATTGTGGATTATTTTATAGAATAAACTCCAAAATAGGAAACACACACTGGATTTTTTTAAATTGCTACCTTTTGTAATTATACAACTGAACATTGCAATTCAATTATCTGTTCAGTGTAAACTATTGAGAAAAGTCCAAGTAACTTTTGCTTTCTTTCGCTCATAGGGTATGTCCCTGAACTTGGAGCCTGACAACGTTGGTGTTGTGGTGTTTGGTAATGATAAGCTCATCAAGGAGGGAGACATTGTGAAGAGAACAGGCGCCATTGTGGATGTACCTGTTGGAGAAGAGCTCCTGGGCCGCGTTGTTGATGCTCTGGGAAATGCCATCGATGGAAAGGTAAAAGCTGAAGGACTAATTTAAAAGCTGTATCTGTTAATATTTGAAATACAGGCTCAACTTGTTATGATATAAAGGTTTTTTTCTTTGTAATATCCTGTTTTTGAAAGAATGCTTGATGGACTTAAAAAATTTAAATATGGATCAAAATGTTCTGCTGTATTTTTCCCCTTAGGGCCCCCTTGGCTCCACAGTCCGCAGGCGTGTGGGACTGAAAGCCCCTGGTATCATCCCTCGTATCTCTGTCAGGGAGCCCATGCAGACTGGTATCAAAGCCGTGGATAGTCTGGTGCCTATTGGTCGTGGACAGCGTGAGCTCATTATTGGAGACAGACAGACTGGGTAAGAGGATACTGCTCAAAGACAATGACTGAGCACATCAGCAGTATTTATTCCTGTTGTCAAATATAGTGCAGTTATAGGACTAAACCTCATAATAATATAAACACAGCAACTACCAATCAATAGAGAAATAATAACTGTAGTACAGAGTACAGTAAGTTTTACAGTCCTTTGCTGCTCTTATTCAGCTGATGATGTTAGAGATAGATATTTTTAGACAATAGATCGTGAAAATCTTATTTCAAGAAATCTTAGCAAGATAATTTTCACATGTTCCATTGGCAGATTTTTTTTCCTTGAATTAAGCAAAAAAAAAAATCTTGAATTAAGCAAAAAATAAATCTGCCAACAGAACAAGTGAAAATTATCTTGATAAGATTTCTTGAAATAAGATTTTCAAGATCTATTGTCTAAAAAATAAGATCTTTACATCTCACTGAAAAGTTACTCCTTAGGTGGTTATGTCTTATTTTAAGTATGATGAGATATTTGGATTAAGAAATGAGAAAAACACACTTGGTAAGATTTTGATATTTAATAATTTTTTCCAGTGTGTTGATGGGGATAATGTGAAGATTACATTCTGGGAACCCAGTGATTTGTTAAATCATCCAAACTTTCTGTCAAAGTCCAAACCAAGTTTCATGTTAGATGTTTCATCTTATTTTCACCATGCCATTTTCTAGGGGTGGACTATGCAGTTGTCATCTACTGCTATGTCGCCATTAATTGATTTATACACAGATGTATGTCTGATGTTGGGGTGTTAATAATCTTCCATTTCTCCTCCTATAACTGGTCTAAAGTCAGTAACCATTCAAGAGTTTTTTTTCACTCTGTAAATGAACCCTAACGTGGTTCAGTATGATCTGGCCTGAGACTCCCTTTTTTGGTCTGACCAATGACCAACCAGTTGGCTCGTAGCTGCAGATTTTGTTTGGCTCAAACACTTAAGATATGTCAGCATGCAAGCACCACAAACCAGAGGTTAGGATCCACATTTAATTTTAGGATGAATTCATGGGGTGGGTCCATTGCATTCAAGAGGACCCTGTAGCTTCTGTATAAAATCTGGGACCTACCTGACCTTTTTTTAAAGTATGAAAAACTTTAATCTTTCTGCTTCCTTGTTCCAGGAAAACTGCCATTGCCATCGACACAATCATCAACCAAAAGCGCTTCAATGATGGAACTGACGAGAAGAAGAAGCTGTACTGTATCTATGTTGCTATTGGCCAGAAGAGATCCACAGTGGCTCAGCTGGTGAAGAGGCTGACCGACGCTGATGCCATGAAATACACCATTGTGGTTTCTGCTACTGCCTCTGATGCTGCTCCTCTGCAGTACCTGGCTCCATACTCTGGCTGCTCCATGGGCGAATACTTCAGGGACAATGGCAAACACGCTCTTATCATTTATGATGATCTGTCCAAGCAGGTGAGTTTTATTTAAACATGTAGGAAACCAGCAGCTTTAACATATTTTGTGAAGGAGAGCAGCAGCCATTGAAGCACTGTGAGATTAATCCTGGACTGTTTTTGTTTTTTCAGGCTGTTGCTTACCGTCAGATGTCCCTGTTGCTGCGTCGTCCACCCGGTCGTGAAGCCTACCCAGGAGACGTCTTCTACTTGCATTCCCGTCTGCTGGAGAGAGCCGCTAAGATGAATGACAACTTTGGTGGTGGCTCCCTCACAGCTCTTCCTGTCATTGAGACACAGGCCGGTGACGTGTCGGCCTACATTCCAACCAATGTCATCTCTATCACAGACGGACAGGTTTGTGTGGGTGGCTGGCTGTCTCGGTTTTATTCCAAATAAAAGCTCAGTCTGTAAACACTGCGTTCTCACTTAGATCTTCTTGGAGACTGAGCTGTTCTACAAGGGTATTCGCCCAGCCATCAACGTCGGTCTGTCTGTGTCACGTGTCGGATCTGCTGCCCAAACCAGAGCCATGAAGCAGGTTTGTCGACCCTCACCTTCCATCTGGGGCAGTCGTGATGAATGTGGCTGATTCTGACTAATGTATTATGCATTGTTAGGTGGCTGGCACCATGAAGCTGGAGCTGGCTCAGTACCGTGAAGTGGCTGCCTTTGCTCAGTTTGGTTCCGACTTGGATGCAGCCACTCAGCAGCTGCTGAACCGTGGTGTTCGTCTCACTGAGCTCCTCAAACAGGGACAATACTGTGAGTATTCACTTTATCTGAAACCACACAGTGTTTCCCTACAAATACTTTACTTGGACAGGCGGGTGTATTAACCAAAGAACAGTGTCCACAAAGTCTCTTTACAGTTTAAAAAATGTATTACAAAAACAATTGATGAGAGATTTTAATCAGATGTGTTTTATCAGGGTTCCTACAGGGTCTTAAAATCTACAAAAACTTAAAATTTACAAGTCTGCATTTGATACCTTATAAAAGTACTTAAAAGGTATTACATTTGATATGGTAGACCTTAAGTTGTTTGCTGTATTGTGCTTAAATGTGTCTGGGAAATGTCCAATCTGCAAAGCAAGTATTAGAATTCCAAACTGGCAATTTATATTGAAATTAGGAACCAATTATTAACTTTGCAGCCCCCGGTGAGAAATGATCACAAAACATTCAGTTCTGTCCACAGTATGTATGCAATATTCAATCTCTGCTGATGTAAATAAATACATTTCCCTAAATTCATGCAAATTTGTGCTTGTATAGCTGTGAAATGGGCATTAAATTCTGTTAAGTCTTACATTTAACTTGTAGGAACCCTGTTCTATGTACTCAGTGGTTATCAAAGTTTTAATCACATTGTGGGATCATTGGTCTATTTTCCTTCAACAAGAGATCAGTTAGTGCAAATGTTGACCTTTGACCTTTTGACTGAATATGCGTCACCAAAACTGGACGACCTTCAACCAACCAGCATTTTCCATGTAGATGGTTCACCACCACATTGGGGACTGCATGTTGGTGGGTTCCTAAATCAAACATCTTCAGACTGGTTATTTGGAAGGGATGGTCCAATTCCCTGGACACCTCATTCACAGATATCACTGCCCTGGATTTCTTTCTAAGGGGTTATGTTAAAGATATCATGTATTGAACAAAAATACACCAACAACCTGAAGCTAAAGATTACTGATGCCATTGACATCATTGATGAGTCTATGGTGCAGTAAACATGGAAAGAAATCCAGTACCGTCTGGATGTGCTTCATGCAACTCAGGGTGCCCATATAGAAGTGAATGAAATGAAGCCAAAACTTCAATATCTACTTTTCATTATGTAATTATTTCCACAGATTTATCTATTCATTTGTTTTTGTAATTTGTTAAGAGACTTCACGGACACCCTGTATATTTCAACACTTCTACGTCTGCCAAGTGGGTCCTCTTATGGTTTTGTTTGACCTGCCATAGTCTCATAATATACCAAAAATAGCACAGGGGGAATGAGTTTCTAGCAGAAAGAACCAGATTCCTTGGATCCCTTTCCCCACACCTTCAGTTTACAGTGCGTCACTGTCTATTCACACCTTATCTTTAGTAACTCGTGGGCTCATCAGCGACACTTACTCATGGTGTCTCCAATTTGCTGAACTAACATAAAGGTAAATAACACAACTCAACATGAGAAAATGAGCCTGATGCAAGAACACTTTATTTGTATCCTAACTCTCCTTACTTCTATTAACACGATGAACTTGCAAAACATGTCACATCAGATAAACAGCTGTGACTTTGGGAAACTGGAAATGACATGATTGCCACCCGTACCACTGTCAAACAGGACAAAAATGAAAATGTGTATAAAATATGGTGATGGTGAAAGTTCTCCTCAATCTCATGGTGTTTAAGAACAAATTGATATGAATGCTTCCTTCATGAGGCCTGTTGTGTTGAATGGTTTTGTTAACATCCATAACTTATACTAACACTATAAATTACACCATAAACTGGGACATCATGACTTTAAGGGATGCTAAAGCATGTTAGACAAAGTTGCTGATTAGAGTGGAATAACTGGACAGTTTTCATGCTGCTAGACTTTAAGGACTCACTATGAATCCAGCTGCCGTAGATGCAAATATGAATGAAAATGGGGAAAAAATAGCTGACTATGCTTTCAATAATTTGCTTACTGTTAGCATTTTTTTGGTAAAAAATGCTCAATTTGTGCATTTTAGCCTTCACATCCAAATAGATGTTTCATGTCAAGTTCTTGCTGTTTGTCTCAGCTCCCATGGCTATTGAAGAACAGGTAACTGTCATCTACGCTGGTGTGAGGGGACACTTGGACAAAATGGAGCCCAGCAAAATCACAAAGTTTGAGAAGGCTTTCCTGCAGCACATTCTGAGCCAGCACCAAGACCTGTTGGCCGCTATAAGGTACGCCTGTGAGCTTGTCTGCTAAAATAATTATCAATGTCTATACAAGTATGAGTCCATGCTAACCACCTTGTCCTGTTCATTTTAGGGCTGATGGCAAAATCTCTGAGGCATCTGATGCTAAGCTCAAGCAAATCGTGTTGACTTTCCTCTCCAGCTTTGAGTAAAGTGATTCTGGTTGTTTTCATTTTTGCTTTGTCAGTTAGATCTTTCTATGAACAAAAAAAGAAAATAATTCAAGTGGCACTTGATCTTTAATGTACAGGTATCTCTGTTCAGAGAATAAAATATTCCAACAAATGGATTTGTTTGGTCTTTGTGTTTGAAGCATCATAGGTTACTTTTAGGATCCTTTTTCCAACTGATTAAGAGCTACAGTTCTGTCTAAACATACAGTATAGTAATACTTTGTTTCAGTCAAATGTCTGCCAAAGTAAAATTTTTCCCTTTTTGTTTTGAGTAAATGGATGAGGGGAAAAGCATTTGTCCTTCCTGCTTTTGATAAAAGCCTCACTTCTGGGTGAGTTTCACTACATCATGGAAAGCCATTATAAGTCTTGGACTTATTTCTATACTGTGTTGTCGTTATAGTGATGAATGGATCATTTTTGCAGATCTTAATTTTTTTTTATGACATGCAGCATGAGGGGGGGAAAGTGCAGAGCTCAGAGCACAAATGCTGTGATTCTACTCAAAGTAAAACTGCTGAGAGATGCAGTAAAAGTATGAGGCAATGAACTGATATATTCAAGATTCTGTCCATACACAGGCCTTGTAAAGCAAGAAGTGTAGACTAAAGCAGGCAGCAAGAAGTAAAAATGAGAAGGGGAAACCACAAACAACCCTCAGCAAAAAGGTTTTGAGTGTCTTTCATCAGCTGAACTAAGATCCAGATCCATGTACAACATTCATCCAATATAGGCTCAGTATCACCTCTGTATGTCACTGAATATCGGTTTAAGAGCAAACCAATGAAGACGGTAAATGATTCTAGATCTATTAACCAGCACCCTCTGCTGGTTACGTTCAGTTAACATTTCAACGTACACCAGTCTGGTATTTTATTAAATGTCTGAATCTCAATCTGTTACTTCTTCCTGATTTGTGTCATACTGAGTTCAGTATAGAGTTACTGAACTGAAGTTTCCACATCCTAAATTTTCAGCCTCTAATCTGTCTGTAAATCTGCCACCATCAGCCAACTGAACTGAAAAGGTTTAGTGCCTCAAATACAACATCAATAAAGTTAAATATTTAAATGACACTTTATTGGTACAAACGAATAAAAATGTAACCCCCCCCCATCCAAAAAAAAAAAACAAAAAACCCAAAAATCCCAGTAGTGATGTAAATCTTAATGTGACGATGAAACTCAGAACAGATGGAATTTCCTCTTGCTAGTGACTAGTTTAAACAGTGGAAATAAAGGGTGAACTTTAAACATGTTTCTATGAACAGTAGTGCGTAGTAAATATTTTAGAATTGGGAGAAATCCAGTGGTAGGGTGCTCTTATGATAAAAACGTGACTTTGAACCGGTGTGACATAATTAAAGGTGAAACAAATCATACAATGTTGGTGTATACATTAAATAAATAAAATGCAATAAATAAAACATAAATAATTAATTAAAATTCCAACCAAACTGACAGCTGGGATATGTTAGACCCAGTACTGTTTTGTGTGCATTGCAGGTCTGTGATGGTTGTATTTGTGCACATTATTCTGTTTGACGTAGCAGGGGTCGTAATAATCCCACTCCAGGACAGACGACAGCACACCGTTTGACAGACCATCACTGTCTGCTGATAGAATCCGCAGGGAGACACCTGGAAACACAGACAGATCCTCAGTGGTCAGCTTATCGGTGGTGAAGACCGGCTGAATTAGCCTGATATGGGACAGCGTTGGGATCTCCTATATCTGGAACTTAATGCAGCATGAAACCAATACATTAAATCCATATTCTGTTATGAAATCTGCAGGATGTGTCCTAATGAAACCAAAAGAGAAAATATACATTTCACACTCTGGAGTAAAGTAATAACTCTGGTTCCTACCTGTTGCCTTATTTGTATCCTCAGAATCACTTCACATAATGTACAATAATCCCCCAAATGTGAATTATGTGCAATAAGTATAACTGTGCAATAATCTTCTGTCCTGCAATAACAATGCACTCTTTATTCAATATTTATCAATAAATAAATTCACTACTTGTATATTGTTTATATTCATTTTGAATAATGTATATGTTGCTTCTTTGGGACAATATCTACACAGTTTGTTCACAGTTTTGAGAAATTTAGATTTTTGAATTATTAAATATTTGCTTTTACTTATAATGGTCCATTTTTAACATAGAAATGGTCACAGATGTCAGTGTAGTTAGTACTGAACACTGATAGGGTCGTATATGGACTTTCATTTAATTAGTTGAGTTCTCCTCCAGTGACAGTACCACCAATTCTACTGGGAGATTGAGCTCCTGCATTGAGACCACAGGACTCTAACATAGCAGCAGAACCTGACAACCTCACAGTTTCAAGTTATTGATTCTTGATAGAACATGCCAGTGAGATACAAGGACATTGTTCCTATTTTTTTTTTTTTTTACCAGGTCAGACGTGATCAGTATAAAAGCAGCTGAGTGTTGAAGCGTACCTGCACTGGCACCAAAGTCACTGTCCAGTCCAGGTCCCACTGTGGACGCGTTGAGGCAGGACCCCTCTGAAGGTGGGTCGGAGTACCCGCACTGCGTGTCGACCTTGTCAAACAGATGCACTACGACACCTGGATTCACATCTGTCAGCATGTCATAAACATGAATATGCCCCACGTCCTCTGTCTCTGGCTGTGGAAAGAAAAACATGAGAGGCATTAACAGCATTTTTAGACATTTGAAATTTTGCCCATTATAAGTAAATGGGAGGAAAAAAGAGATTAAAAAAATTCATAAAAAATGTCAATTTTGACGTGCTTCCAAAAATGTAACCAAATCTATTCTGGGTCACTGGCAACTGGAATAAAAATAATAATAATCTGAACTGACATTTCACATCAGATAATGAGAGGTTATTGTACTGAAAGCCCATAGTCTATATAGTGTAAATAAACCAACCACACACTGTCATTTATGGCAGAGTTATTGTGACACCAGCCTCAAACAGCTACAGAAGCAGTTTGAGAGAAATTAAATAAGAAAATAGTTGAATTATCAACATAAAAAAAATCCAAAAGGTTTACTGTATTTATTTACTTTACTGACTGACAGATGTGTGTATCGAAACTGACAGACAGATGGAGGGGTCAAATACTCTGTCTTTGAATTTATTTTCTTACTGTTTATATTCCTTCTGTTTCCTATTTGATGTGGTGTGATGCCTTCCTCCTCCCAGTACAATCTGAAGTGGACTGGACCAGTGAAACTAAAAATAAGGTCAACTCTATACTTTACTACTTCCATGTCATTGAGTGAAAAAAGTTAAATTCCATTATGAAAACATTTACATCTACAAACTATCCTTTAAAATATGTGAATAACCTTTGAAAAAAAAATTAAATTTATCAAGAAAAATAAGTGCAATTTCAACAAAAACAACATACAGATCACAGTGGATCTACAAATACACAAAACATTTAATAACAGGCAGAATATTGATAAAATAACACTTATTTCTCCTAAGACGCTTCAGGTTGTTATTTGCTTAGGTTATTCACATTTTCATGTAATTTTACATTTTTGTACTAAAACAAAGAATTTGCAGTTGTCGTTATTTATAGGTTATGATAGTATTTCACTGGTCTGACCCACTTGAGATCAAAACTGGGCGGAATGTGGACCCTGAATTGAAATGACTAATATTGTCAGCGTAACTTTTGCTTTTCTCAAATTTATCCCACGGGCCTACTTGAACCCTTTGGTGGGCTGGATTGGACCCTTTGGGGGGCCAGATTGGACCCTCTAGTGGGCCGGATTGAACCCTTTGGTGGGCTGGATTGGACCCTTTGGGGGTCCAGGTTGGACTCTTTGGAGGGCCAGATTGGACCTTCTAGTGGGCCAGACTGGACCGTTTGGGGGGCCAGATTGGACCCTTTGGGGGGCCAGATTGGACCCTCTAGTGGGCCAGACTGGACCGTTTGGGGGGCCAGATTGGACCCTCTAGTGGGCCAGACTGGACCGTTTGGGGGGCCAGATTGGACCCTTTGGGGGGCCAGATTGGACCCTCTAGTGGGCCGGATTGAACCCTTTGGGGGGCCGGTGTGGGCCCGCGGACCGTATGTTTGACACCTGTGGGTTAAAGCATCACTTCTTTGGAGCCGGTTTCAGAAGGTCCAGGACCCGCTCACCATTGGAGAGTTGGGGGGTACAAAGTCCACTCTGGTGTCCGTCTCGGAGCCACTGGACCGGACCGGAACCGGGCCGCCTTTCCTCCACTCGCCTTTGCTGGTGCTGTAGGTCCGGGACCCGGAGGCCAGGTCCAGTCTCGGACTGAACCCGGAGGAAGCGACCGGGATGGTGCTGGGCGCCCTGAGGGACCCGGACCCACCTATGGTTCCATCCGGCCTCAGGAGCCGCATCCTGTGACCCGGACCCGGCCTCTCCCTGGACGAGGCCCTGGAAGAGGTGACCGGATGAGGCAGAACCGGCTCCGACAGGGACATGTGGGCTCTGGGTCTGGGCCCATCCTGCAGCTGGGGGAAGACCCTGTGCACCGTGGACTGCAGGAGGACCTGCTCCGGGTCCTCCCTCATGTGTGCGCGGGTCTGCTTGGACAGGATCAGGAACTTGTATCCAAGAAAGAGGCAGTTGAGCAGCAGCAGGATGACTACGAAGGGGATGAGCAGGAGCACCACCAGGGCCAGGTGAGTCTCAGAGGGACCCTCAGTCAGGTCTGGCCTGGTCTGACCTACCTGAGACATGTCCTCTCATCCCAGAGTTCATGGAGGTGAACTGGCCCCAGCTCAGGTGTGCGTGGTCTGGGTCTGCACAGGTGGGCTCATGCGGCAATTAGTGTGGACGGGTTTGGGGGGCCTGGGGGGGCCCAAATGTGTTGACTGTCCTAAAGCAAATGTTGTGCTTCATCACCGTAGTCTTCATCACTGTAGACTGTAAAACCGCCACAGTTGAACAGAAAACAGTTGATGAGGGTGGACTGGACTGCAGCCCCTCCCCCTGCAGGTGTGTGCTATTATTCACAGGATGTTTGGGTCACTAGATGGCAGCAGAGGCCCAGTCTGCTCAGGCACTGCAGCAGCTCTGCAGTGAGTCCTGCAGGGACTGAGGTCCACTCATGGTCTGGGGGGTTGTTCTATCAGTGGTGGGTGAAGTGTTCAGACCCTCCACTTCAATAAAAACATTAATACCATACTTTGAAAGAACTCCACCACAAGGCAAATGAACCCATAAAGACCCAAACATCCACCAGCGACCAAAACCATCCACTGATCTAAACTGTTTAATAACTGTGGATCCACTGATCCTATGGATCATGTAAATATTTGCTGTAAAATGCAGTTTGTTATTTTTTCATGGTCATCAGATATGACCCATTTGGACATTCAGAGGCTGAATAGTGAACATGGAAACACCGTCTTCTACAGCAGGGGTCATCTTGCATAGACCATTCCTGTTCCAACACACCTGATTCAAATGATGAGCCTGTCATCAAGCTCTGAAGACTGATAATGACCGTCAGGTGTTCTGGAAGAGGGAAACATCTAAAACATGCAGGATACTGGCCCTCAAGAACCAGGATTAGTGACCCCTGATCTACAGCATTGATTCACTAGCAAAATGGACACACTTGTTTTTATGTTCAGTTACTGACATCTTTGCTGAAAAAGTAACTTTTTCTTCAGTTTTCCCTGTTTTTGATATAATAACCCTCAACTTTAATCTGAGCTTTTATGAACATCTACAGGATCAGTGAATTAAATAATGGAAAATACCTGATTTTGAGTGAAAAAAAGCAAATTACAGAAGATAAAATTATAATAAATGGTGATAAAATCACTTAAGAAAAGTGAAATAGAGAGAAACATTAATTTGGGAGCTGACACAGAAGTAGTACTGGGTCTTTATGGATTAAGTAAAAATCAGCAAATCACCCGTGGTGGCCCTGTGATGCATGTGAGGACTTCACATTCTGCTAAACATCAGTTCACTCTTGTTTCCTGAGAGTAGAAACATTCTTTACCTTGTAGTCACAGCTCATGTGTTATGTTAAAGTGTATCTGTACTGGTCATGCTTAGGACATTAGTTGTGTTTTGTGTGTTACTTATAAGGAAGAGAGCCGCAAATGCACCATACTGGACCTTTTTATTATGTGAATTAGGGGCGGGGGCAGAACCTACGGGGAGCAGCCATTGCCAGTTGTAAGTGATGTACCATCGTTGATTCCAGGTGATTGAAAGTAAACAAGCAGCAGTTGGTGAGTGGGATTGAGTGGAAAGCATGTGTTTGTGCAGCCATGAGCTTTGCACTCCATTGTCCTAGAGTCCCGACACAGCAGTGGCTGATAATGTGTCATCTTAGACTGGTGTCTGCAGCATAGGGTCAGTAACCAATCCATCACAGCCCAGATAATCAGACAATACAACGAGTCTGCATCACTAATAATGCAGGAACGGCCCATGAAGGAGGAAATATGTCTGTGACCATGACTGACTGCACTTAGTACTTAGACTTAGTGCTTGCGTGTACTTGACAGCAGGCTATGTTGAAAGTTACCTGACGGAACTGCAAGTAACATACATGATCCTCTGAAATAGCTAGCAATGGAAATTCATGACAGGTACCCTTTAATTAATCTTAAAACTAGATGGTGTCAAGCCATTCTGCACTGTAAACTCCACAACCGGTCATTACATCACAGACTCGCTAACACAAAGCATGCATCCCTGGCCAACAAGCTTTGAGTCCTCATGTTTTTTTTT
>JAPTYQ010000005.1:28431780-28453724 GCA_029814465.1 Ostorhinchus cyanosoma | reverse complement strand
CTTTATGCAGTAATCTACACCTGGCTTTTCTGCCTCCATCCATAATAATATACATTATATAGACTAAATGTGTCTAAAATGTACCTTTATTTGCAACATGTACCAAAACATTACATGATCAAAAACAAATTCATTTTATAAAAAAAAAAAAAAGGCTCCGTTTTGAATGTCTGGGGTTGCCAGAAATTTGTGATGTTAAAATGAGATCAGGAGAAAAAAAAGGTTGGAACCACTGCTCTTAATTATATATTAACATGACAACTTAAGGATAACAACAGTTTTGCGACTTCTGTGCATGTATTGTGCTTGTGTGAAGGTCTGAGGCCTATAACCAGCTTCTGATCTTTAAGCAGCACGTTCTTTGACTATTCAACACAAAAAAGGATTAGTTTCCCTTGTAATCTACAGTTTTATTAATTTCCATTTTAATTCCCTTATTCTTCATATAAGCAGTTGTTCAGTTTCATTAGTCTCACCTCTGCTGCTATATCACTCCCTCTGATTGTACAGCACTGAACACTCACTTTCAAAGTGGCAATAATGTCTCATATTATAGCAATAATGATTTATTGGTGGTAAAAATGCTTCACGCAGCACCTTTACGCCAAGTTTTTTTTTTTTTTTGGCTCTTTTGTGAAACAGTATAACAAAGCCTTAGTCAGGAGTAGATTGCAAACTGTGGTCAGCTGTTTTCCCATTTCTCAGCAGTGTAATGCACACACTGAACTGATGAGAGTGATAAATGATCTAATCCAGAGAAGACTAACATTTCACTTCTCCCTCGCTCCACCTCAGCTCCTCATATTTATGTCTCTGTTGAGGTTTAGTGAATAGCACACTGCTCACTGTGAACTGCTTACATGCATCATTATGGCTGTGATAAGCAGTCAGCACATCTGTGCAAATGTAAATATATTTATACAAGGAAGTGGCTGCTATTTTTGAGTTTCCTCCTTCCTTCCAATCACTTTCTTACCTATTTTACTTTTAGTTTTTCCTCCTCAGCCAAAACATCCTCCTTTCCTTCTGAAGCTCTTTCATGTTGAAATACTCATCTCTTTGGTATTCTATGAGTGCAGAAACTGAACGACAATACCCTGTTATACCACTTGATGGCAGAGTTGGCACACTGCAGGACTCAGTGTCGTAAAGATCTGTATGCTTTGCATGTACAAGTCTTAGAATAGCTCCATGTGTAGGTGGGCTCAGAAACCTACTTACTGGGTTTTACCAGTGCATTTGTCTGGTTAAAATGTACAAAATAAGCCTCTAAATGTGCATTAAATTCCACAGTTCCATACTCTGCCTTTGCCTGTGGCCATTGTATGAAGTATCCTCTATTGTAGATCCTTTAAAGACGTCCACTTATATTAAATCCTGCTTTGTCTTTTGTTTTTAATATCTGTTTGGACCTATCTTTCTAACCTGGCATCGTCCAATCAACTGTACAAACTCTGTAAACTTCTGCAGCCAAGATATTCCGCCTTGCTCTGACTCCCCTCATCAGAGCACCTATAGTTGTCTCCCACTCAGTTCAAAGTGTATCAGACAGCTTGCAAAGTTTCTGAACTCACGGTGTAGTTGAACTGAACTGGATTGTCTTTGGGAATTATTCATTTGTAGACAAGACAGGTGAAGTGTGTCTGTGGTCCATTTGTAACTCTAATGAGTTCCCTGTAAGTTTGTAGCTGTCTTTTCCTTCCCCGTTTTGTGTGTGAGTTCTCTTTAGGAAGTCCTTGTGTTGGAGACAATAGTCCTCAGTGTGTGTGTCATGTGTCCACCACATGTTATCCATCAGGTTGCTATTACTGCTACTTGGTTACTTACCGGGCTTCACGTTACCATAGAGACATGACGTGGGCGAAGGAGTAAAGCGGCGAGTGTTGAAGATGAAGATGAAAGGAGGTAGAAGGCTGTAATCAGATTGTCTCCTCTGGTCACACCTCGGATCCATCTTCTCCCCTCCACCGGCCCACGTCCCACACAACCGGACCCACCGTCACATAAATCACAATCGGCCACAAGTCACCTCTCATTGCTGCACCCAAGCACAGATCCAGAGAAGAAGTGAAAGAGGGGGAAGGGGAGGGAGGTTGCCTTCACCCTCGGTCATGCCTGGACTCAGGTTGGTGTGTTGGAGGGGATGCTTAGTGGTCCCAGCCCTCGCTCCACCCCATTTCCACAGTCAACTTCGAGAAGCTCTGTGGCTTCTTTACTGATATAGTTTCTTACAGCAAGGTCAAATGAAGATGGATTGGAGGTTAACGGTGTAATGATTCTGTTTTACAGGCAGCTCACCGCCACTTTCCTCAGTGGAAAACCCTGCTGAGAAGACTGCAGCTGAGAGACGCTGTCTTATGTCTTTTGTTACTGCTCAGTTTTTTCATTCCTCCTTTCTTTTTCTCTTTGCTGCAATTTTTCTCCTGCTTCCTCTCATGTTTCTGTCCTCAGTGTTTGTCAGCAGTCCTGCAGGCTATGAAACAAAATAAAAAAAATAAAAAAAAAAGAGAAATAAAAGTTGCAGTGGTCGATGCAGAACCACTGAAGTGCTTCATAATTAGAAAACGACTCATAATTACAGCGTGGTCACAGGCTGTTAGCTCGCTCACTTGGCTGCCCTGCGTGGGATGGCGGCCTCCTGCGATGTGTGTTTGTGTGTCAGCTTCCCTCAGAGAGGTCAGGCTGAAGTTGAGAAGGAAAGCAGATGTGCTACCCCATAATGCCTATACACCAGCTGGGTGCTCTGTCAGAGTATTATTAGTCACAATCATGGCAGCGAAAGCATGTGCATGCCATATTGGAAAATATACTCTGAACACTCACAGTGAGGTGTTTGTAAGCCCTTAAATGATTTCACATTATGGATCCAGAGATAACTTAAAGAAATTGCACCAGCTTGAAGTATATTTGCAGCTTGGTAACATAATTAAATCTCAGTTGTTATAAATCAGTTTTTTAAATCTATTTATTCATTCTTGATAAAGTGTAACTAGGTCTCAGTTTGTATTCATTGAACCAGGTCAAAGGTGAATACTTGTGTATAAATAAAGGAATAAAAAGAGCAATGTGTCTGAAAACAACATTAGTCCAACTTTATGCACCACAGCGTTTAATATCTGCAGCTTTACCTGAAACTGAGTCAGTGTTAAGTACTCTGGATGTCATTTTAAGGTCTTGAGCTGAGTTTTGGTGGTTTTATAATCACAATAATCCAAATAAAATGGAATCACCTTGATTATAATTTCAGTAGATGATCCATTGAATGAAAGCACCACAGAGTTTGACTCTTGCTTGGCCTTTTTAAATGTTGTGGCATATTTTGATGTTGCTGCCATGTGAAGTGTTTACCTGGGTTGCCTGCCAGGCGGAGGCAGCCGGCCCCTCTGCGGTCTCCACAGTCCCAGCCCCAGATAGGCTGGTTTCTCTGTCAGCCATTTGGCCTCCATCCCCTCCCCTGATACTGGAGCATGTTAGTGACAACAGCCACAGGACTGGAAAGTGGACATCTGGTGCACCTGTCCAAACACCCTCACACACAGCGCTCACATGCCCCCTTTCCAAGAGAATACGCTCAGGTTGTGTGTGTAATGATTTGGCGGTCATGCGTGGTGAAGCTTAGGATCACCGAGACCTGACTATTGGCCCACCGACCAACTGGCTCACCATATGGATGGAAACCACAGCCCGACGCTGGGCTCCACACCCCGCTTTCTCTTCCCCTCACCTCTCCTGACCCACTCCCCCCACCTGCCCAAGCATCCCTCCTCGCCACAGCACTCCTGCTGACTTGCTGGTTCTTTTTAATGAATCATTGGGCTCACCTGCATTGGAGTGGAAATTCCACCCTCGTCATCCCCCATGTGTCACACTGGCTTTTATTTCCAACTCCTGGTGGAGATTCAGGGGGACAGGCAGGTGCATGATGCATGGAAACTATAAGATCAGATGAGGTTTTAATCACCCCCCCTGTCCATATGAAGTTGTTGCAGAAAGAAAATATTAAAACTAGGATAAAATACAGTTTATATGATATATAATACGAGAGTGGCACCCTGACTTCACATCTTTGCAACCACAGTTTTGTTATTCATTGCAAACTTTCATATTGATTTGTCCTGGAGAAACAACATTAATATTCATATTCAGAAGTAAATGAAAAATACAACTCCTATATGAATTAAAATGCGTAATTTTTACCTCCTTTGTCCGTTGTAGTTTGCCACTCGATTGGCCTCAGTGTGTTATGACATTTAATCCATGATTGATTTGTAGGACATGATGACCTTTTGTTTGTTCGCCACATGCTGGACACAAAATACACACACATTGTGACCTTTAAAGAGCAGGCGAAATGTGTTAACAAGTTACAATTATTTACATTATTGATTAGTTTGAAAAATTAATCTATTAATCTGTTCTACAAAATTAGGATTGAGATTTGTGCATGTACAGCCTATGATGAATTTTAATTTTATTTTAACAATGCATTTATTTCACCAAACACTTTAGGGTTTCTGTTAGAAACGATATAATCATCAATTC
The DNA here is from genome assembly GCA_029814465.1 of Ostorhinchus cyanosoma. Lineage (NCBI taxonomy): Eukaryota > Metazoa > Chordata > Actinopteri > Kurtiformes > Apogonidae > Ostorhinchus > Ostorhinchus cyanosoma. The sequence continues at coordinate 28,449,182 of JAPTYQ010000005.1, read as the reverse complement.
ATATAGCTTTTTATAATAAAGATTTTATAACATTATTTTATTCTTTTCTAGTATTTATGTTTCCACAAACCCACTGGTGTTTATTCCAGGTGTGTCTTTTTTAATATTCAGCACACATGTATTATTCCCAATATGAATCAGGTTGTTTTTATTTCAACAGTATGAGGGTGAGGAGGCCCACTCCAAAGTGAAGCTCCTGAAGCCTTACACTGAACCTCTATAAAAACACTCACTGTTCCACAATTCATTTTGTTCTCATCTGTTTCATTCAGACCCTCTAACAGGTGATCTGGTTTAACTTTACATTTTTCTTCCATTAATCAGATCTCAGGTCAGACAGACACTGTGGTATCTGTCACGTTGGACTTTGATTGACAGGCCTGTTTGACAGCTTGGCCACCTGCTGAGTCAGACTTATGGAGTTTTTGGTTGATTTTATAAAACGCTTCTTGTTCTCAGACACTTGTCAGTTAATAGGTTCCACTTATGAGACCACAAGATGACTCTGATATGTAACACCTGATAAAGTTTATTGTTTTACAGAGGCATTAAAGTAGAGCCTCTATCAGCAGCTCCGCCCCTTTTTACCCAAATATGGTCACTTATTGCTCCAATAAAAAGAAAAAAAAGCCGATACGGTGACGGCCGAATCACAACCTGCTAGCTTTAAAACAACAGTTCAGAAACTAAAGGGTGACGTCACAGTTGATGAGAATAATTTGAGACTGAGGAAGCACTCAGTTTTGGACAAATTTAACAAAGTTTGATACTCATGTAAAAAAAATTCCATTATGGAACACAGGACATGAAGGAAGCACATCAAATCTATATGTGCACAAAGGCCCTAAACTAAGACATTTCCACCATAAAGTGATGGCACTTAAAAAGACGCAAAGTGATGTAGAGTAACTTTCATCTTGAATTAAGCAAAAAAAAAAAAATCTGCCAATGGAACAAGTGAAAATGATCTCTGTAAGCTTTTTTGAAATAAGATTTTCCAGATCTATTGTCTAAAAATGAGTTCTTATATCTCCCTTAAAAGTTACTCTTTAGGTGATTATGTCTTATTTTAAGTGTGTTGAGATATTTGGACTAGAAATGAGAAAAATACACTTGGTAAGATTTGGATTTTTGCAGTGCAAGGACAAACTCATAAAATTAGGTCCGTTTTTTATTTTTAATTTTTTTATTTAAATTTTTACTTTTGCTGACATTGAGACATGCTACCTTTGATAGATTTACAGAACTGTGGGGCCTTGGAAGAATGCCATCAATGAGGGCCTCCTGTTCATCAGATTCTCCTTCTTAAACCTGCATTGGGTGATGGGTTACTGGAGAAAAAAAGGCGCTCAGCTTTAACGACTTTTGACTAATGACTTTTCGATTTAATGATGTTACCAAGCTATGGTTTGTTTCTGTTGCATAAATATCATTGAGTGAATGTTTCTGTTCAACCCACAGAAAAGCTCACTGTTAATTACACCTCCCCACTTCCCACCCTGCCCCTCACTCCCCTGACACTACGCTTATATCTCAACAACCCCTCTTCCTCTGCCCTCTCCATGACAAAAGTAACAATTAGTGTGAGTCCCACCACAGGGTTGGCATCATACTTTACTGTCACATCACCCGGAGCCTATTCCCAGGCTCCACACAGGCAGCTTTGGCACAATGCTATTACCAAGGCCAGCCCATAGGAAATAGACTGAGAAGAGAGTTTATCGATTATCTCTGTGTGAGAGCTGGTTGATTTACTCTCTCACCTGAATCATGCCTCGCTCTCCCCTCTCTTCATATCTGTTTCTTTCTCTCGTCTGTCTCCCTATTGCATTATAATCAGAGGCTGTGTCTATGGAGAGCCACACAAGACCGCAGGAGTCCACCGCCTTAACCATGATGTGTCCATGTTTTCCTGTTTCTATCTGTCTTCTGTCTGAAATGATAACAAACCAACACCGTACTGGAGCTGTCTTTACTATCGTAATTACTGCTTGTGATGGAGAGTATGTATTTTTCTCTGTGTGTGTGTGTGTGTATGTGTGTGTGTGCGTGTGTGTGTGTGTGTGTGTGTGTGTGTGTGTGTGTGTGTGTACTGGGAAAAAAAAGCAAAATCTTACCAAGTATATTTTTCTCATTTTTAGTCCAAATATCTCATCACACTTAAATTAAGACATAATCACCCAAAGAGGAACTTTTCAGTGAGATACGAAGAAGATTTTTTTTTTTTTTTTTTTTTTTTGCTTGAATTAAGAAAAAAAAAATCTTCCAATAGAACAAGTCAAAATTATATTGGTAATATTTCTGGAGATAAAATTTTCCAGATCTGTTGTTTAAAAATAAGTTCTTATATCCCACTGAAAAGTTCCTTGTTAGGTGATTATGTCTTATTTTAAATGTGATGAGATATTTGGACTAGAAAAGAGAAAAATACACTTGGTAACATTTAGATTTTTCCCAGTGTGTGTGTAGGAACTGGACTGCAGATGAGAAACCAGAGAAAAATCGAAGCCATTATGCCTCTTGAACACTTTAGCATGTGGTACTCCGACTGTATTTTTTTGCGTAGAGAGAAGCTTTCTGGCACTGACTGTGAAAATGGAGTCAATTTATTATCTGCCCTTTCCAACTAATTCTGTTTCAATGCTCACTAACACACCACTGTTTGATTTACAAGAGGCCATTTAATATTCATGTGTGCCTGGGAGACATCAGCCAAACCCTCCAGAGAGGTGGAGATTTATTAGCTTTGTGTTTATTTTCTAGTTTGTGTCTATTTGCAATTAAATAGTGCAACTGCAAACTTATTTCATCTCATTCTGAATCTTTCTTTTCTTTTCTTTTCCTTTCTTCTTTTTTTTTTTTTTTTGCAAAATTAGCTGGTAAGGTTACATGCCGCAGGGTGAATGTGGAGCAATGCAAAGCGAGAGCAATTGTTTTAAGTGAAATTTCTTTTGAAATATATTCAAATCTGTTTGAAAATGATTCATCAAGAAAATTTTACAAGTAAAATATCTATATCACTTATGTTATTCCTGACCTCACCATTCTCTCTGACCCTGTCTTTACGTCATTCTCACTTCTTCTTCTCAAAATGTACTTAGACTTGACAAATTCAAAGCTGCACAGAACTCTAACAACTTACCGATCTCATATGCAAATTTCCCTTCTCGCTTCTCCGTCTTTTTTTTGGCTTAGCCTGTGAGGTGCTTCTAAAAGAAATAACAAGCGAGGACAGATTTCTGAACACTGGCATGTCCAGCCCACGCTGTGAGCTCTAATAACACAATTATCTCTAAGATATTAGCATCCAAAACCTCATCCCACACTCCTGTTCCTTTGAAAACATTTCGGTCACAGTGTCACAAGGAAACATCCACACATTTTTAAGTCATCACATTTTATCAACATGACATGCAAAGCAGATGAGGATGGAGATAGAATTTCTTGCCTGATTTTATTTTATTTTATTTTTTTTACATAGAGTGATTTCTTCCCATACAAGCAACACATTAATAAAATGCTGCATTTACTATTTCATATTTGACATCTATCTATGCATGACCCATTTCGTGTTATTTTTTGTCATATCCTATTTGTTTCTTGTAATTCCTAAGTTTAAGCAAGTTAGTAAGTGAATCTTAAATATTGCATATTTTATTACTTTAAAGCAGTCTTGGATTTAGACTCTGGGGACACAAACAGGCATTGCAGGTCATTTACACAATTTCCTGAAATGACAAGTATTTGCTGAATTTTATGTTGTCACACTTGTACAAGCACATACTTAAAAAGTAAAAAAAAGTCCACATACAAACATGGAAATGTTGTTGCTTGAGGGCGAGTGTGAAAAAAAAAGTTCTTTTAAATTTGCAGCGCACACATAAATTAAAAAACACTGCAGAGAACATGCGATTAGTGTACCCAGAGTGGGTATGAACACTGGACAATGGAATATTGCATCATTGGTTTCAATTATATGACACGTTTTGTTGTTGTTGCAGAGCAGATATGAGCAGACACAACTAGTCATATATGCATCCACATACAGACACTTTCGTAAACACACTTCCTCATACAATATCTAATTTACACATTTTACAAGCTTGTAGCCTGTCAGTGTAGGCTGCATGACAAATACTATCCTTTCAAGCTGTCAATAAATCCAGGCATGTTGTATGTCTGCAAAGTTCAATGGTGCTTTATGCTCACAAATGCAAATAGTTGTCACCAGTTTCCAAACACAAAGAGAACCACCTTTAATGGTATAAGAATGGATGAGTTCAGGAACTTCAGAGGACGCTGTGAGAACAGACCGAACCGAATGCATCTTTAAAGTCTTTGTCGGGGGAGGAATGCATTGTTAAAAGAGCAAGTGGAGAAAAAGCAACTCCTTAAACAAGAGAATGAGGAGCTTCAGAGAATGTTACAAAAACAGATGGACCTGAATGAAAAGTTGCGTCTCAAAGGCTTTGAAGAGGAGGAGAGACGGGTCCTTCCACATCTCCTGCAGGCGCGATGCCATATGCCCTGACTTTTAACGACCCACACACTCCTTCAGGGAGAGCGCAGGAAAAGATTAGAAACCAAAGAACATCCAATATTTCTGAATGTCATCAGCACTAAATAGCAAAGTCCTGAAGAAATGTGTGTGCGGCCTTACATGTGCTGCTGTGAATGCATGATGCCGATGGAGAAAGTGTGCGCGTTAGCTGAAGTACCATCAGACTAGGATGTGTACGCTGTGGGGGATGAACATAACATGCCTCTGCGCATGTGTGTGGGTTTTTACAATCATCTATGTGTAGATTTATGAACGTGTTAGCACTTACATGTGTGCTTGCTGGTACGTTGTGTGAAATCTCCCCATATGTGAGCATTTTCTCCTTAATGTGTGTGTGTGTCTCGAAGGTGAAGTGCAGTCTAGATTGGCTGGTGGTTTGCGGTCTGATCCTGCACCTCTTGTTTGCACTGGCACCAGATGTAACCTTTTCCATGACGGATCCTCATTCACACACACACACTTGGGTATTTATATACACACATGCATACCCACATATGTATACACGCACGCACGCACGCACGCACGCACGCACACACACACACACACACACACAGATATGCACTGACACACCCATGGGACTGAGAGGAGAAGCCAACTGTCAGCAACCAGAAATCATCAGTGCTATCATCTGCACTCTCCCCTGGCTTCCTTAAGTCTGGGTATATGTGTGTGTGTGTATATCGCAGAATCTGTCTCCATGTGTGTATGAACATTTGTCTTTGAATCTTGGGGTGTGTGTATGTGTGTAAATGCTGTCTGGCTGTGTAGTGGGGCTGAGGTGAGTGATTGCCTTGTTTCTGTGGGCGGCAAGCTGTGGCGGTTTGCTCTCACTGTAAATTTAGAAGCATTCTTAATGGAACTCCAGAGCTGTCAGACCTCAAAGTGTTGCACCTTCTTTTTTTTTTTTTTCCTCTCTTCTCAGTGATAACAGCGATGCCTAGATCCTTCAAATACAACTTTATTTTCAGAGTCAGAAAACGTAAGACATCAGCAGATGCATACGGGTTGTGAAATGAGAAAATGTGTTACGAAGAATCGAGCACATATATATACGCTGGTAACTCTTTGGGTTTTTGTAGTTTATTCCTCTGGAGAACTAAGAAAAGCAACGATGACTGGATGTCTATCAACTAAAACACCTGCAGTTCTTTAAAAAATCTTTTTTCACCAATAAAAATGAGTTGGAGTCAATGTTGAGTCATCTTACCTTCGTTCCACCCATTAAGTGTGTTTGAACCGTATCATTTCTGTGTAGATATGCACACTGCATATTTTTCACTAAGTTTGTAATTCACTAATAGACCTGAAATGGGTAAGAGGATACTTTTGAGACAGGAAGAGATGAAGGGAGGAAGGAAGGAACAGACATGGCAGGCGATAAAACGGGGCAGCAGATTAGTTTTTGATAGTCTGCGTGGAGCAGGAAGGCGACAGCCAAGATGGATATTTGATTGGCTAATGCGATGAGGCGGGTAGCAACAGAGGGCATCCCGTTCTGGCCCCTCGCTCTCTCCTCCTCCATCTCTCTCTCTCTTCTTCTCTCAGCCTTGACGGAACAAGACCACCCATTGGGGACGTCTCTGATCAATGCAGTCATTATCTTTGATACACACACACACACACACACACACACACACACACACACACACACACACACACACACACACATGCGTAGGGGACAAATGAGGGAGAGATGTGCTTTGACTAGGTCAGAGGGGTAGCAAATGTAAATGTGTCCGGTGAAATATGCTGGAGAATGTCGCACCATTAGCCAGGCTGCAGAGCGAGCCGACTCCGTGGCCTCAGGTACAATAACAAGTAGAGATTTAGGATTGTGTCTGCCTTTCTTTCTGCTTGCTATCTCTTTCTTTGTGATGCTTGGATATACAGCCCCCCCCTCTCCTTTTTCCTAGCTATGTCCCCTGAACTACAGCAAAGACAAAACAACAATAACCCCAGGTGACAGAAACTCACTTCCAATATGTACATGTCTGTGTTCATGCACACTGACAGGTCATTTCTCAAGAATCTGTGCACCATATGTGATTTCATGTGCATTTGTATGTGTGTATATTTATATATATATATATATGCATCCATCTGTTCTGATGTATAGCGAGTTCCCACTGGGGCAGCAGAGATCTTGGAACAGTGTAATGATTCTTGTCTGTTAGCTCTGTACCACCTGTACGTACACCAGTGTTTGCAGACCAGACATTTCTGTTTGCCATTTCTTAATGGCTTCACCCGACGGCAATCCTCCAGGCTTTTCTTAGACACACAAGAAGGATAGGGAAGTTATTAGGATGGGAAAAAAGGAAAAGAGATGTTGTTGCAGAGCGGGATGACACAAATGAAATGAGCATCAGGTATAGAAGATGAAAGGAGGAAGAGGCAGATGAGAGGAGAACTGAAGGTGCAGAGAAGATCCTGATGGGGGCACTGGAGGACTTACTATGGCACAGATTTTTTCCAAAGCCAGCTATTGAAGGCAGAGGACTCCAGGACCGGGCTCCATCTCACACGCTCAGAAGATCGAGCTGCATGGGATGAGCGAGTTTTAATGCCACGGAAATCTACAGTAATACTTAATTTTCTGTAAACCTGAATGGTATCGGGCTACTGTTGTCAATAGTATGAACATCTATCTAAAAGGAGAGCTTGAATGATGTTCAGGATGTCACTGATGTAGTCCTTTTGTCTGAAATGGGCAATTTTTATCACCAGAACAAGACTGAAAACGACCACAGAGAGAGAAAGCTCGGAAATAGATCTGCTGAAAAGGACACTTAGATAAGATCTGGGTGAAAAAAAACAGAAGCTGCATAATATCATGAAGCAAACCAATAGAAAACAGCATAAAATGACTCTGTTGTTTTGTCTATAGTGTGTACCTCATCCTTTATAAAATGCTTGACTTCTTATCAGGATTTAAGTGTGGAGTAAGGCTGTCTTTATAGCAGATCACTAAGCCATTAGAGTGAATGAGTATTTGTAGTCGAGGGACTATAGATCTAGAAACAAAGATAGGATGGAGGACTCAACACATGCTGGAGAGTCCCACCTCAGCTCAAACAGTCACTCATGCTTTTATTTTTTTTCCTTTGGTGTAATAGTGACACAAAACTTCAAGGATTTCAGTAAGTGCAATAAACTTCATGTCAGTTTTGCTTTCACCAACAATTCATCATGAAGTATGGTCAGACTGGGAAGGAGGAGATAGCAAGTGCTTGGATATGTTGACAGCTTGTGACTGTCACAGACATCAACAGGAAATGAATGGACTTCAAGTTTGGATTGAGCTTCCTTAAGCAAGAGCGTTGCATGAAGCGTGCTGGGATTTTCATCCAGTCTGCAGCTAAGTGATGACAAGCAGAAATATTCCAGATGATTGTACTTCATAGTGTGTTGTCGCCTTCCTCTCCTTGCATCAATCGGTTCTCTTCTATCTCCATCTCTTGAGCTGGACAGAGATGGCTCATTGCACATAGAGCAGGACGCTCCATGGTCCTGTCACTGTGGGTAAATCAGAAGGTCTCAGTATCTGTTCTCACCCCTGGCACATCTTTGCACCAACATATTGGCCTGTTTTTCTCCCCAGACACAGCCGAGATAAGATGTCTACCCCCAGGGAGAAGGCTGTGCACACACACACAGAAACACACCCCTGCACAGTCACACTCATCCCCTGATGGCAGCTCAACCTCCCTTTAAAAGGTGACACTTTTTGTTTGTCCGTGTCCTGTTGCCTTCTCCCCTGGAGCAGACCTGACACGGAAGCCATGTGCCTCAATCATCCAGCACCAAAAACAGAAAACAAGTCTGTGACATCAAAATAGATAAGGAAGAAGGAGGAGCATGAGGAAGAGGAGAAGGAATGAGGAAGAAGGGGAGAATGCCCCCCCCGTTGGAGTTTGGAAAGTTTGGCCGTGAGGGTGATTGGAAACTGGCAAGAGGAGGTATTAGTTAGAATTTTCTGCAGGGAAAACTACCCTACAGTCATTTCAGTCACACTGGTGGATGTGCATTAATATTGGATTGTGCTGCATTTTACCCTCAACATGAACTGAATGACAGGAAATAGGAGCACTTCTCTGCATGCGGAGACTGGACAGCACTATATGTGTGATAGGTGAGGTTAAAGGTCACACAGTGGGAATTTGATCCATTCTAGCTGGAGATCTTTATGAATTTGAATAATAATAATAAAATGAAAAATATGTTTCCAAGATAGAAGGGTTCATTTATTCATTTTGGTTGTATTAGAAACCTGAAAAATGCTCAAAACTTGCAACAAGTAACCAACAAGCACAAACAGAAGACACTGGCAGAATGTTTAGACTTTCATGGGGGGGGGGTAACATCAGGCAAAGGTGGTTGCATGCATCACCAATGTATTAAGGTGCATGTTTTTGGACTGTGGGAGTACCCGTTGAGAGTCCACATGGAGAACTTGCCAAAGCCTCATCATTTGGATTGCCATGTCCTCCAAACACGCCACATCACAGTTGCTGTTTGACAATGAATTTGCAGGGAGCTGAGCTGAAATGACGTGAACTCCGAACAGAGCAGAGCTGCTGTACCTGTGCCTGTACTTTTATTTTAGGGCTCAACATCTGATATTCCTGTGTTCTGTGGTGTCACTCAGGTTCTTGTCTATAAAGAACTTCCTCTGTCTAATGGTGTTTGTCAACCACATGGTACCATCTCGACTGTACTCACTTTCCGTACCTGGTGCTTTGTTTTCCACAGCTCATATAGTATCCCATCATCAGTGAAGCTGCACAGAACAACTGCAAACACCATCTTCAACACGGCACAAAAGTTGAGTTGAGTTGGGTTGGGTTGGGTTGGGTTGAGGTGCTACCATGTGGTGTAAAAGTGCTTTAATTCACACACACATACACACAGTGGATATAACTAATAATTTGTATGTTACGCCCTCTGACCAACTACCCTATGTTTGAGACAGTTAGGCTGTCAGTGAAGCATGCTTTGTATTCTAGAAGAAGAAGTGATTGCAGATGCCTTCTGGCTAATGGAGTCATTTGGAGGAGAATGGTGGTGTGTGTATGGTACTTCTGAGCTACCACGCTGAGGCCTGCTGGAGAGGACTAGACGACAAGTAACATTACAGGGTGTAATTACTTCAAGCACCATTAGGAACACAATAACGTCTGTGCTTAGCAGAAAACAAAGTCCAGCATGCTTTCTGAATGTGTTTGTGCACGTGTGACTCGGTTTATGTGTGTCTGCACAAACAGGTCCTCCTATTCAAGTGATTAACAAGTAATGAGTAGATTGCTCCGGCACCAGATTCTCTGTTTGCTAACAAAGCGCCAGCTGAGGTAATGACTTGTCACTACAAAGCGCTCTGCAGTTGCCTGCAGGCAGAGGCCAAAGTGTCACTATGGATTCAGCGAGTACGTCTCCAGCCTCATATCAGGTCACAGGCTAACTTTGCAGTAGATATTGACTTTGGCATTGTGGTAAGTCATGAGAAAAGTTACCTCAAAAACAGTCAGGACATTACTAATACAGTGTATTAGTTAAGTACTGGGCTTCACATCTTTATAACGTATCATCAGAGCATATGCTGTGGGTGCAGGTCAACCTAATTAAAACCACTCCGGTAGTTTCAGTATGGGGTCTTAAAGTTTTAAGGAATCATCTGTGAAAGGTGCGCTGCCAACCACAAACAATAAGGCTCAGTGGACTCTCACTAATGCTGCTCAAAGAAGCGAAAACTTGAGTAGCGGACCAGCTTATTATCTTGAAAATGCTGTGTAAACTTCCATGCTAAATATTGGTTCCTCCAAAGTGGTCCATTTGTCACATTTTGGGCTTATTTGCTGCTTCATCACAGTGTCTTTGTGCAACAGGCTGTGTTTCTCTATAGATTTAAGAGTTTCACACTAAAGCAAGTGCTTTAACTTAGTCCTTGAATGTACAGTGACGTGCATCCGTAATGTTAGAGACCTTGTTCCCCATTTAGTACAACATAATACTCATACTATATATACACACACACAATATGTAATAAAAAAATAAGCCAATTATAGAACAGTAGAAGCAAAGGAAAAACTATGGTTGAAGGCAAACCTACAATATGTGAAAAACAGAAATAACATACTACATTTCTAAGCCCAGGTCTACTCATATGGACCAGAAATATATCAAGATGCCATGAAAACAAAACATTATGTCAGGAGAGTAAAAAAAAAGAAGCTTTTTCTGTGCTTTTACATGCGAGGACTGTAAAATCATAGTGCTGAAATAAGCTGTCACTTGTCCACCCTCTGCATGCTGATGCATCTAAGTCGGTCCCTCCACAGACATCCTGACAGGCGTTCAGCAATGGTGAACACTCATCAGTATCATGCCACCATGGCATTGTCAAACTGAAGTCCCTTTTACACGACACCACAGCTCTAAATGAATATCTACAGCTATGTGTCTTTAACTCACAGAAAAAGCAAAACAATTGAAGTCACTGTTAACAGAAAACTCAAGCCGTACAAAATGATAGCTCCGTAGGCAAAAATGTTTTCACCCCCAGTGCACATTAAGCTCAACTCCATTTTAAATGAATGCATTGTGAAGTAAATTACATATCACAGCGCTGCTTTGAGACAATTATTACGATTTGCAAGATTAAGAAGATGCTGGGTGTACAGCGTTGTTAATTACTGCATTAATGGTGATTCAAAGGCCTCTGTGATTGTTGGCTTTTACGTGAAATTGCCATAATAGGGAAAATGGTGTGCTTAAAAGTTAAACTAAAAGAAAATAACCTCACAATGAGCGTTTACACACTGTTAACCCTCAAAGACCTAAAGGGCCGCCAGCGCCCAAAGGCATCTGCCGATTTAAAATGTTTAATAACAATTCAACCGTTAATCCTGTCACTACATTGAAATAATTAAAGTGAACTTCAGTTTCTCAGCTTCTTCCTAGCATTTGGACATTCAGAGGATCTGCAATGAACGTGGAAACACCGTCATCTTCTGCAACACTGATTCACCAGTGAAGCCCATGTAGGTTGACAAAACAGCATTAATTGTAAATGCTTGTTTTTACACTCAGTTAATGATATAATTGGCCATAAAAGTGACTTTTGTTTCATTTTTTTCTGTTCTGATACCACACCTTTGTATTTTCACTGAGCTTTTATGAACAACTACATGGTCAGTAAATTGAATAAAGGAAAACACCTGATGATCAATGGAAAATCTGAAATGCAAAGATAGTATATCTAATATTGCAATATTTATAATTATAATTTCACTTAAGAAATGTTTGATGAAAATTTACCACAAATGTAGCCCTAGGTTTTGAACCCTCATAGAAATACTCTGAAATTCAACATTTTAAACATGGTGTTATGGAGGACATCACAAGACTTTATTACTTTTGAGAATTTTTTTTTTTTAACATTTTTATTCATTTCATTTTTAAACTTTTCTTTCTCACTCGTAGCTAGTGATTTGGTGAAGCCATGTGTCATCAAACAAATGTGTTTCCTCTTTTTAAATCATAGTGACAACAGAAACTATCCAAATGACCCTGATCATAAGTTTACATACCCTGTATTGGCCCTGCCCCTTTAACATCAATGACAGATGTTTTGTGGTAGTTATGGATCAGACACTTTATTTTCTCAGATGGTAAAGCTGCCCATTCTTCTTGGTAAAACACCTTCAGTTCCTTTCAGATTTTGGGTTGTCTTCATGAACAGCTTGTTTGACTCCTCCCCAAAGTGGATCAATGATACTGAGATCAGGAAACTGAGATGGACACTCCATCACCTCCAGCTTTTTCTGCTGTAGTCAATGACAGGTGGACTTGGCCTTATGTTTTGGGTCATTGTCATTTTGGAACATCCAAGACAATCCCATGCGCATTGAGTCAGGGTATGTAAACTAATGAGCACGACTGTACATTAGTACCATTACTTCCTGGTACCGAACAAAGCAGGTCCACTCACTGTTCAGGCCGAGGTGGATCTTACAGACCCTGTAGACCACATTAGACCTTATAGACCCTGTAGACCACATTGGACCTGAGATTGTTCCCTCACTGGAACTGTTGTTGTTGTCTTTTTTTTCTGTTATTAATTTTTTAAAAGTTTTTGTGTTGTTTTATTTATTTGTTTTTTTCCCTGATGTTTTGTATCATGATTGTGTCTGAAATAAACTAAACTAAACTACCAAGTAATTTACAAAACTTTTTTACGATTCAAGAGAGTACTCATAATCTGAGAGGTTTTGAAGATTTCATATTACCTAAATTTCGAACCACTCGTAAACGGTTTTGTGTGTCTGTATGTGGAGTGAAACTTTGGAACAGTCTGGACATTCAACACAAGCAACACCAACACAGATTTAAACTGTTCTATAAACATATGGTCTGGTCACAGTACAAAGATAGAGGGTCTTAATACTGATGTTACATCAATATTCTGTCTTATAATGTTAATGTGTGTTTGTTTTTCCTCATCTCGTCAATATATGTTCTCCTTTATCTTCTGCTATTGTTTTTACCATTGCTGGGATGTGCTGTTCTTTACCATTAGTGCTATTGTAGTTATATTCTTACCATTGTTAGTATGTAATTATTATAATCAAACTTAACTGTTTCCCGTGGTAACATCATCAGGAATGTACTTTGTTTCTATTTTTCACACACATTTTCGTTATATAATGTAAATAATGTCGAATGAGTTGACTCTAAATTGGTTTAGGCCTATTTTAGTTCAATTGTTCTGGCTTGAAGTCAAAGGACAGGAGTTTTTAATACGTTAATATGTTCAGCTATTTGATGAGGAGAATGGGGGTGGGATTAAATAAGTTTTTCTTCTTCCCACTCCTTTTTGAGTGTAAATGAATGATTTTGGAACTCCCTTTTTTTTTTTTTCAACTTGCACAGATTCTGTGAATGCTCGAAATAAACAAAAAAAACCAACAAAAACATAAACTAAACTAAAAACTGCCTTGTAATGTATGCAGAAATGACTAAAAATAGTCACTTGCCCAATAAAGGATCAAGAATTAAAATACTTGATACCAGTCATGTATCTGTGATTTGGTAATAACATTTTTTCCCACTCTTTCTTTAACATCAGTAAATGGTCCAGTAATCACTTATCCAATATCATTGTTTTTTCTATATGCATTACTCGCATTCATGTAGAGCTGCAAAATTCCAAAAAGCCACACTTACCCAGACAGATGAAAATGATGTTGGTTATATTCATTAGAAAAACATTATAGATTTTCGCCTGAAGGTCTGACCTGCAGCGCGTCTGAATGCATTAGTGGGCTGACAAACGTGCATAGGTGTGTGTTTATGTGCAAGCGCCACAGAGAGTGAGAGATAAGAGGCCGGTAGTGGCTCCTGACTGAGAAGATGGACTGTTACGGCCTCATTGATCTGAGTCTCTCACAGGGAGCCCATTCCAATCAATACGCAGAGAAGTGGGTACACAGCTGCCGTTTGGACCACCGCCCCTGCAATATCTGTTCGCACTTTCTATCTACAGCCACGTCCCTCTGTCTGAGATTCTGTTTCACACTACTTCACACCACCCACCCAATTCTCCACAGTCTCTCAAGCAAATATTTCTGCTTTTCTTTTACTCTTGTTAGCTGCAGTGATTCGGACGCTATAATTGTTGATGTCGTACAGCCTTGTCTCGAGGCTACTTGCAACCGTACCACCTTACCTGACCTCATCTTTTATCACATGTTATGTGGGCAGAACCTTTTACTTGTGTGCACGGGCTGAATAGAAACAGACAAAGGTTAGGCAGAAAATATAGCAGCAGAAATCTATCTGACTTACCTTGTTATTGGTGAAAACTATTTTAAAGGCCATGAAGGTCTATAACACGCCCCATAAAGCCACCAGCTCCTGTTTCTCTGATCAAGTGTGAATGTTCATGTGGTGTGCAGGTGTGAAGCTGTATGTGTGTGTCCATGAAGGTGAGGCAGGGACAATGTGTGAATCAAAGTGTCTAAGGCAACGTCCTCTCCTTAGACTTGTTTTTGGGCTTGTTTTTGGTAAGAACACCGAAGAATTCAGGCCAGCCTTTGCGCCTTTGTGTGTGTGCGTTTGTGTGTGTGTGTGTATGTGTGTGGTAGGTGTTTGTTGCTGTTTTGTCTCACCTTGTGTCTCAGGTGGGATGTGGGAATGAGATAGCAGCTCTCAGAGGGCTGCAAACAGCCAGATGGAGAATAAATCAATAAGGAAGTAGCAAAGCAAGAAAATGAGAGGAGAAAGAAATGAGAGGGAGGGGGGGGGGACAATTTGGTTGTAGCGGTGGAGAGGAGAATCTGGGAGATCCCACTCCGCTGCCTTGTTGGTCCTCACATTCATTTATATTGAGGCCGGACACTGAGTAACAACTCCGACCGGCGGACTGTCACACTCACACTTTAGCGTCCACACCTGGCAGCAGGAAATCACTTTGAAAATCAAATGAATGAAAACACATGAATGAGCGTATAGTTTTTTTCACCGGTTCTTCTAAGACAGTTGTTGTCCAACTTTTTATTGTGCAGTACCCCCTGAAATATGCTTTTTTAGTCAAATACCTCCAACTCTTTCTTGAGCATTTATGATTGAAAAACAAATAGGCAAAATGTGTTCCTGTGCCAAAGGTGTCAGTTTATATTTTCAAAACGTATTTAAGTGTAATATATAAAAAATAACACATTTTTAATATACATTTTGTACAAAATATAAACTGAAAAGTGCCGTCTTTCATTGATCAGATTAATAAATAAATTGGTCATTAATTAATAAATGAACCTTTCATTAACAAAAAATAATTACTTAGCTATTCAAATAGCTTTTTTAATAATATAAAATAGAAATGTTCTTAAAATGTTACCAAAGCTTAAATAAGATGATTGACAATAAAACTATGAATGTATTTATTGCAGTGTTTTCCCAACCTTGGGGTCATGACCCCACATAGGGTCACCTGGAATTCAAATGGGATCACCTGAAATTTATAGTAATTGATTTAAAAAAAACAAAACACTAATGATTTAATGATTCAATATATATTTCATTATGATTATAACATCACACACTTTTCCTAATAAAAATCCAGTTCAAATAAAATGCAGGTCATACTATCTGAGAGGGCATCCCTTGATTGACACGATCATGTGACCATTTGTGTTACTACACTTCAACCTGCCCGGACACAGTCGCAGTCAGAAAACCAGACCGAACACCCGTCTGGCCCCAAGAAAAAAATTTCTCTGTTTTGAATGTCTGGGGGCACCAGAAATTGTGATGCTAAAATGGAGTCATGAGCCAAAAAAGGTTGGGAACTACTGATTATTGTTTCATATTTCAGCCTTAATTCTCGTGATTTCTTTTGTATTCAGGACATGATGACTTATTTAATGTATTTTTTCAAAAAGAATCTCAAGTACCCTCTGGACTTCTTCCAAGTACCCGTGGGGGTACGCATACCCCACTTTGGGAACCCCTGTTCTAAGACACGCTCCACTCCACAAGTACCACACAGTCATTCCACTGCTTATCAAAATGTAGGTGTGGCTACAAGTAATAGTCTTCTGTCCATAGCCTGGCTCCAGATTAAATGTTAGACCTTTTAATTCTTTGTCAGTGGGTACAAAACAGACCCTCTTCAGTCTTTGATGTGTACCAGTGTCTAAGATGAAAACTAGAGGGAACAATGCCTTTGCAGTTTTGGACCCAAAGGAAATCAGGTTGTCTGAGCCACTGTGTCTCCTTTAAAGTCTCGAGGGCATACCCTGATTTTATCTGAACTGCATGTTTGTCTTGTTATCTATTTGATTTTAATAACCTTTTATTCACATTCTTTGTATGTTTTTCATTTGTTGGAACTTTGTACTTTAAGAAGTGCTCAATAAATAAAGATTATTACTAGACACAGACAATGAAAATACACAAACACACACACCTTAGGAATAAAAAGAGGAATGCATCTGGAAATAAAATTATTCCTTATTTATGGGCAGTAATGTATATATATATAGATATACACCTGAAAGTCAGGATGTCATTGTGTCTCTGTTCAAATCTGTAAATGTCTTTGCAGTTCAACATGAATGGACTTGTGAGTTTCACTGACTAAGGTAAACTGGGCTGTTTTTGTGCTAATGACTTCTATCATATGTGTTTTTGAATCATGTCTAAAAATGTACTTTTTCTTGTTGGCTTTTAATCAATGACTGAGATGGTTTTTAGATTTCCTATGTTGTTTTTACCAGATTTTAATTTGTCTTTGTTTTTATGATGGTTGTATTTTGTTGTTCTTTGCCCACTTGGCACCCTGTGTTATCACTGTTTTTACTTTATTCCTTTGTTTTATGATTTGTGTACAGCACTTTGGCCAGCTGTTAAGTTCTTACAATGCTTTATAAATAAAGTTGGTACAATACAGTACGGTACGGTAAGGTACGGTACAGTACGGTACAGTATGGTATGGTACGGTATGGTACGGTACGGTATGGTATGGTATGGTACTGGTGTATGTGATGCTAGACCAGTGTTTTTCAACCTTGGGGTCAGGACCCCACATGGGGTCACCTGGAATTAGAACAGGGTTGCCTGAAATTCCTAGTAATTCATAAAAATGTAAAATAATAATATTAATAATAATAATAATAAAAAAACTATATGGTGAGTTGACAGAGACAATCCCGATCCATAACAGACATGGCAAACTGAGTGTGAAACTGAAGCACTGTGGTTTGTTCATCTGTCACATGTTCACTGTGGTCGGTTTCAGATGCTGCAGCTCTTTCATAATTCATAGTTTAGTTCTTGTTTGTTC
>JAPTYQ010000005.1:28403101-28424898 GCA_029814465.1 Ostorhinchus cyanosoma | reverse complement strand
CGTGTGTGCGGTGCGGGCTTTGTGTGCGCGCTGGCTCGTGTGCGCTTCTCCTGCAGCCGGGGACAGCCGAAGCTTAGTGATGAGGTCGCTCCATCACATGAACAAAGAAAACTTAAGTCATAAATGCTGGTTGGCTGTAGTTTCCTCGATACAGTCTTGGGTCATAATGTTAAATTCTGAAAATTAATGAGATAATGGGCTTTAAAAAAAGGAATGTTTGTGTCAGAGCTACAAGTTCTAATTCAAAACACTGTCTGCACATTACAATACATTCACCTTCCAAGATTTAAAAATCTATTGTATAAATGTACATAAACCAATATACTGTATATGTGTAATAACGCTTACATTGAGAACATCGTCAAACCAACATTTTTGTCATTTGCTTTTTAATTCATATGTAAGATTTAGCATCTTTAACCTCTGAGGCAGAACATAAAAAAAACAAACAAACAAAAAAAAACTGTACCCAGTGTATTGCTACCCCATCCAGTCCTAGATGCAAACGAGGTCAAAGTATATTAGTGGGAAAAAAACAGGTCAGCATGTAAGACGGCTTTTATAATTTTATGTACAATATGGTCACAATACCACAATTACTGCCTTTAATGACTGTGATTTATTCACTGCCTTTACCCCAAATGACAGGATGGAAAAGCAATTAACTTTTCAATTTTAAATCCTGAATATAATTATTTACAGAATGTTATTTAACCATGAATTATGCTAGAAAAGGAAAAAAAAAAAAAAAGACCCGATCAGCACACAGGAAATAGTGTCTTTGAGGTAAGTGGGCCTGTAATTTCAAATAAGGAACCCACTTGTTGTCAGCTGTTTGGTGGTTCAGTCATTTTGGCACCATTAATTCCCAAATGTCTATCCTCACTTCTAAAGCAAAACTCCTCACTCATTCTTTCTTTCTTTGCTACTTTCTTTCCGTTTCGCCTGGGCTATTACCATTAATTATCCGAGCAGCACTCTGGCTGGCTCACTCCAAGAACGATTAGCGGAGAGGAAGAGGCAATAAAAGGACGGACTTCTGCTTTAATTAAAGGGGAGTAGACTTTTAACATGGGGAGGGCCGTTAAATTAGCAACATTACAGCGCCATGCATCATTGGCAAAGTACAATGGAGCATGAAATAAATGATGCGTCAAGCAGTGGCACACCGGCCGTATACTGATCTGATAGTGGGGAGATCTGAAGTGTGGACAGGAACAGAATAATGAGGGGGGCTAATTTCTTTGAGATGCCAAGATTGTCCATCAGGGAACAGCCGAAAGAGTTTTCTGACCAAGGACTGATGGACGATCGCTATACTAATGATACTGTTGACCAAGGGGCGCAAATCTGAAATGAACTTTGGGGGGGGGTGATAATTATCTGAAATTTTCTCAAGAGCAAATCCTGAGGGCGACACCAAAAATAGTGCTGTTACTCTGTTAACGATCAACCTGCCACCCTGGCTGATATGGAGCACTCCAGCTTCAGATTCATTTGCTAACATCAGTTGACATTAATGTGGTTCAATGGCAAACACTAATCACAAACACAGGAAGTGACCTGCAGAGAACATGAAGGCTGGTGACAGTTACAAATGTATTTTATTGTGCTAAATTGTAGAAGTAAGCAATTATTGAACACATCTATTGTTCTTAACGGAGTCATTCTTTTGAAACTTTGTGTCTAATAAATAGCACAGGTGCCTTAACCCTTTATCAGGCAAGTGACTATTTTTAGTCATTTCCTCAAATGGGGGCCAATCCTGTGCCTCACTGAGGTACAGAAGCATGTTGGTTTTCAGAAACTAAAAACTGAAGATTTTTTTGGATATTTTGAAGCTGTAAATAGTGAATATCAGTGATTTTTGTCAGTTTATGACCTTATAACAGTTGTTTTATTGCATGTGTTTACTTTTTAGTAAGTGCTGCTCAGATGTTTTATGGGAAGAGAAGGTAGATGATGATGTCTAATAACACGATATGGTTGAAATTGTGAATTTCAGAGTATTTCAATGAGTGTCCTGTAAAGGGTTAACTGCATATTACTGATATTGAAGTGGAAGCTCCTTGGATGTATTTGTGACTGGTGACACACCCTGCATGTATTCCACTTTCACCCATTAGTAGCACTGGATCAGCTCCTGGACCTCTGTGATCCACTCATGAACAAAGCGCTTCAGAAAATGAATGAATGAACAGATGGAGGTTTATGTTTGTGATATAGGCTGAGGAGACAGGAAAAAGTGCATTTTTTTCAATGATGGTAGTTGTGTCCTCCTCTGGCATTTCCACTTTTTTAGTGTGAGTCATATTCAACAGAAACTGTGTCCCTTTAGAGCAGACATTTAACATACCAACATTAAACAAACTTTATAATGTCATTCCCATGAGCTGTGTGGTGCTTTAAAATACAATTCAGGCTATAGAGAGACAAAGTCCCAAATGTTTTGCTCAGGCCCCGGAAAAGACATGAACAGCAGCCATTGGCGAGAGAAAAGTAATTTTTTCATCCCCTATGAATCATGCCATAAAAAAAGGTCTATGGTAATGATAGTGAAGTAACATGCAGAGACACCCTCTGACTGAACAGATCGTGGAGGGAGATGGTTCCAATGACATCCCCTCTGCAGCTTTCAGGTGTGTAGTTTTTTCTATTAATGAATTCTCACATGCTGATAATTCAACAGTTTTACAGCAAACTGGGGCTTTTTTTGATTTTCTATGAAACATCATCTTGCAAATCATAGCATAATTTAAACAGGATCAAAAAATGACTTCACTATCCCCATGAACTGTAATGTCAGCGTGTTCTTTTGTTGGCAGCTCCACGAATAAGCTAGGATTCTTTTCGATCTCATTTTTATAAATTTAATTTTGACTTGATCTGATCACAAAGTACAACTCAGCGCCGAGGATCCACACCAAGCAGCAAATGGATCCAGACATTCCAACGTGCATCACTTTTATTGTCCTGGTCAGCTGATCCTCTAAAGAATGGGCTGACTCTATGGGCTAGGTGGGTTGGGTCACCAAAAATGGGCTAGAGTTATCGGACTCTTAAGTCAAGCAGATGTTTAACCCTATACTGACAGTGTGTTTACATCTTATCTCCTGTGATTTACAATCCTATGTGGGCATGTGTATTTAAAAGTGTGCCTACAGTAAAACCTAAGTCTTGTGTTCATAAATCTGTCAGTTTGGTGTGTTGACCAAGATGTGACCCATACTATCCTTAGAACTTTAAAATTAACTAGTGAAACAAAGGAATCCTAACTTAAAACATTAACTACTAATTAGTGAAAAGATTAAACTAAAGGCCTCAACTGTCTAGATTAAAATAATATTTCAGTAATACATTTTTTTCCTCCTAAATATGGTCCCGTGGGTCACACCTAGAAGTGGAGGGGCTCCATCTGTCTATCGTCCTGCAGATGTAGGACTATTGAGAACTGACGATGGTGTTAGATTAAAGGTTAGTGATGAGCAAATTTACTGTTATGACGCTACAGTAAAATAACATACAAATATAGGTCACAGATTTCTAATTCAGTTATACAATTATGATGTTTTTTTGCATTGCTAGAAGAAAGGGAGGTTAAGCTTAAGGCAAGTGAATGTCTGTTTTGGTAACTTTGATGGTAATCTTTTTAACATTGAGTTGAACCGATGCAGTGGATCCATCGGACCAACTGACAACTGAGAGTTTCCATCTTATCATGGACTAAACTTCTTATACATGATCTTTCACAGCTCTATATAAACGTCTTTAACTCCTCATATTCAGACTCACTGACGGCAATTTAAACTGGAGATTAATGCAGCGAAACCCAAAAGGAAGTCTTGACTACAAATACCAACACATTTGCGCAGGAAAGAGCCCTGGAAGTATTTCAATCCTTTTCTCATTACACTGTTTCTCACATATTCAGCGCACTGATTCAGAATCATTTCCCCGTCTCTGCAGAGAAGAATCGTTCCTGCCTTTATAGCTCAAAATGTGATATTTTTTGTCAAAAGTTTCATAAAACGGAAAACAAACCAGCGCGGTAAAATGATTGAGCCATGACTGTCTGCAGCATGGTTTTTCCACTTTTCCTAGGTTAAAAAAATCATATATTTCATGTGAATAATGATGCATTTTGTTGGTGTTGTCAGTGTTCGATTATTCAAAGTTAAGTGATATGCTAAAAAAAAAAAACCCAAAATGAAATGTCACTGTTGTTGACTATAATCAGGAGTATTAAATTTTACTGGAAAAAGTCAAGTCTTTTATATTAAATCAAGTCTCTTGCATTGTCTGAAAGTGAAAACCTGTTAAGTCAAGTGTCCACAGGCATTCTCGGTTGTGTTAATGCAGCTGTGTTACCTACAATGGACAGCCCTTGAGAAAAAAAAGAGTTTGTTCCTTTGGAATGGCTTTGGACACCCCATGCAGCTTTGAAAACTTGAACTCTGCCATTTTGTCTTTGTTTTCAATGCTGTGGGTCACAGTTGAAGGAGTAACAGTGCTTCAGGAACTCCAGGACACTGGTAATGCCTGTGCTCTGCTTTTTGGCAGCATCCATCGATTGGACCTGAAGTACACTGAAGTTAATTTAATGTTTTGTAGATGGATGGTCAAATGAATTGTATGATCCTTTTTTCCTTAAGCTGGAAAAAAATCTAAATCTTACCAAGTGTATTTTTCTCATTTCTTGTCCCAATATCTCATCACACTTAAAATAAGACATAATCACCAAAAGAGGAACTTTTCAGTGAGATATAAGAAGTGATTTTAAGACAATAAATCTGGAAAATCTGATTTCAAGAAATTTTACCAAGATAATTTTCATTTGTTCCAGTGGCAGATTTTTTTTTTCTTGAATTAAGCAAAAAAAAAAAAAAAAAATAGAATGTGCCAATGGAACAAGTGAAAATTATCTCAGATTTTTGCAATGTATGAATTTTAAATTAGACAAACTAAGCCCAGTTAATTAAAATAAACTTAATGGCATACTTTCCTTAATATTAATATTAATTAATTTATCATACTTAACTGTATCACATTTGTGTAATGTAGGCTAAATACATACAAATTAAGAATCCTTTTTAAGTTGAAGTTACTTACTGTACTCTTTTACAATATATTTTACTCTAATTAATACATTTTTATTAACGTTTACTTTACAAAGCTTTATGGAACCACTTGACAAAACACTGTTATGTAAATACAGCTAATCATTTTTTGGAGTGTATAGTGCAGAAAATAGGAGCTGCTTCAGAAAATACTCATGTCTGCCTCGTGGTCATTGTACTGTACCTGACTTGGATAGCAGCATGAGGCAGGATCTCCCCGTCGCAGTTCCAGCTGCTGTGGGTGGAGCCGTAGTTGCACCCTGTGGGGCCAGAGCATATGGGCCTGAAACGTGCCTTCTTTGGAGGTTCGCTCAGGTCTTCCAGTGAAACCAGTTCATGGTGTCGCGGCTGGAAACGAAACTTGCGCACCCGGTGGACCTCCACAAATGAGTGGTCAAACTGGGGAGGGAAGAAAAGATGGATGAGAAATAGATGAAAGACAGGAGGAGAGGCGGATGAGGGAACAGATGTACCCACAGATGGTGCAGAGGTTAAAACCCAACTCTCCAGAAACACTTGAAGAGTTTCATCTCGAAATAAGTAGTGAAGCACAGCCAAGAGGGAATACAAGAGTGTGTTTTACTGTACAATAGAACTGATAGAACGGAAATAGGAGAGGTTTTCATACAAAGGCTAATTATATTAGCTGCTAAAAGAATTTGTTTTATGGGCTCCTGCTGAGAAAGTTAAACATTTCATGTCTCCATTGTCTTTTATGGATGAAGAAAAAGCAAATCAAAGCAAAGTTTTTCTATTTCCCATAAATTTAACCCATAAAGACCCAGTGCTTCTTTAGTGGATGAATTTTTCTCTTTGTTTAACCTTTCTTAAGTGATTTATCACCATTAATTATAATATTATCCTCTGTAGTTTGCATTTTTCAGTAAAGATTATGCATTTTCCCATATTTAATTTGCTGATTATGTATTTGTTCATGAAAGCTCAGAGTAAATTCAAAGGTTACTATATTAAATCAGAAAAAATAAGGACAAAAATGTACTTTTTCCGAAAAATACATCATTAACTGGGAAGGTGTATATATGTATGTATATATATATATATATATATATATATATAACTGAACATAGAATCAAGTGTCTCCATTCACTGCCATTTGTCAAACATTTACTGGTGAATCAATGTTGTAGAAGATGACGGTGTTTCCATGCTAACTACAGAGCCTCTCTCTGAACATCCAAATGGGTCATATCTGATGACCATGAAAAGATGACAAACTGAATTTTACACCAATTATTTGCATGTATTGATAGAATTAGTGGATGAACAGGTATTAGATCAGTAGATGGTTTTGATCACCGGTGGGTGTTCAAGTCTTTATGGGTTAGGAAAAAAAGAAAACGGGTTGTCAAATACAAAATGGCAAAAAGGTGGAGGAGAAGTCAGCCAAAACCGAGGTGAATAAAAACTATGTTAACGGCAAAGAACTGAAAAAAAGAAGAAAGAGATGAAAAGAAATTTATTTGTCAAAATCCCCTTTCATCTCCGTCAAGTGTTGCCCAGGCCTGTCCAACGCACTGTTTTCTTCTTCTTCACGGGGTGCCACTTTCTCTCTGGTCTGGCCTTTTTTTCCTACTCCACTCCCGACCCTGCGTTTCTTCTCTCCCTCTCTTGCCCTCTCTCATCCCAAAAGCAGAGTGACAGCCATTTATTTCACATCAGACCCACTTTATGACCGCAGCCGCTTTGCATTCATGCTGGATGGTCTGCCTAAAAGGCTTTCTGACAAGGCCATGAATACGCTTAGTGGCTTCTCACTCCTTGTTTCTCTCCGCTTGGCTGGACAGTGATGCTGATATTAAGTGAACTCTGATGCAAAGTCCCACTCACCCAACTCATACCACTACTCGTCTACCACACCGTGTTGCAAACAAAGCAGAATAGACAGCTGAAGCTCCACACAGGCCTTTTCATTGCTGGCATCGAGGCATCGTTACTGCAGTTAACGTACGTTGTAATACCCACCATTGGAGAAATCTGATATCCCTGAATATATATATATATATATATATATATATATATATACACACACACATGCAAAAATCTGAAGATCTGCATCTCATTTGAATATCTAATTTTAGTACACAGTGGAAATTCTCCATAAAACCATTTTAAAGATCAATCTGCATTAGATTCAGTAGAAAAGGCTGGTAATTTGATTTTGCCCATGCCCACTGGTAATTTCACCCAGTCATGTGGATTGTAAAACACTTTTATTGGGACCGTGGCAATCCAACGACACGCTCCATGTCACACAGAGCAGCTAAATCCTCCACATTGTAGAAGCATCTGCACTTACAATTTTTCCTCCCATTCCTTATGCTGTTCCTCTCTCTACCTGCTGAATCCCATGACTTTTGCAATTCCAAATACCACATGAGCAAAACTATCCTTTTAATCCAAATACTGGTTGCACACTTCAAGATCTCACAGAGATCTCACACTTCAGGATTTCAGTGTTTGCTAAAAGCAGTTTTTTTTTCTTTCCAATGCAGCTAGTGTAGATGAAATTACTTCCAAGATCTTTCTAAATGGGATAAGCTTTCCCAAGGTCCTGCCTGAGATAATAATTACTAATCACCAGACTTCCCCTGGTAATACTTGTGTGATCCTGAGAGAGCATTAGTCTGGTATCAGCCTATTCTCCCATACACTATATCCCTGATGCAGCGATTACCGTTGCCTCTCTGGACCAGGGTGGAGGTTATTTATGATACGTGGGAAGGCACAAGGGCTAAGGCATTTGAACTAAAGTGAACTGGAGTTGAGAAAATGAGCAGTGTCAGCAAACAGAGGTGCTAGCACAGCAAGTGGGCAAACTCTGCCTTCTGCTCGCTCGTGCACGGACTAACACACTCAATTTATCTGTGCACAGATTGAGCAACTCCTGTTGTCGAACATTAAGTTTTGCAGTAAAGTGACTGACTGAGGCTTTTGTGAGGGAGAATTCAATTGTTTTAAAAGTTTTCCTGCCTTTAAGGACGGAGAACTTTCTTATCCTTTGCTGATCCAACCTGTGTGAACTTTGCCGGTGCCACTTTTACGCTGAGTTAAGAAGTGCTATAGGTGAGCAGCTCCATCAGCTCCTCTCCTCCTACCTGGTCGTCTTTGTTGGTGTGTCGAAGGAGGTGTCGGAAGAAGTCCAGGCGTGAACATTTCCTGACAAGGATGAGGTCCGTGGTGCCGTCCGCGAGGTGAGCGGCCGGCGAGAGGCCTTTGGGACTACGAGGACATGCACAGCTCATACTTGCTGCATTGATGGCGATGAACTTCCCACGGATCTCAATCCAACTGCTGCTGTTATCTGAAACAAATCAGTCAATATGTCAACACCCACTGCTCATATGTTCCATTTCAGGTCATGTTGCACACAGCGAAAAAAGTAAAGAAAAAACTTGATAAAAAAAACTGCAGAGAAAAAAACAATGTTTTAACACAAGCAAGGAAATATGCAAAGCCTGTATTTCCATGGTTGAGCGATCGTCCAGAATACAGATGCAATCATGTGACTGCAAGAGGTGAATCCAGTACAGACATGAGGTAAGAGAACAACACACATACAATGGGCGAACAAAAAAAAGAACAGGTTCAGGAGGTAGAGCGGGTCATCCAATAACCAAAGGGATGGGGGTTCGAATCCCACTCTGTCCTAGTCATGTGCCGTTATGCCCTTGGGCAAGACACTTCACCCTCCTTGACTCCAGCGTCCCTCACACCAGTGTATGAATGTGTATGAATGTTCAGTGGTGGTCGGAGGGACCGTTTAGTGTAAACTGTCAGCCACGCCTCCATCAGCCTGCCCCAGGGCAGCTCTGGACACAGATGTAGTTTACCACCACCAGAGGGAGAATGTGAGAGTGAATGAATAATAGTAAAGTGCTTTGGGTGCCTTGAAAAGTGTTATAGTAATCTAATCCATTATTATAATTATAATAATTATTATTACTATTATTTTCAAAATTTCTACTATCAGTCTCATCACATACATTAATTTATCTCTATAAAAACACGTCTCCACCACTGGTTTAACATATTCACTTCCATTTACAGGTAATAAAGAATCATTAGCATCATGGAGCTAATGCCTCTAGACTTAATTTTTCTCTCTCTTATTTTTTCTCTCTGCGTTTTCCACCTGTCTGAGAACACCCAAAAATTGTTACTCTGTGCTTGTCAAAAAACTAGCAACCAGTCACCTTTAACACACACAAAAAAAAGAACAAAAATTGTTTATGGGTGGAAAATATCTGAGTTTGTCTTCATGAAATATTCCAGCTAACATCGAGCTGTAACCAGTAACAAGCTGAAATAATGATTTGCATAATACCCTGCAGGAGAGCAAGATTATTATCCTTATTTTAAGAGTCAGACACAACTTATCATTTTAAGAATATGACATCTGTCTTAAATAACTATGTTTTCTTTGCTTGTAATAAGGAGCATGCATAAATTATGGCAATTTTTTGTAGCTTCAAGCCCCATTACTGTCTCTCAGCTGCTAGTCTTACTGTAGTTTTATGTAATTGAGCCAAACAAAATCTGCTTACCCCACAGGCAAATTGTATTGCTTAATAACAACGAAATTTGGTTATATTTAAGAATATGTGGCTTTTCTAGCAAGGTTATTTTTGCAGTGCCGTATTACAGCTATACCTCACTGACCACTTTTCACTGCAGCCAGAAGTAGAACTTCACTATCAAAGTCTTTCCAGTTTTCGGGGTTATTTCAGGGGAGCTGTACTGTGTGTTTGGCTGTCAAACTTGGAACATCATCTAAAATGAAGCAGCTGAAATGAAACACAGTTAAGTAAAATGTCTTTAATGTATTTGTTGTTGACTCCACGTTAGCAGAATACCCCAGATATAATTTAATATAACATGTTTGCACTAGAAAATGTTTTAATTTGTGACAAAAATCAAATACTGCTGAACTGAGAACTGGTTTTGTAAAGTTTCATCTACAATTATTGTATAATCACATTGTCACCTGTTTTTTCTAAAACATGCCAAGTGACTAGCTGTGCTTTTGTTTTTACATAAGTCTTCTTTTCCCCTCCAATCATCACGCTCTGCCATTTGAAACTGGCACTTTTGCATGAACAGACTTTGACTTGCAGTGAGCATACTGTCATTTGATTGCAATGCTGTGCTCAGAGTTTGCAAATATGCCACATTTTAATTTATTTGGAGGATTCTGCCAGCCTCAAGCTCCTAATTTTTACAAGTAAGATAAGAGATCCCAATTCTTTTTAGCTCCTAGTTTTAAGGCATTCTGATGTCAGCCTAAAACCAATAATCCATGTATCTCTACAAGTACACCAGGAATTTCCTCAGTTTTCAAATGATATTGTGCATTTTGCAGAGGCTTTATGAGTCCTGAGGTTAGGTTCCAAGCTTGTCACACAACAGCAGTGATGCTGATGAGAGTCCATTAAGATCCAGATGTCTTGGCAAGAATTCTCAGAGCAGCTTTACCCTGATGATTGAACCAAGATAGAAACTTTGAAACTGAAACTAATGCATTTTACACTTGCAGCACTGCTGAGTACATCTTATATTTAAAAAAGCAATTAAATTTGGCTGAGAAAAGATTCACAATACCTACAGGAAGTAGAGGAAGTCATATAGATGGAAGTGTGATAGGATTAACAGTGAGTTGTTTTTTTTTTCTTTGTTTTTTTCCTGATTAAATGCACATGTGGTTTACAAATCTCAAAAGGCAGACATGATGGTTGCACTTCACAAATCACCACACTGTTCCTCAGAGATTAGCAACTGTTTACAAGCAATGGTGAATCAAAGACACCGAATCACCCACGGGAGTGGCGGTGCCTGTCACCAGGGCGATAGTTGTTGGAATAAGCTGCAAAAAGTGATCACAGACATCCAAATTAGCATCTGACTGTCTTTTGAGCACCTCAGAGGGAAAATTATGTGATCTCGGAAAGCAAAACGATTCATTACCTTTCCCCCTCATTTCGCAAAACAAACTTACAGAGGTGATAACGCGAACCAATGATAACAAGCCCGCTGAGGCTACATAAAAACAGCAATATTCTAATTGTGAAGCAGTGATTAAAGCTACATTTGAGAAAAAAATAATCAAAAAACAAATAACAACACCATATCCAACTGTGTGGACTGTAGGCTCTACATTACTGAATGTCTCCAAATGAGTATTTGCTTTTGGAGGAGAGGCCGGCTCATTTGCAGACAAAGTGTGTCGTGCCTCATTGATTTAGCAGTTGTCTGAGATTTCCCTCGCCAGGAAGGAAAGAAAAAAACACAAATAAAAATCGCAAAACAAACGGCAGCACTGGCGTGAGGCAAACCCCCTGTCAGAGCTGGCAGAGCCAAATTTATTCCTGATTAGTGGGAGTCTGTCACACATCATACACACACGCAAACAGGTTACGCTCGCTTTCATATTTACACACCAAGATGCAGAAGCACACATACATGCTATAGGGGCCCACAGTCCCAGATAGCCAGGCCAACACAGAAAATCTTGGATTTAACATCCTTCCACAACACTAATTAGAAAGAAAAAAAAAACGCGCTGCTCATCTGCTGCACACACATCGGAGACTGTGTTTCATCTGTGTCTAGAGGTTTGTGCTGCTGTGTTGCACTATGGAGAGGAGTCTAGATAATGAAGTGTGTGCATTTTCACCACAGCGGCGACTTCTGGAGCGGTCTGCCGGGCAGACGGAGGTGACGTTGTTAGACATGTGACCGAGCGCCGAGACACGAGCCACATCAGGGGACTTCTTCTGTAGCAGACTCAAGGGTGGATGCTACAGATTTGAAATATGGATTGAAAAACGACTGTGGTTGGGCACAACGGGTGGGAATCAATGCAATGTCACTAGCATCAGTTTATATTTTCTCATCAATAACTCATCAAGCATCTCATCAAAGAATTTGGCCATGGTGTGGTAGAAAACAACAAAAACTCCACACAAACACAGAAATATGAGGATGATGATGCTGTTATTTACAGTCACTGCACTCAGAGCCTCATCTACCCCAGATTTACATTTCCCTTGCCATGTGTGTGTATAATTTCAAGGAGAAAGCAAAACTATGCAGGATGTCTTATCTCCTTTTGTTTTCAGTCTTCCCTCTAAACTACGGCCTTTAGAAGATAGTTTTCACGGATCTCCAGAGTCTCAGAATTGCTTCCGAATAGACAAACAAGTCGATAATGAGGCCTAGAGATGAAAAATACACTTTTTGGTACTATCTATGTGACATAGTATGTTAAGTAATAAACCCAATCTCCTACCTTTACCAGACTTCTCTGTCTCCTCCAACATGTTACAGTGCTCGTCATTTGATGAAGGCTTGTGCTGACAGACACGGCATCTGAAATATCAGCATATAACCTTGTTTTACCATCACCAAACCAACTCTGTGAGTGTTGCAGTGACATTCAAAGATTTAACAAGCTGAAATTAGTGTTTTATTGTTTCAATATCACTCCATTTTCAGTTAGAAGTGTTCAAAGTGTGCAGCTGGAGAGGCCTTTGCTCTAACAGCCCTGTAAGAACGAAGCCACATATCTTAAATACATTCACATTTTCTTGTATAAAGCAAAACAAATCTGCCAATAGGATAAACTAATTTTACGTGGTTAGATGTCTTAAAACTGGAATGAGTCTAGCCACTAAAGGACAATAATTGGCCTTTATAATGGGAAAAAAGGCAAAATCTAAGCCAGCTGTGATTAGTACAATCAGACTTAATCTCATGGATTAATAAATTGTGCGTGTGGTCTCGCTTTTAAAATGTAGAAAACAAACAATGTTGGATATATTTTGTTAAAATAAGATTAAAGCTGCGTATGACTTTCATCACCAATTTTTCATCAAATCTGTAAAACCCGAGTCATAGCCGAAGTATCATGAATCTGTAAGTCTTTCCATGATTACTCATCTGAACCTCAGTTTTGAAGTGCACTCCACCATAAACAGTCTATTTGTTTACATACACTGCCGGTAAGTCACTTGGGCATTTTTGGAAATTTGTTGTGGCGTGCATTGTGTTTTATTGCCTCTTGCTATTGCAGACTTACAGATTCGTGATACTTAGGCTATAACTCGGGTTTTACAGATCTGATGAAAAAGACAAAAGTCATATGCAGCTTTAAGAAAAAATGAATAAAACACACTTAACTTGAGTCATTGATTTTAAGAAATAAAGGCAAAGGTCCCTGACACGAGACCTTGGTGAAATTCGCAGTATCACAGTCATAATCAGTCACAGAAGTTTTCATTATTTAGGATATTTTACATATTAATACTTTTCATCAACTCATAGTGCCCCCTTAATAAATACAATGTCTGTACACAGAGTAAGATCCGTTTGGAAATAAGACAACATAAACTATTCTTATCTGTTCTAAAGGTCCGGCAGGTACATGGCCTAAATCAAGTTAAAAAAACACTGTAAAATAAACTCAGTTGTGCTCAAATGGACGTCTGAGACCTGCGCGGCTGCTTTATTTACCCGGAGCGACACTGCAGCGTGTCTCTGGGGTTCCCCATGTCATCGTCTGCAGGGAGGAATGAGACGGTGCCCTCGTAGTAGTTGTGATTCAGAAATGTTTTAGCTCCTGAACAAAGAAAAACAACTCAATAAGATCCAGAAAGTGCAAAGAAAGCATGCCAAAAATATTTCTTTCGGTTTTGTTGTGCAGCATTTAACTGTGTGTAATTGTATGGTATATGTGTTAGTGAAATTATTAACACCCTTTAATATAAATCCTTATGGTACTGCAGTATATGAGTTTACTGATCCTGCTGTATAATACTATATAATACTGTTTATCAGTACGGTAAATGGGAAGTTATTCCCTCATGTAAACAAATAAAAAACTAGATAATTTG
Source organism: Ostorhinchus cyanosoma (assembly GCA_029814465.1). Taxonomy (NCBI): domain Eukaryota; kingdom Metazoa; phylum Chordata; class Actinopteri; order Kurtiformes; family Apogonidae; genus Ostorhinchus; species Ostorhinchus cyanosoma. Next base: position 28,410,872 of record JAPTYQ010000005.1, on the reverse strand, counting down.
CATACTCAGATCAAGTAGTTTATTTCGGTCTCTACAGTCATTATTCCAGCATTGATATAAACAGAGATTAACAACCAGTTACTAAATTACATGGGAAAAAAACAATATTGACTGAAAGGGTGTAAGATGAGCACTGACCTAATGTATAAATAAATAAAATTTCCAATTGTATACATTTCGCTATTATGCATCACTTTTATATTTGCTCACTTCCTTTTATCAATATGTTTTACAAGTGTACATTTTATATCTGATAAGGGATAAAGCACAAACTAACACTATTCAGAGGGTATCTGACGTTAAATACAGTCAACAGGAAGTGAAACGGTTAAACTTATGGAATGGATTTAACAAGGAATGGAGGACATGTGACCCAATTTATCATCATGGCCAAAGGTTTTGGGAATGTGAATTTGATAATATAAGTCTTTGACGATTATACAATTGCAAAAAAAAAAAAGATTAGACCACCCTTGTTTTCTTCAATTTCTTGTTGATTTTAATGCCTGGTACAACTAAAGGTACATTTGTTTGGACAAATATAATGATAACAACAAAAATAGCTCCTATTAGTTTAATTTCAGAGCTGATATTTATGCATTTTCCATGTTTTCTTGATAATAACCTAAATCATTTCAGCTCTTACATTGATAGCTATGTCACTGTACTGACAAAAACGACGCTTTTATTCATTCCATGTTTTCTTCTCTGTCTGTTTTAGTCACATGATCCAAACAGGAGTTAGGACTGGATTGCATAACCATTGTTTCTGATGACTTTTGATGGTCTAATAATTTTTTCCGCGATTGTATAATGCATCTAATTGTTCTTTCTCACAAATGTGTGGATGTTTTGTCTTAAACCTTCAGCAGTAAATGTTGTGAAAACAAAGCTTGTGTCATTCCCAAAACATTTGGCCATGATGATAAATCGAGTCACATGTCCTCAATTCCTTGTTAAATTAATTCCATAACTTTAACTGTTTCAGTTCCTATTGACTGTTTAACTTCAGGTAACCTCTGAATACCATTATTTGGGCTTCATCCTTGAACAGATTTAGAATCAAGTCATTAAATTTTAATATTTGAAATACTGCATTGGCTGATGCACCATCGATTTACAACTCCTACCGCTCTCCTCTGTAGCATAAAGATTAGATGATCGTTGGTTTTGTTCGTGTTTCCTCAAACCTCCACACACTAAGTCATGTATGGAACTATGAGGGAACAGCACAGGGCACAGTGACTTCTGACTGAATATACCTTGGATTTTATGTAATATTGCAGTTATTTTATACATTTAAATATACACATAAAATTGTTAAAATATACTGTAGTTGTTTAAAGTATACAAATAGTTAATCCATGCTGGTCCTGATCCATCACTTTTACTGTGAACCTGTTACCCAGAGAGTGTGTCCACTTTAAAACACATTGTAATAATGATTAATAAAGTAATAAAATATGTCAACAACCGGAACAAATAAAAGGTAATTTCTTTCTTGTTCCAGCTGACTGCCATTTAATTTTGACCAGTTTCACTCTCCACAGAGTTTGTTCTAAATGCCTTAAAGTACTGGGAGTATTTATCCTGTTAGACCCTGGCTGAACAGGACTCCTGGTGGTTGTAGTGAACCTGTTGATGTACGTGATTCAGTACTGAGCTGGACTGAACTCAAAAGCCAGAGGCTGTGTGTTAGATTTATATCTTTAATCCTCCAAAGTCCAGACCCAGGCTCGTAGGATAAACACCAGGTTAGTCCATGTCAGAAAATGGCCTGTGAACACCGAGAGTTGAAAGGCTGAGGGAAATTTTTCGGAAAATCATGGCCTTTATACCTGACAGGTCATATCTAGCAGGGCCCAGCCATCTCTTCCTCTCACTGTCCGTCAGTACGTCTCCATAGAAACCATAGCCCAGTAACGAGACGGAGTATCTGAGGAAGGTGTGGTTGTGGTGTACAGAGCAGACGTCCATCGGCTGGGAATCACCTGAGAGTAACACACACGCCCATTACGATCACTGAAATCCACTTCCCTCTGACCTGATCTGAAACTAAAACCACTACCTGTTCAAAAGCCTGCACGTAACTTTCCATGTGAACACCGATAATATCCCGTGGAACTGAAACTCATTTCTATGCACTGAAATAAAAAACATGTGCGGTAAGTCTCTCAATTACTCACCCACAATGATGTGTAAAGCAGAAGTAACTGGATCGTTGGTTCCTACTGTGGCAAAGCAGATGCAATCAGTGGAGCCTGTTGGATGAGAGACACACAGGTCGATGGTCAGCCACTAGAAAAGCAGTATTTCCCAATGTAAGCAGATTTTCACAGGTCACAGCTCCACATATTAGTGTTCATTGAGGCAGGAGGTGACACACCTGTGAATCTGCAGAATGACCTGAATGAAAAACAGCAAATGAGATTAGTTTTGCTGATGGTTTATTGTAAAATCACATACCTTGACATCCTGTCACTAGTGAAGGAAGTGTGTGTTGTTTCCTGAATTCTCTGAGTCATAGATTTGCTTTTGTTTTGGTTTTTACGCTTCAGTGCTGGTCAGGCAGGTTGATCCATCCCTCCATTGTTGGAAGGGTGGCTCAAGTGTCATACCATCACAATGTCACCAAACACAAAATGAATCAAACCTAATGTTGGCCTAGGACTTTTGCACAGTGTTCTATATCATCTCCAACTGCTGCTGTTTGTCAAACTGCATAGGTTTTATTGATGACTCAAAATTGTGGAACACGACGGTGTTCCAATGTTGTCTACAGAACCTCTGAACATCCAAATGCGACACATGCAACGCTGCAGGAAAGTTGAGAAACTACATTTCACTTGAATGATTGAACCATCATGACAGAATGAAAATCTAAAACTGTGCCATAACTACTGTATTTATCACTCACAGTCCTCAGAACTTCAACTATGTATGAATGTGTAAGTTGACAAAATGGGAGAAGGTGGAGTGTGTGTGTCCTTTTTTTGTTTGTTTGTTTTTTTGTTTTACTGGTTTTGTTGTTGATGTTGATACTGGCACAAGAAACAAATGATTACATTTTGGTGGTGATCCGGGTCACTGTCTGGATCCGGGAATTTTTATGGATTCTTTATCATTGTGACATAGGGTCAGTTTCAACATATGCATATATAACGCCACTATATATAATATTAATGTGAATCCAATGCTATGTACAGGTTTTCAAGGTCCAGGAATTCATTTTAGGAGTAATCATGACATGGTGCGTGTGTGTGTGTGTGTGTGTGTGTGTGTGTGTGTGTGTGTGTGTGTGTGTGGTGGTGGTTTGTTTTTTTTTTTTTTTTTACTCGAGAAGTTCCATCTTTTACAAGCGCATCAGAATTTCGTTGTGTATGCTCTGTGTATACAATGACAGTTAAAGGAATCTGGAATTAGTGGCTCAAAAGTTATTTAAGATTTCAGAGCCTTTCGAGCTGGTGGCTATTTCCATCTTTGAGGGTTAAAGACTTTAAGCAGAGAGGTTGAGATATTTGGATGTTTAATCTCTGCTGTGTGTCTAAAAACATTAATGCCACTCCCCTGGTTGGTAACTGAGCACATATTTCTTCCGCAGAGGATATAACACTTCTTTTCACTGGATCAATACTAATACATGAGTTATAAACTGACCTTGACGGCTCCTTTCATTCAGATTTTTTCATGTTGATTTTCTGTCAATGTCTTATTCATAAATTCAATCAGTGACTGAAGGTTTACTCCAGAGCAGAGTTCCATGTCTTTTAAAAAGCCGCAACCTAGTACGAAGAGTTCACTTGAATGATTTTATTAGGCGGACGTAACGAGACATTTCAGTCATAAAGTTAACTAATCGGATAGCTCCGGGAGCTCCTCGGCCAACAAATGAAGGATAAGAGGCATAAGAGAGAAATGTTGAGTTTGACATTAAATCTTTCAACTTGAGAGGTAATAAGGCCCTATCTCGCTTTCTGCACCACATGGTGTAATTTCAGACCTATCTGCCCTGCTTTGATCATCCTCAAGTGGTGAAATGGACCCACTGCCACTGATAAAAGACAGAGAGAGTGGGGAAGAGAGCATGAGAGGGAAGAGAGTGAAATCTAACGAGTGATGTTTCAAGCGGGTTCAGAGAAGCGTGACAGAGGAGCTCAGGTCTGTCATTCAGCGGACACACAGATGAGTATGAAGATGAGCTCTCTCACTATCTCACTCTCTCTATGAATATCACTTATCTGGCCTCTGCCTTTGCTGCTTCTCCTCCTGGCTTCATAATCACATCCAAACACCTGAACGCCTCACGCTGCCTGATTCTGTAGCCACAAGTCAAATTGAGCACATGTGTCACCTGACTCGTCTAGAGCTACCAACTAAAAGCCAGCTGACTTTGAATGGATTTAAGTGCCGCACACAGATGTTCAATGATGTTTAGTGCTCAGATGTTCAATGTTTTATTCCCCTTAAATTACTCAGCCAGCAGTAGCCTATTGGCGTATTCAAAGGAAAGAGCATAAACTGTCACAAGGCATAACCTCACATGGAGACGCTCCAGTTTTTATCTGCATTTTCCTCAAACTGCCTTCCCTCTAAGATCATCTTGGCAGTGAGATAATCTTTGTCTCATGGACAACAATGGAGTCCTGATGCTTTTTAGTGCTGCCTCCAGAAAGGAGATTTTTCCTGTCTGAATGTTCACAGTATGACTATTTTGATAGCTGCACTTTTGACAGTATCTCCAAACCACAGCAGGGAATGAGAGGAGCTTTGAACAAATGCTACATCCACAGTAGTGCACATAATTTCAGGTTTTAAACCAAAATTTAATGACACAGTGAAAAAAAAAACTGCATCTAGATTTGTTAATTTAGTTATATTTATGCCCAAATCCCATTATATACCCATTATACCCATTTATACCCAAATCCTACAATACAATGCACCAAAATGATCACTGTGTTTGTCCATAACACTCCAATAATTATGGTAAGCAAGCGTAATCATTGTGGACCCTACAGAACCTGAGTACCTTTTGAATCTGTCGGACTGGGGGTGGGGGGGGCCTCCATGAACAACATCGCTTATGATAGCGGGAAACTGAAACCGAAACTTAACATGCTTTAAATGTTCAACTCCCGACTTCTATAACTCTCTTATACAATGGATCTCACATGACATTTTCACCACTTTGAACCTGTGTCCACTAAGCCCCTTCCACTGCTCTATGGACTTCCCACAAATACTGGGCCCCATGAATTTGTCATGTTTACCCCCCAGGTGATAAGTGTCTGAAAGCTCATTTTACCGTTTGCTACAAAATGAAAAATTACAATTATATGAATAAGTACGTGATTTTGGACACAGTTAAAATGGAATCTTCTTTTTCGCTCACATTTACGTTTATAGACTAAAGACAAAGGCATTCATATTACTGTGACTTAAACCGAAAATAATACTTTCATCAACAGTACTGTTATTGCAAGCGGACATAAGAAGTCTGTCATGAAAGAACTTGAATAACAGCCTTCATGAAAAAGACATTGTGAATGTCTTCACTTGTGAGCCTTCACATACATGACCTGGAGCTTTATTGTGATTGCACATAAAACTCACACACTATAACAAAGTTGCATTCCATGGTGCACTTATCTGTATAAAATCAGTACTTACGACCACAAAGTATACCAAGGCCTTCATTGTCAAAGTTCAGTACGTTATATTGTTGGCTTTCTGTAAATACAGGCACATCAAATCAATACTGTGCTTAAAAGATTACTATGAAAGAATGGCAAAGAGCTTATCTGAAGTTTGGCAACGGTAAAAAGAGGGTTAGCTGTGGTCAATTCAGGGATCATTTAACTAACCTACAGGATAAAAGCGAATCACTTTATTTCAATTGCTGACTGCTAATGTCCTTGAAATAGTGCACAAACTCATCTTTGCTACCTTTGTGTGTCAGTGTGAAAGTGTTCATCTCAGCAGCCCTGAGTGTACAATGACAGGTTAACATGCCTGAACAGAGGCGTGGTAATGAGATATGGTGTGCCTCCAAGACAGGGTTAGACACTACACAGCTAACATTTTCATTTCTTTCCTTTTGAAAAAAGTTAAAATGCTAAATTATTAAATCATGCCTGTATTTGATCGAAAATATACCCATGTTTTTGCCATGTTTTTAGATCAATCTGTGCCCCGGATATTCTCTTATTGGTCTCACCTTCTTCCCTGCATATCCATTCCAATAAAAATAACTGTGATTTCATGTCGCCCAGCACGTTTCCATTTACTACACTTGAAGTGATTGACCCTCTGTAAGCCCCTAGCGGGACCCCCTGCCCTGTTACTATGGAGATCCTCTTATGTAACTCAGAAACCTTGGGTCAACAGGACTGGAGCTCTACATGATGGGAATCAATAAGATTTCTGGCGAGTTGTTTTTGCTTTTTTTTTTCAATGAATGACCAAAAGACCAAAGTGTTGGGGTTTTTTTTGCATTTCTCTGGCAATTTAAAGGTAAGAAATGATAAAATATATGTAGGTGTACATTTACAAGTATAATTATTCACCTCATACAATATACAGTGTGTTCCGTCTGCTGGAGTTGTTTGGTGATGTGCAGTTTACTTTATAAAAGAGTCGATTTCCTTTAACCTCCCTTTGTGAGTTCCTTCATTTCCCAGAGGAACTTTTGTCAACTGTGAGAGACCCAGTGTGAACTTGGCACATTTAGCTGTGGGTTTTATTGCATGTGTAGGTGGAGAGAGCAACAACTAGACTGAGAGTATGAAAGTGGAACAAGATTTTTTATGTTTGAGAAAGAGTGAGAGCTGTGTTCTTTAGGAGAATAATGTAGAGAAAACATTCCATTGTGTCCTATAGAGGCTGCTGTTGGAGTTTGTATCGGACTTTAAAGGTTAAACCGTGAGCTCTGTAGGGAAAATCATAGGTGTCAGTGAAGAGGAAATAACACCACCAGCTGACATTTACCTTTGTTCTTTTCTTCATTTTAGGCACTTAAAGCCATGACGATGAGAAAAAAAACCCCCACACACAAAAAAAAAATTATATCAATTTTAGGTTGCATTTTACATTTGGAACATTAGCAATTATTGTAAACAGTAGTGGTTGCACTTTATACAACTAAGTCTAGCGTGGTCTAATAATACCATGTAATTAAGTAGAAACATGCAGTTACGCAATTTTCAGCCATAATTCATGTTCTGTGTTTCATAGAAAATGTTTCTAGGTAAACAAATCACAGTATTAAGCAAATCATTTGTGGAACATTAACAGCACCTTAATGAAAATAGGGACGTTTGGAACAGTACAGAAGGTGGATTTCAGCATTATAAAACAATCACTGCCTTTTTAACCTTTAAGAATTTTTACCCGCCATCCTTCAGGAGAGGTAAGGGGGTATTGTTTTTGGTTTGGTTTGCTTGTTAACACTTTAGTAGCAAAATTATTGGTCAAATTCATACCACATTGGGTTTATAGATTACCAGTGACCCAGAATAGATGTGATTACATTTTGGGAAAAGTAGGTCAATGTTCAAATTTTTTATGATTTTTCAAAAAACTCTTCCCATTTACTTATAATGGGTGGAATACATGCAAGGGGCGGGGTTTGTTGTGTCTGGCACCATTTGTATTATATATGCAGGGTGCGATTTGTTTGGATTTGGAAAGGAACAACCCCCCCCCTCTGTGGTTTTTACATACCTTCATCTGCTAAATTAATGTCATCCTTGGGGGGGGGGGGGGGGGGGGG
>JAPTYQ010000005.1:28363870-28375799 GCA_029814465.1 Ostorhinchus cyanosoma | reverse complement strand
CACACACACACACACACACACACACACACACACACACACACACACACACACACACACACACACACACACACAATCTCTCTTTTCTCGTTTTATTATAGAAAAACAGACAATACTTGCTGTACCGGGAACTAGTGACAGAGTGACAGAGTGAGAGCTCTGTACTTTGAGAATCTTCGTTTCAGTTCTATGAAACAAATAGCCTCATGCATCAGCAAGTTGCGTAAATGTATAAGCTCATGACTCAAAGGTGCTTCCACGGTTTTCTGATTGAGTGGTTCAACCTTCATAACCTCCAGACATTGATCATCATGAGAGAACGACAAAAAAATCGACGAAAATGATGTGTAAGCCATGTTTAAATGGGATTAGCCCTGCCTCTGCTGCCAGCTTCTCTTAACTCAGTGAAGTTTATGATGGTGCCAATTATTCTATCCGTAAAAAAAAGCCAATGACGCAGAGGAAAAAACAGCACTACTCTTCAAGTGCATACTTGTCTATGTGTGGCAGTATAAACAAATAAAAGTAGGCTATGTGTGTCAGAGAATGCAGTTTGTTTTTGACATGAGCTCAAAGAAAACAGATAATGGCTTATGCCTGGAATAAAGCTGAAACCTTGTAATTTAAACAGATGAAATAAGTGTCATCATGTTTCTGACCCTTTCTAGGATAACAAAGAATATTTATCAGTACAAATGACAACATCTGAACATCATGAAACATGTACATGTTATAAATAATTTAAACACACAGGCGACATATTTGAGAGATGTATTTTTGAAGTATGTTGACCTAATTTGGGATGGAATAATTTAGTATTGGATCATATAAAGGTGCTGATTTCTTATATGCTTCTATTAATTTATACAGTACAGTTAAAAATCATGATTATTCATGTTTAAATATGATATTTACATCAGAATTAATAGAATTTATTTGCCAAATACATAAACACATACAAGGCATTCTTGGTCAACAGCTGTCATAAATAAAAATGTAAGAAAAGTATATTAAGAAAAAAAAAATACATTTAAACTCTTTACATCCTAAAAAACCCCCAAAACGAAACAGAGGTACACATTTATTTACATTTTATACTAGATTTTAATATTGTGTTCAATTTTCTATCGCTTGTGGATTAAGGTGGAAGCTTAATAATAGTTTTGTTGTGGTTTGCAATGACATGAGACACCATTATAAATAATTTTTACTTTCTTTGAATAACATTACTGTACAACCCATGAAGGCTGATACGTTTTTATCTGCTGGTTACATACTTATATAAAGTATAAACCCTAAAATCTGAATCCTTTATATGTGGTTTAACACTGGTGATTGTGGTCCTGATGCTGGTGGTCTGTTTTTTGATTGACACGTCGCTTTTAGTTTTCTGTCAACTAAACAGACAGTGGACCATGACGTCAGCAACTTCCCTGACCACCTAACATCAAATCTCACTTCTGATTGGCTTAGTCTGCTGCGCTGCTGTTCGAGCCAATCAGAGCCGCGTTTGCTGGCCGATTAGGCAGTATCAACATGGCAGCTTTCTGAGTTTTGGAGGAGGGGAGACCTGGTGTAAATAAACACAAAATTCAGGTTTTGTTGGCGACGACAGCTGTCGGGTGTGTGCGTTTAGGACTTGTTGGACCGTAGAGGGAAAATGTCGAGTGACGGAAACAAAAAACAGTTCTGGAAAAGAAACGCAGCGAAGGTTCCTGGCAGGTGAGTGACGTGTTCCCTGCTGATGGCTAACTTAGCTCAGCTAGCCTCACTCCAAACCGCTCCTCTGTTGATCTTTAAGTGCCACTTTCAGTTTGATTAATATCTGCTAGACTAAATTTGCGCGTTTTGCCCCTGTTAATGTTCTCATGGTCTGTGTAAATTAAGCTAACAGCCACAGTTTACACCCTGATGCTGATAGCTTCCTCAGAGCTAAGTTGCTAACAGCGGCTAATAGTTTACCCACGTCGTAATCACAGAGTTGTAGCTAAGTAATGACATAGTGAGTCGTGTAATGTATTGAGGAGTTGTGGTCGTATTGAAAGGTAACGTCGTTTTCAATTAAAATAGCTGTCGTATTACAGTATTAGACAGTTCTGCTGAAAAACCAGGAAGCTGACATGGCTAGCTTGACAGTCATGATTTAACCTAGCTCATTCATTTACATTTTCCCTGCTTTACTTCCTCAGTATTCAGCATGTGTACGGAGCCCAGCACCCACCATTTGACCCCCTCCTTCATGCAAAGTAAGTTAAATGTCCCTCATCAATACTTTTTATGTACCATCTAGTGTTGTGTCTAGTTTGGGAGTTAGGGGACTTGGCCTGTCTTGTTTCTGTTTTGATAGGCTCCTACAGATGGTAGGAGTTCAAGCTGAACTACATCACTGGTGCTTTTCTGTCTTTGCTCCTAAAAAGCCTTTAACATTATAGATGTAACAGCATGAAACACTGATGAAAATATCTTCCTTTCTCACTTAAGACAGAAAGCTTCATTTGCCAAATGTAATCAAAGCCCCCCTTTTGAAAAAGTGCTGAATATATATTTTTTAGTTAATTTGTGTGGCAAATGTTGTATTGATTACATTGATGATCATAAGGACTGATGTAATAATTTGGATCAAATAAACTTCTGTGTTGTTGTTGTCCCATTACGGTACAGTAGAAGGCACACATCTGTAAGGGTATTTATTGTACCTTCAAACAGCTCTTGAGATGCCATGGACACAGGCTGTGTGAATATGTTCATCTGAATGTGCTGATTCCTGTAATGGTCACTTTTTTGTTACCTTTTTGTTACAATACTTTGCTTTTTCTTTCTATTCTTCTCTGTCAGAGGAAGTAAATTTCCCAAAAAACTTTTTCTTTCAATCACTGGGAAAATAGATTAGAACAACTACTTTAATTTCAGTAATCACTTTTACATTTATAAATTGCATCTTTCATTGTGTTACACTATTTGAAATTTGTTAAGTATTTAAAAAGTTAGAATTTTGTTAAGTATGGTAAATGAATAAATGTCTATGTTGGTGAGCCTCTGTGAATAAGAGTTTTATGCTGCTTTCAATTATTTTTAATATGCTCTCATTTTTCATTTCTTGAAAGGCAATGTTTTTTGGTTTTTTTTTTTACATTATAGCCATCTTATTTCTCTCTCTCTCTCTCTCTCTCTCTCTCTCTCTCTCTCTCTCTCTCTCTCTCAGTCAAAAAGAGTTTATTTATGTAGTAATAATCTCTTTATTGTCTTGTTTCACTGATGTTTAATCAAATCAACCCCCACAGGAGGTTGACATTTAATTGGTTTGGGTTTTTTTTGAGGGTATGAGTTCAGTAATTCTTTCCCTTCCAAGTTGCGATGCCAAGTAAGCTAATATGGATAAGTCTTACTTTTATCATGGTAATGTTTTTGTGAGAAATCTGAGTCTTTCTTTCTTCCATTTCTGTTCCTTTCTGTGAAAACAGGATGGTTTTAGTTTAATTGAGTTCTTTTTCTTCTGCATTACTTTAATAGTGTCCTTGTAGACAGAAAGCAACACATTTTTTGTTACGGGTATGGCCATTTTCAGTTTGTAAAGTGTTGGAGAACTGTTTTTGATTGAAGTTTTTAAGGTTAAAGGCTTTTGTATCTGGAGGTGTTTGCCATTCGGTTTTAAATCACAATCCATTGTAAAATATGAATATTTAATGTAATTTTGTACAAACCAAATGTTAATTTATTATGTCAAGTTAGGGTACATTTATATATTTGCACACCTGTATGCATCCGGTTGTTTCACTGTTAATTTTTCTGTCTTTTTACCATTGTTGTCATTTTCTTTATCTCTCCACAATGGCTCATTCTCTGCCCCTTTTTTTTTAATTTCTGTTTTTCTTTGTTCTTGCACCCACTTCACACACCCCCTCTACTCTTGGTCTCTCAATTTTTTTTATTCTCTTCCATTTTTCTTATCTACTCTGTTTTTGCTGTGTTTTTTTCTGTCCTCCAGTTTAATTAAAGCAGGCAACAAGCCTCCTCCAGCCACACCAGGCAAGCCCAAGAAAGCTACCACTTTCCAGGAGTTTGAGAGCATCACAAGTGATGCGTGGGATGTTGGGGATGATGATGATGAACTGCTTGCCATGGCAGCACAGAATCTCAACATTGAAGTTGTTATGGAGACAGCCAATAAGGTAAGTTTTATGCAGGAGAAAGAAGTTTGTGCCACTAATGTTTAATTGGGTTACAGGTAGTTTATCTGTTGTGTCATCTGGGGGTGGGGAAACCTAAACTTTTGAATTAAATTATGATGGAACTTTGTTATTATGTTTGTGTACACTATTTAGAAAAGCAAGAGCACATAATAAATAAAAGACAGATAAAAAGTAAAAAAAAATATGCTTTTGTTCATATTAAACTTGGGAAAAGTCATTTAGGTAGTTTTGGTGGTCTTCACATCAGCTTTATTTACATTTGTTTGTAAATACAAATAACAGTACTATTACTTACAGTTACGTATAACAGTAAGCAAAACATTGTATTTTATGTCATTGAGAAATTTTGGGAAATTTCCTCCATTTTGTAAGTGTCCAAAATTTGTAAAAGCTTAAAAACTAAACATGCTTACCTCTTTTTTGTAAATGCATTCCACATTCATTCTCCACAAATTTGGCTGAGGTGATACTCAAAATAGTGTGGATGCTGCACTTAATTCCTGTGACTTGTCTGTCTTCAATAAATGAGTTAGATTTGAAGTTAAAAGTTACGTTGATAAATAAAGAAATGTACCAGATGGTTTCTTTATTAGATATAACGTAGTGCATTTGGGTACATTTGATCATTTTGATATATTTGTTGCATTTTTTTGCTTATTTACTGGTCTTTTATCCAGATCTATCTCCACATTTGGTCAGTGCTGTGCTAGCACTTGATAGGTCTCATACTATTCACCGTCATTCTGGATTTGGGAAAAAATGAGTTGTTTAGCTAGTTTTAATTTCTGTAAACAAATGACACTCATCTTTGGTCGTGCTGCATGCAGGATGCAGTGTCAGTGCCTTTGCCAAGTAGTGTCAGAGAAGTTGTGTTTGTGGAACATTTAAATGTGGAGAAGTGAACTGTGGTATTGAAACCTTATAATCCCTACGAAATGGAAAAGCTGCACACACAGGAGGAGAGTGGCAGATGAAGTCTTGTCCAGTGGCATAGTTATTCCAGTATAGTGCATCCTGAGAGACAACCAAGGGGATCAGGGATGAAAGATGTGGGGAAAAAATGTATCACTGCAGGTATTTTGACAGATGAAGTGATTGTGGCATGAGTAATGATTTTTCTTGAAATGGTGATTTTCGCATTTCAGGTTCACAGACAGAAACAAAATAAAAAATTCATTTTATTTTCAAGTTCCCATATGTTTAAAGAACCATGATTTGTAGGCTGGGCATTTCTGTACCACCACAGTGTGTCATTTATAATGCAATATTGTCACATTTTACTTTTTTCAAAAAGTGTTGTTGCTCCATGTTGCAGATGGTTATGTTAAGATATCAATAATATTTGAGCAAAGTGTTCAGTCTTATTTTGGACTGTGTTTCTCAAAACTGCACAGTTTTGTTGTTGTTATGCAGTGTTTGTTCCAAGTCAGCAAAACCTAAGACTTATCATTGACTTATCTTGTTTGTTTCCATCCATCGTGCAGGTGATTGAGAATCACAGCAAGCAGCAAGAGAAACAGAGGCAGGACGATACAACAGAGGTGGAACAGAAAGAAGAGGACACGCAGGAGGAGGTGGCAGAGGACGAGGAGGAGGACGAGGAGGATGAGGAGGACAGAGTGGAGGAGGGTGATGTGACCAGCCCAGAGGTGTCGTTTGCCTCCCAGAGCAGCCCTTACACTGATGGCCGCCTAGTGAAGTCCCACAGCGAAGCTCCAATTGGGTCACCTAAAGGTTAGTGAACATCATTGCTCAGTGTCCAAAAAGTTTTTGCACTTACCTGCATGCTAAAACTTGTACAGCTTTAACTTTCATTGCACCTGTTTAATGGAAGTATCTGTGAAGCTATACCACTGCTTGTTGCTACCACATAAAAAATATCAGTTTGAAATGGCAGAAAAATTGGTAGACATATGTAAAGCTGTAGTAGTGTTTCACTGCCAAAGTTGTGCTTTGGTTTGACTTGCTTGTTGACAGAGTCTTAGAACACTCAACACATAACGTGTAAAATCAAAGGAACGTACAAAGTCTGCCAAGAGATCCTTATTTACGCATTTTGTGTGTCTGTCAAAGACAAATGCTTTTTCATGTGAAGCTTAGTGGTGTACTTTGCTGTTATACGAGCAACAGAGGAAAAAGCTGTAGATGTGAAGTTTTTTTTAAGTAAGAATCCCTGAGGCATCAGTTTCTGCCCCTTCTTGCTTCTACCTTTCTTTACTCACAAACGTCCCATGACAGTAGAAAGAGACAGCTCCCTTCCTCCTCCTCTTCAATGTGAGCCTGTTTTCCCTGAGCACATCGTTTTAACCCCGCAGCACACAACAACTGCTTACTGCTGTGTCACGGTTCCTGCTGTTGCTGCTTGACTGCTCAGGACCTGTTCAAAATGTCACTATAATATTTTAAGTTTTTTTTTTTTAACTCAAAGCAGCAAACAGTAGCACTGTACTCCTATGCTGATTTTCTTTTCTTTTAAGGACAGAGTGATGTGACGAGATGGATCCTGTTGGACACATACTGTAGCTAAGCAAAACAGCATATCATAAATGTGAGGCTGCCTGTTGGTCGGCATGGCAGGTCATCTTCCTGTCTGCCTGGTTGTCTACCTTTGTGCCTGTTACTGTGTTTAGATACCGATAACATAAGCAGGATTTTGCCTTCAGGCAGTTCCTCTTATCTCCTCATAGAAGACACAGTTAACATTCACTGCCGTGTCATGGGATAGGCAAGATGGTGCTGTTTGCACCCTTAGAGACCATGCTTTTAAAGATCCAAATTCACTACATGCAGTCAAAATACTTGGTATGCAGGGAAACAAAGTGACGTACACCTTATAGCCTACTGGTTTAGTGTATTTTTCTCAGCAGATGTATTTATTTAATTAGTGAGGTCCACACATTGCATTTTGTTGTCACTGTAGGATAAGGTGTGATAAAAGGGAACACAAACACATTCAGAATGACAAACTGCTAATCACTGGGCCTTTGACAAAAAGATGTGTAGGGATGTCTTTTGTTCCCTGTTATTTGTTTGCCATGGTTTATGCAGTATACTGTAACAGATGTGGGCATCACCAGCTTGGTCCAACTTGGCTCTTTCCCGGTAGCTCATTAAAAGTTAAAAGTTATTAAATCGACTGTAAAAGGGTCTTATTGTTAAACCCACAAAAGGTCCCAGTACAAAGAAGCTGCTGCAGACTTTAAACATCTTTTTTTAATTTTTGTAAGTGCAAATAAAGCAGTTGAGAACAGATTTGTAGCTTTTTATGCGTTCTTGTAAAAACTGAAAGGGATATTAAAATAGGCAGCAATCCAGTTTTCATAATTGTTATAGAGTTTTTGTGTTATGGTTTGCTGTTGCACAGGGAAATCTTGGCAGAGCTGTTCACAAGCTTCTTTATAAACTTTTGCTTCATGCTCAGTGCGGAAGCAGGAGCATCTCTCATCACACTGATGTCTTGACCTCAGCAGCTTGTTCATAACTTGTCTGTGTCCTGCGTCTGTTTTATTCTGCCTTATTCTTCCTGCCCTTTTTTCAGTACATCTGTAGGAACATGTGGCCCTGAGCAGACTGAATGAATGTGTTAGTCTACCAGTAATAAATGCAACACAAAATCTGAAATTTTCAAGAGGTTCAACTACGGCTTTCCCGGAGGTTTTCTGCATAAACGCCCACTAACAGAAGCTATTTTCAATACCACCTGGCCAAAAGATGAAATGCTGAAGAGCAATAATAACACAGATAAATAGTGGTTACTGTTGCATTGTATCAGAATTAAAATCTTTGTTGTTTATTATAATTATACCTACACATTATGTTTTGGCATTTGCTCTGTATGTGCCTCATGGAAAGCATGAGAATAAAATAGCAAGAATCAAAACATCTGCAAATATAAGGTAATAAATAAAATGTTAGATAGATATCAACAATACAATAGTGGAGATGGAATTTAATGTTCACTGTAAAGTGTAAGGTACAACCAATAAATCAGAAAACGGCCAGAAAACCATTATGTTATTTAGTAAGGCAGCAAGTGCTGGATGAACTTGTACTGTGTCTGTGTGTTTGGGTTTTATTGATCTCAGTCTGATGTGACACATTGATATTCTTTTGTATGTTATGCAGTAAGCATTAAACTACAGAGCTATTCAAGATAGAACCAAGAACTGTAATTGTAACTGTACCGCTAGTGTTGTGAGCATCCACACTATTGAATGATAATATTCTGCAAACAGCGGTGCCAAACACACCGTGCATGCTCCAGTTGTGTCAAAGCTCCAAAATGAATATTGATCACCTGTTGTAGGATACAGAGTTTAAGTTGACATCTGTTTTTTTTTTTTACCTTTTATCTAGTCCCTGTTCTCATCGTTCTGAGTGCACTTAGTCTCTCATCACCTCAATGGCTCAACACAGTGGCTGGGCTGCACACCTCTTTTCTTGTTGTTATTCATCATATTCTTAAAAATGTGATAAATAGAAGTTACACCAAATGATATGTAGTCCTCACATGATGTGTTAAACAGGAGTGCCTTGTAATTTAGAATGTATTTTGTTTAGCTGTTGTACATAATGTGTTTTCTTCAACGTTGTGGCAGTTAGACTACAGATTAAGAACGATATACAAATTAAACAACAATTAAATGTAGACAAAAATTCGAGGCCTGATTGTGAAAATATATACAAAAGTTGAGGCAACACTGGAATAAAAATGTTATGACATATTAAAACAAAACAGGAAAATAATGAGCTGTTTCTTACATGTACTGCCCTTTTCTAATTAATATGGTAACAAGGTACCCAGACAGTGCAAAGCCACGTTGGTGATGAACACCGTGAGGAGAGGTGACATGTTGAACTACAAAATGCAACAGAGCCCATAACAAGCACATTAAGGTTCTCCTCAGATTTTACTGCAGTCTGTCCCTTCACTCTGACAGTTAACATTTTTCATTCTGTTTGTTTGAGTTTATTCTTTGAGCTACCATTTGTGTTATATCTGTCATAAAGCCCTTCAAAAAGTTTCTGAACTTATTTTCAGTTGTCATGACACCGTACCAATAGAGAAACATGTTACACAAACTGCCTCAGGTTAAAAGTGCTTAACCAGACACTTTAAGCACCAAAGAATTGTCACTTGTCCATTTTAAATTAACGTGTTTCTGTGAAATGAAGAGACCTGTAGGAAAGAGAAAAGTAACACACTGGTACCAAGTTGTACTTGATGTTGGCAAAGCAGTCATTTAGAACGTCCCACACAGCATAAGCTGCAACACATAGAGTGTCTTCGACGTATCACCCAGCCTTACTTTACAGTCGTAGTTATTGTTCTTGGTGTGGATGGTGTGGACATTAAAGTAAAAGAATAAAACCTCCTACATGCCCACAACATTCTGTGTAGCATCATCAGGCAGCACTTTGTTATTGCCTGTGTCTCTGCAGCCTTTTACCTTCTCACATCTACTTATCTTCCTCCAGATGCAGCAGGTGAACGTGCAGCCCTCCACAGACAACGTTCTTTACCCCATCGGCCGCCTGTCATCCCACTAGTGGCTCGCATGGCTGACCAGAACACATCTGGCACCCCGGCAATGACAGAGAGGGAGGCATCCCGTCTGGATAAGTTCAAACAGTTGTTGGCTGGGCCTAACACAGATTTGGGTAAGAGATACTCATCTAACACTTAAAGTTCCTGTGTTTTACAATCTGTGCTGTGGCACTTATTTCACTTTACTCTGAATTCCTCTGTATCTCTCAGCTTTTGTTCTGTTGTTCTTTTCTTTTTCTTCTTGGTTTTTGCTATCTTTCTCCGTTTATTTCCTTCCGCTCTTTTGCTTCTCAGTCTGAGTTTACTCACTCCCAGTCTGCCAGCTGTGCAGGGCTTTTAACGATGCTGTGAGGGGGAAAGTCATCCAGCCATCTGGACATGCAGATTACAAGGGGAAAAATACCACCAACAACAAAAGCAAATGACAGGCCTTTGTTCTAACCAAACGACAGGCCTTTATTGTTTATCCAACCCCAGAGACTTTGTTTCCTATCACTATTACCCCAGTGGCCCTGAAATACTTGCAGACCTCTCTCAGTGTTTGACTTTGTGTTCTCTGAAACTACCAACTTGTTGCATTGAATCTTTTTCAAATAGATGCACATCAAAGAACTTCAGAGGAGGTAAGGTAGTCTAAATGTGCCCTTTTGCAATTTACATATTGATCCAGAGCTGCCATAAGATACACCTGTCCCTTTTATGGTGTCAACATACAGGTGCATTTTAAAATCTAAAATATTCCAACTTTTTAAGGCTTCAAGAATACTTTCCAACTTTTTTGTTTCTAAGCAATTCTTATTTATTCACATTATTTTTCCTCCTTGAATTCAGTTGAAACCATGCTGTGAAAGTATAGAGCAAGAACATAGCTGTAAATTGCACTTGGCATTTTATTATGCCAACCTCAGTCTGTTTAAAAATAAAACAGTAAAAGCTTCAAGACTGAGTTTTAAAATAACACCTGAGATGTGTACATTATTGCAGGAGGATGCGCTCTAACATTTTAAAAGCCACTCTGCTTCTACTCTTTCTTATATTAACAGGAGCGTCGTGCTCCTTGGTATTTGTACTTTGTATTTATGTTGCTGTGTACAGTACATGCTGTAAGTGGCTGAGAGAGGCCAGGCTAAAGAATTACAAATGTGCATTACTGAACACAACATTGCATTATATGCATGTTGAAATACCCCAAATATGCCAAATGCAAAAAAGTGTGTGTGAGATATTTCACTGCAGAAATGACACAGTTTAAATACCATAGCCCCATTCTTAAATGCTTACTATGCTCTTATTTTACCACAACTGAGATCTGGCATTTATTTGAGACAGGCTATTATTTGTCACAGGTCTTTTCATCCAGACTTTTATATACTCCCTATACTCCATTCTGTTTTAGTGTGAATCTTTTCAGTTTTCTAATCTGTTCAAGTTGATGTGATAATTTGCTTTTGCAGCTGTTTGCTGTTAAAGCATACTCAACACTTCATCTGTTATAAATTAAAATGCTTCCAGTGTATCAGATCAGGCTTTTTTGATGAAATATTTTAGACGCATACCAATACCAAATTAGACAAAATGTAGTAATGTTGTTAATTTGGGTTTTTTGTGTGTGTGTTTTAACAGATAACATCAACACTTGTAAACAAAAGTTGCCCCTTTTAGATTGCCCTGACTAACATGGTTTCATATTCTGTCAGCAAACATAGCTGAATGGTTTGCACTTTGAATACAAATGTAAAAATATGTATCCCTTCAGTCCACTTTGTCCCTACCTCGCCTGCTACATGTAGACAACTTTGAGCTACACACACAAGTATTGGCTAAGATCCTAAAATGTAAATGTTAGATTTCATTAAGTTTGAATGGCCTTAGTCAGCACAGCTCCACTTCACCTCTATGTGTGATCCCCTTGAAAACTTTTCGAACAAAACAAACTGGTTCACGAGTCATCAGCGTTAGTCAACTGTGGTAGCGGCTCGCGCGGGCAGTGTATCCTGTACATCAGCAGAGTGTCTTGAGATGTCAGCCCCCATTAGGGCCTGCCAGGCATCACAAGCCGCCTGTCTAAATTTAGTTTAGTCTCTGCGCCATGATTAGATAGCCCAGAACGGGCGAGCCATGCTGCCGGCTGCTGGCAGCATGAAAGATGAACTTCATTCACGGGACATAATTAAGTGAAGGATAAGGGGAGGGG
>JAPTYQ010000005.1:28353729-28363837 GCA_029814465.1 Ostorhinchus cyanosoma | reverse complement strand
GGGGTGCTGATAGGGAAAGGGAGAGGGATAGGGGCAGATAAGATAAGATAAGATGAAACTTTAATGATCCCCATGGGGAAATTGGGTCTTTGCAGCGGCGAAGAATGGGATATAGATGACAACACAAAAAGCAAAAAAAAAATCAGCACAATCTGAAATTTCAATCCGAGTAACAAAATATTACTGGGAAAAAGTAAATAATATCATTGCTTGCTTGTAGTTCTGAGCCATGTTCAACTCTTTGTTTACAGAGCTGTTTTAAGGTCATATAAATATCCTTTCAGATTCTTATTCTACATTTCCCCTTTAAAATGAACCTGGAGCTTTTCCCTAAATGCTGGTGAATGTTTTTGCTGTTTTCACAGATTGAGAATGAAAATAGGAATATGACAAACCAGATAAAAACCCCTGTCCTTAAAGAAGAGGTCATCTTCCCCAAGTTACACATTTACACACATACTACACACATCGATGCCGTCAGTGGGGACGACGCCCCCTTGTGTAAAAGACATTTGCCCGTCCGTCCTTGAGCTCAAAGGAGGGGGTCCGGGATGATCCATTGGCCATTTGCTCACTTGAATGGCATAATTAATGGCAGAGGCAGGCATGTTTTTGGGCCAAGCCCCCCGACATGTGAGGTCTGCCAGTCTCTGGAGTCCACAGATGTGCTTGTCTGCAGCTCACCGTGTTGGGCAGTGTGATTGTGTTTTGAAAATCGATTGACTTAGCATTGCAGCTGCCTTGACTCTGTGTTACAGCCTAACTAATTTGGTCAGAAGGTGTTGCATAGTACGCACGGCAGGATAAAGTTGCACTCTTCATGCCTCAAAGACTATTTTGAAACTTTACCTGCGCTACAGAAAAAGAAAAAAATGATGGGAATTCTTTCCACTTGTTCTTTGTTTCTTCTAGTCTGTTCCTTGATTATGCCATATCTGCCCAATTCACTCTCACTATCTCCACAACAGTCGGATTCTTCATGTCCCTGTCAGGTTTTTTTTTTTTCCCCCATCTCTTTACCACTCTCTTTCTCCTGTGAGCCTTGCGACAGGTTGTGACAGCAGGTCTGTTTAGCATGTAAGGTCATGTAGGAGGTGATGACCTGTGTGTGTAAGAGAGCGGGGTGATTGATGTCAGGCTGATCTCTGCTAATTATTCCTGATGTCCTGAGGCGAGCCTGTCTGTTGAGTGAACCTGAACACAGCACCCCGCTATATGTTCAGCAGCGACCAAAAAAAGAGCCTGATATGGGGAGCCACATAAGCAGTTTCACTTCACTTTGTGTTATGCAACATTTACCACAATTGTATTATTTGTAGAGCACTGTGCTCATTTCACAATGACATGGAATGATATGAAAATGACTTTAAGGCAATAGGCAATTGAATCTTTAGCATTTCAAGACATTTTTAGGGGAAATCAAATCACACCTTGATGTGAACAGAATGTTTAGTAAAATGTAAAAAGAAATCACTAAAGTACATTTTGTAGACTTGTGAATTGGTACCACAGACTGTGTTGTATTCCGTGTTTAAGCTAGTTGCTCTATGATGGGCTTCAGTCCTCAGTGCCAGATTTTACAGACTTTCTGCATATTTTTTTTTTTCTTTAATAGATTTTAAGACCAAGAGCTGGCATCTGACATCAAGCACTCACTGCTGGTTGGCAGAATACTGCTGTTGCTATGGCAATGCTCCTTTCTCCTCTCCTATTTCCTGGCAATTTATACTTACTCTGTCTTTTACTTCCTTTTTTCATCTGGTACTTTCCTCTTTTGTTTTTCTCGTGCTCTTGTTTTCTTTTTAAAACACTGTTCATTTGCACTTTGTGTGGTCATTATATGAAACAGAATCCATCTCAAACACACTCTCCCACGCATGTTCACAGACCCACGCTGAACATCCATGGCCCAATAACACCATAAGTGACATATGAGAATTTCAACTGCTAATCAGCAACAAAAATTGGACCCCATGCACACATGTACACACATTTAACCACTGTCCTTTGTTAGCCTTGCTGCCTGTTGGTGCATTCCTCTGTTGGGGGTGCTGCAGCTCTTTGTTACACCTCTACCGCTACAGTATGCGTCTCTCTAACTGTCATTACCGTCACTGCAGCAGTTATGGCGAGGATGGTTACTACTTCTACCACAGTTGTTCGCCCCACACTTTGTAACACTACGATCTGCAATCCTGTTACACAGCAGGCACCATATGATAGGCTTAGCCATCAGCACTTTGTGCAAAGTTAATAGCTCTTATCAAAGTGGGAAGTGGTAATGTAAGTCAATTGAACGGAGTCCTAATGCTTTATTTGAAAGTATGGTCCCTGTGTGATGCTTTCAGAGGTGTGTCAAAAAGTTATATTGTGCACAAGAAGCATTTCCATGTGAAGCTGAAAGTTTCCATTTTATGTGACATCCATCACATTACATAAGTAGATTACAGATGTCATCCGTTTCAGATTCATATTCTTAAATTACAGCCCTGGAAAAAAACCCCATCAGACCATTGTGACAAAGTAGTGAAAACTTTGTGCTTTTTTTGTGAAAAAATATGAGGCAACTGACACATGAAATTTTGGCTTTACAAATTTAATGATGGAATAAGTTGTATTAAATTAATGACAAAAACCCATTTGTTTCATGTGTAAAATGAAAAGATTAGGAACATAATGGTTTTGAAAAAAACATCCAGGGACCATGGGACAGAATATGAAAAGGTCATGTTGAAGGCATAATACATTTAATTTTTACAGAAAACAATAATTTCCAAAGATGTGGATACTTTGAGAATGACGGTCTGAAAGCCACAGCGTTTTGTTTGTTCCATTTTTTTTAAAGCACTCCACTGTGATTTCTCTTGCATGTGTCACAGGTCTCAAGTATACATCCATGTGTCCATAAATACGCATGTGTGTTTGGTGCCTCCTGGCACATCCCCAGGCAAAACACCTGACTTAATAAGGTTGGTCCAACCACAAGCTGTCTCCTGTGTCAGTAGTCTACCAGATTGTCTGGCTTAGTTTATTCATATGTTACACCATGTGGTCCTCCATGTGAATTTTTCATGCTTTCTTTTTTATGGGAAGGTTGAATGAACACACTTCAGCCCTCTCAGTTCACACCTGTTCTCTGCTGGCCACTGGGAAGCAGAGAGCTGATTTATATGTGCAGAGGTAGGTGTTTTTAGCCCACGGCCACAGTTTTAATCTAATCCTTCCATTATTGACTTTTAACTTTCTTTTAGCTATTTACCCGGGATTAAGAAAAGAAAGAAGCCCCCAGATGACAGTCTGGCATAGATAAAGGCCTTTTTTAAATGAATACTCTTCAATCTACCTACAACCAAAAATGACATTATATCTTATATATGATTAATAGCACACTTATTCTTTTTTGTACACCTCTGCCAATTCATCTAGTTGACAGCAAAGTAAGATATAACCTTGATAATATTAAGCTCATCCATAAGTCATTTTTATTATGTTATTCATATTGAGCAGGTTTACTGTTCAAAACCAAAACCAGGTTAGACAACAGTGAGACATGATTTTGGAGGAAGACATGACTGCAGACAGATGCAATTACTGGCAGTTTAACTGCATATTGTAAAGAGGAAAAAAAAGTCTATATTTTAAAACATTAAAAATACGCAGCTACTGGAAATATATATATTTTTTTTTAACCTTAAAGTGACACATTACTGATCACAAAACACAATGCTTGTGGTTCAAGTTTTTGTCACTCTGTTTCTGACCTTGTTTACAGTCATTTTAGCAATATTCTTATTTTAAAATAAATTCCACTGTTACATATTGATAGTTAATTTTTCCACAAATGAGAATTGATTTAATTCGACACAGATAAAGATGTTTATCCTTTCAGTTTTTTTCCAATATAACCATTTCTTAACAAATTTCCACAACTGAAATTCAATATCTGCTCATCGTCTTATATTCATTTGCTTGTTTTAAAATATGTCACTTGGCCAGATATTTTATAGACTATGTGACATTAGTAAATTCCAAGGGACACTTCATGGATTTAACTATACAAGTCCTTGGTAGAAAACACAAGAACACACAGATTCCCACGCACACTTTCTCACACCTGTACGCTCATCTTTGCTGTGTCCTCTCCTAGCCATCTGGGCCATCCATCAGGCCTCCTGAGCAGGTATAATCCAGGGGGGAGTATCTTTTTACAAGAGTCCCATTAGTTTACGAGCCGTCTGCTCCCTGGCGCCATCACTTTGTCCTTTAGATGAGTTAGACTGTTGAGAACTCTCTCACAGCATTCAAGGTTTATAGGAGGGGAGCTTAACTTTTTAATACACTGTATGATAAAGGTGTCTGTCCTGATACTATTGTTTTTCTGACCTCACTAACAAAATAGCTTTAGATGAGACTGCTGCTACTGCATCGAGGGGAATAACTGATATCTTTCACCTAATTCTTATCATAGCTCTTTTATCCAGGTGAAACTCCTCCATGAGACTCTTGGCTCCGACTGTTGCATTTGCCAGCTGACATACTCTGTAAAGCTCTAAGCTTTCTAAGGCATGAAGAGGAGTCAAAGTCACAGTCTTTCCCTCAGAGTTACACCACATCAGTCACTGTGACAAACACATATCCTCACACAGTGAGTCCGTTAGCTTCTTAGATTATCAGATATTTAATTCGTCTTGACAAAAAATGTTCATTTTACGGCTAACATTAATGCTACTAAATAAGCTAACATGCTGGGGCAGCTCACTGTGAAAGCTATTAGGTAGGAAATAAACAACAGAACAGTAACATTTAACAACAGTAGATGGCTTCTCTCATTGAGTTGAGTTGATTTGTCTGCAGCTGTACCTCTTGTTGAGGTTCTGCCTCTGCTGCATGTTTTGCTATGCATCTGACAGTCTAAACAGCTGTTTAACACTGATAATTATACATGCCAATCTGTGTATGTTGTCAAATGTTGTTTGCACAAAACGTGTGATTAGTTTAATTTTTTAACTTAATTTAAATTGTTAAATAATAAAGAGTACTCTCCACCCATATTTTAAGTTCACTATGATTATAGCAGAACAAAATGGTCTATGGCATGCTGCCACATTCTATACTATTAATGGGGTACACTGAAGTTGGCAAGTGATAGCTGCCTCTGATTGTAGTTAAGGTAGGGGCTGTTCTTATCTTACTAGTTGGTCTTGCACTAATATGAAGCGTACATCATTGTGTAGAGATAGCATTTGTGATTGTCATGCTACTTACTGTTTGGACCACATTGCATTTTAAGATGCTCAGTGCCATTATTTTCTTTTGGATTTGCCAATGAAACCCTCATTGCAAAATACAAGCCCCCTGTTTTGGCAGGTGTGTGAGTGTGTTATCAATGCATTGTATAGCTGTGCTGTTGAGAACCTTGTGGTGTTTTGCCCCAGTGGCCGCGCTCCGAATGAATGATGCCTGAATAGTGCATGGCTTCGGCCCGCCAACCGGCTTCTCTCCTGCTCCCATCAGCTCCCTGCTCAGCCAGCACTGACTGACAGCACTTCTCGCTGTCTTCTATTCTTCTTACCGGCCTTCACACAGAACCATGCACACAGGCAGGTTGACTGACTGACAGGCGGGTAGGCAGACATGGGAGATGTGCAGGTACACACTCTCTCACACTACAATCATAAATATGCACGCTTTCTCATCCAGACTTTATTTGATTCCTTTTTTTCCCAAACAAAACATCCTCATATTGCTTGGTTGCATCAGAGCCCTCACTGGGTCAGTTCAAGTCCTTCAACCTCTTCGTTTCAGTCCCCTCAGGTGTTGAGCAGTCCTTTATGCATCCAGGCACAATTCTTCTCATGCCACTTTACTATATACTTGCTTTTTTTGTTTAAATGGATGGCAAACTGTCAGACCATAATTAAAATGTGAATTTGTAGCCAAAATATTTGAGATGATATTCTGACCCAAATTGAAGTTGTTTGTATGCCAATGTGGGCTTGGAGAATCTGGGCCAGAGAGGTGAATACAACATTCTCTCCTCTCTTAGCAAATATCGTTATGGTGGCTTTTAATGAGGCACCCAGTCCCTTCTGCTTCACTGGTGCCGCTGTCCGTAACTGGGCAACACCATGGTGTCTACATCTGATGTGACCTTTTTCCCCTTGTTACTGCTCTCAAGCTGCTTTTTCAGAATACATTTGGTTGTTTTGGCTGTTTAAAAATATTCTAATAAATACAAACATGATATTTCATTATATTTTGCCCTCTGAATGTTGCAAGAGTCATTGAACATTCATTACCTCTGAGGGTCCCATATCAGAGCAGCTGTTGTGGGTGTTCGACCAAGGTACATGGTGTCCTAATCACCCCCTGTGGTCCCCAGCTTAACTTCACCAAGACAAAGTGCACTCCTGTAAGTTCATGCATAATGGAATACAGTAAACCAAAACACAGAGGGAAGACTAGCAGCAGTTGCCCTTGAGTTGCACATTGCTGATGTTACAGGTGTTTTTCATGCCGGTGAGGAATATAGCTTCCTCCAGGGTTGAGTCTGTCTCTGCAGACCAGTCCCCTGAGCCCTGTGCCTGCCAGCATGATAAACACCCACACTTCTGATCACACTAATCCCAAAGCATGTATATAATAATTTGATATTTATTCGTCCCCACAGGAAAATTCAGCTTCGGCTTGCCCACACCTGCACTTCTGTATGTTTTAAAAACAGTGCTCATGGGATAAATTGACTGTAAATTGTGTTTTTACCATAACAAACTCCATCAGCATTGTTTAGACCTATTAAAGGACTATCTGCACAAGTTCAATTAGAGGTTTTTTTTTGTTGTTGTACAGATTAGTATGCGTGGGGAGGAGTGACAAATTAGTCATCTAAAATGGCTTGTTTGCATTGTTAACATTGTTCACTAAAACTGACGGGGACAGCTAGTCCCTTGTCGCCTTGGGACAGTTGGAGAAACTTTTCGCCCACGTTGTGACAAGTGCCCGCTGAGCAAAAACAACAGATTAATTTTCAAAATGTCATGAAATGCCTTTAATTTATGCCAGTGGAGATAGGGCTTGGCTGTCTCATTCATAATGCACAAGAGATGCCCCAGAGAGTCAGATGTGTTTTCTGAGAGATGAGCTAGCCTCACACTAATGAAACGACATCTGCAATTTAGCTTGTGTGTCAACCATGCACATGCTGCCCTCTCTGTCTCTGCCCACTGTGGGAAATGGAGTTTCATCCTTCAGAAATTGAGATGAGCTCATCTACGTAGTAAGAAATTGAGACACTTTCCTCATGTAAGTGTATTTGCATTAGAATTAAGCATCACTACAGAATCTATTTTCAAACACAGATTATGGATTACATACTTCTTTATTCTTATCAGAGTAGCCGTCTCTGCTCGGCTTGGCTCTCTGCTGGAAAATGTTTGGAAGACAGTGATTTCCAGCAGGAGAAGCTGTGTTTGTGGTTTTCTGTATGTAACGTATAAGGCTAGTGGGCACATCTGCTTGCTCTAACAACCACATGGTGCCAAGTAAATATTTGCCCTTTGCACTTTCCATGCTCTTGTACATACCCACACACTCACACTCATGCACACACGCTTTCTCCTTCAGCTCACTCCTGCAGTATCCATAAGTGCTTGACTGGAGGGGACGGGGCTTTCTAGAGATCACTGCAGCATCAGGATGTAAAGACTATTAGCCAACTTGTGTCTCACGCTCCCTTCACCCCTCCTCTCTATACCCCCTATGGTGAGATTAATGCCAGGTGGGGGAAGTATAACATAGTTTAATTAAACCCGAACCCACAAGATTCATGGACTCATTTCTTTGCCTGACAGTGCAAATGAAGGTTCAAAGGGTGTGAGGAAAGAGCAGAGACACCCTTGACTAGTTGTTAGGAGCATAATGAATGAAGAGCTGCACACAGGGTAACGCTTGCACCCTTAAAGAGTTTTATTTAGTTGAAAATGATTTCCAGATTTCCACCATTGCAACTGTCCTTTTCTAAATATATAATACCTGGGTGCAAACAGCTTAATGGCAGATTTACATAGATACCATACATCAACACGTATTCACAGGTACTGACTGTGGGAATCAACGGATGTGCACTTTATGCAGCTTTATGGTAATTGGGGTCTGTGAAATCAAATGCAAATGTCAGCACATGCCTTTGATAAGCTATATTGTCTGTCAGTCTCCAAAAATTCTGAATCAGTCTTTCACTGGCCCTCAAAACAGGATGTAGAAAACCACTCCAGGACCAAGATGAGCTCTGATTTCAGCAAAGATCATACTGATACCAATCAGTCTTGATTATCTGATGTCAATATTGTGTTATACTTTGTCAGATGTCACACGGTAAAGAGGTTCAGGTGCAAGTATTCTTGCAAAAGGTGAAAGCGCCATTAAAAACTGGCAATCCTGCTTTTTCTGTTTCTTTTAATTGCAATGTCAGATAAAGTTGAGAGCTATGCTTTCCAAGAGAGAAAAGAGAAAGATTTAGCTTTTCTCTGTTTGCCTGAACACACTAACTTGTTAGAGATACTCTCACACACTCATAGATGTTTCCTTTTGCCAGTTGTAGTCTTAAAGAGCAAAGGGACAATGAGAGAATGCTTGAAAAAAATCTGCAGCACCTTTATTTTGCAAGTTTCATGCTCTGTGTCTTGTCTTGGGGAGATTTTTAATATGCTTTTAAATGCAGTTTACTGTTGTACAGGTAGCCTTGGGGTAATCGAAGCATTCCCGTACTCTGGTGCTCTGACCCCCTCTAACCAACAAAGCCATGCTGCACACTAGATCACAGTATTGAATTTCTATATAATTAAACTCACAGGGGACAAGGTAAGGGAGAAATTTTAAGTGGAAGATGCGCACGAACTATAGCGAATAAATAGCTACTTCCATCAGCTGAACAAGCTCTAATGCGTTTCACTCAATTTAGCCAATGGACTTAGCCCATTGCTGTTTAGCTGATTGCTATTTCCTATTCTGCTATCTGTCACTGACTCTCCATTGCATTTCCTTGAAGAACAGGCAAGGCCGACTCATTTGGCAGCATTAATCAATACTGTTCACTCTGTGCAAGGGCCTTATCAATTTCCAGCAAGTGCCTTGAATAAGAGTCAAAGAAGAATTTGGCTTATTCATTAGGTACATTTGCTTCTTTTTTTTATTTAAAAGGTATGTAAGGCTGTGCCATTTAATTTAACCTGAAATCAATTTCCTCTCTTTCCTTCACTCTTGAAATGCAGGTAAAACAATGGCATCGCAATTACAAGTGAGGAGATTTCCATTGAGTTTTTATGTTTGTCTCAGTTTGGCTGGGGTTGTCTTTTTGAATGCTAATGGCAGTTTGTAGACTTACAGAGCGAGGGCAGAAGGAGACCTATGTGTGAATAATGGATGAGTTAATGTTAGTTAGAGTCCACTTAAAAACCATTTTAAGAAATAGTTCTGAAAATCATTCAGTCATATTTGCATCCAAAACCGATTGGCAGTGGAGGTAGGAAAGGTCAACTATTGATTTCCCTGCTTTTTGTCCTGTTATTTTAGGTGAAGACTAAGTTAAGTCTATATTTCAGATTGCCTCATGGATTTTTTACAGTTACCACTGTCTAGTGGACACTTTCTTTGAAACTTGTGAGCACTTTCCAATGGATCATATTAAGACAGACATAATCTAAAGTGTATCTGAGGAAAAGAGCCAAGCTGGGTTAGTATCAGTTTAATGACATAATGAACTAGTTGGAGACATCATGGGTAAGGTCATATTTGAGCTCACAGAACTGAACCAAACAATGAGTTCAGCTCTTTTTATGAACATGATCTTGTCTTGTTGCAGGGAAATGAGATCCCACACTTTTATTGTTGTCTTGTTATTATGTTCAATTCACTGAAAATAGAATGAAATAGAAGACACATTTTCCTAGATACCGCAAGACAAAGCATTTTCTGCTGGGCTACTCATATCCTCTTCACCTACCCTATTTTACTGACAATGTGTGTGTTAGAGGGAGAGAGAGAGAGAGAGAGGTTTGAGAATGTGCTGGATGTAATGTGTAGCATTAAGCCATATTTTCTGGGTCTTCAT
>JAPTYQ010000005.1:28306268-28345105 GCA_029814465.1 Ostorhinchus cyanosoma | reverse complement strand
TACCACAGGATGCACTATATGCTTTAACACTTTTTTGTGTCAAAATATGATTACTGCA
Source organism: Ostorhinchus cyanosoma (assembly GCA_029814465.1). Classification (NCBI taxonomy): domain Eukaryota; kingdom Metazoa; phylum Chordata; class Actinopteri; order Kurtiformes; family Apogonidae; genus Ostorhinchus; species Ostorhinchus cyanosoma. Next base: position 28,345,047 of record JAPTYQ010000005.1, on the reverse strand, counting down.
AGCTCCACAGCCAAGCAAGTGGACGCTGTGGTGTGAAATGATGAAATGAACATAGCTGAATTAGAGGGCTCCTATAGGTGCATTCCCCTGCATAATGCTGAAATAGACAGACAGACAGACAGACAAAACACATGTCACTTAATTTGGTTGCTTCACCTCCTTACTTTTTGTGTCTAAAGTCAAATGTTCAGCCTAAATTCCTTTGTCCTTCCATTGTACCACTAAGGGAAACAACAAAGAAGTGAAAGAGCAGTTAGCAAGAGAGACTGAGGGAGACAGGTGCAATAATAAATGTTTATTTGTATGTGATGACAGTTTTTAGTATTTAGTTTTAACAGCTTGCACATAGGCAATAACCGCAGCGCTTCAGGCTAGATGTTTGATGTGCGCCATGACTTTTTCATCTCCCCCTGATCTAGAACAGAAGGAGATGAACCCAGTCTATGTTTGGGGACCTTTTGATAAGCATGCACACCTTGTCTGTCAAAAACACTCAAAATCTATTGTAATTATATCACAGAGACCATTCCCTAGTCTTTTCTCCACAACCATCCAGTGAACCACTACCACAGAGGGATACGTTGCAAAAAATAGTGTGTAGTACTGTCTAAAAAGCACCAGAAAATACCTTCCTTTTTATGCTGCTTTATTATTTGATCATTAATAGGATTGTACCAGGTATGTGTTGTCAAAATAAAGCATGTACAGAATACTATTATGTTGTTAAAGTTGTGAAAATCCTGCCTTTCAAGTGTTTCAATCCTGGTAACTATTAATTTAGTTGTAAAATCCAATCTTACTCACCTCAGATGTGATAATCACACACCGTCAGACTGGCTCTGTTGTCTCTTATTGTAAAAATTACCTTATACTTTTGTTATGTCCTATGTGTAATGAATAATGATGATGAATGTCAACAAATACAATATCGATGCAAAGTAAGCAAACTTTTGATGTCGGGGACAACAAGCTTTCACAGTCAAGAGTCATAAACTTCAGTTCTGTTTTGAAGACTCTGACTTTGTAAATATTTAAAAGTCCCTGGTCGCAGCTCTTGCTTTTAATAGGCTTTAGATTTGTTGTTCACTATAGTCACTGGAGTTGACTTTCTCCTCATTGCGTAAGCCTGACCGCACAAGGAAGTACATACTTTCACAAAGTTATACTTACATAAATTGTCTGACAAACAGTCCCAGAAGTGCACACATGCACACAGAGAAAGGTAGCTCTTGTAGTAGGCAGAATATTTGGTTAAGCAGCACAGTTTTCTTTGCAAAATGAAGTGTGTCATTACAGACTATGTATATTCCCTGGAGGTAAGCTCTGGTTTGCGATTTAACTTGGTTACAGACTCAAAGCTAGGTTTCAGAACAAGTTTTTAGTTTAAAGGCTTTTTAAATAATGTATATTATACAGACAAATAAGTCATAGAGTCTGCCACTGTAGTTGAAAACACCGTAAGGTTTGAGGAACTGAGAAGGCTGTCTTACTTAATATCTACAAAGCTGAATTAATGAGTCCCTGGTGGAAGCCACATATGCGTGTGTGTGTGTGTGTGTGTGTGTGTTACCAGACAGGTGTGTTAGTTTGGTGTCTGCTGCTATTCAGTGAGCAGATATCAATATAGTCACATGAGACTCTACATTTCATCCATTGTAGAAAAAATTTCCAATTTTCACAATGAAGCATGCAATGTATTTAGATAGTCGTTATTATTGTCTTAAAACATGTAGAGGGTTAAAAGCTATTTAAGTGTATTTTCCACAAGCATTCTGCAGTCGATTTTTTCCCCCAGATCCTATCATAACCTGCTTTGATTAAAAGACAATATGCAGAAAAGTACGGTAATGATACCATGAAGATATAAAAAGGAAACCTGAAGAGTAAAACCAAATGAATTAAACTGTAAGAATTTCAATGTCAGTTTTGTCACATCTTTATTTTACTTCGATATACTGTAATTTACAAAGTCTTGAATCACTTGTATTCACAAATTAATTTCTAATCAAATTGATATGTGTCATCAGCCTTCGTTCTCATTTTCTTCTTTTTTTCCCCCATTTCACCATCTCATTTTTGTTCTCACAGGGTTACCTGCCAGCTAATGCAGAAAGAAGAGAGAGTGTCCTACAGAGGAAGAGGCAGGAATATTTTGGCTTCATCCAGCAATACTATGATTCTCGCAATGACGAGCACCATCAAGACACTTACAGACAGGTATATATACATGCAATCTGTACTAATTGAACAACGTCTTGTCTCTCATGTATTCTCTCAGCACAAACCTTGGACACCAAACTGTTTATGCCTGCACGTATGTCTAAGAAAGAATGTTTTGACAGGATTGGACCCTGCAGACAGGATTACTGGAACCAGTTATCTGGCCAAAAGTGCTTTTCCTTGTTTTTTTTTTCTCCCTCTTCAGTCCTTCTTCCTACTCCTTCATGTACTCAAATAGCTGTCTTGCTCTCTCTCCAACCCTACATACACATTTTATTTTAACACTCTACTACTTCCCATTCATTTCAGGCCGATAAGAAACATCAAAGTAGGCTGTCGATAGCAAAAAACACACATTTCTCATATTCTGTCCAATTTCCCATTGATCTCCTCTGCTCTGTGCCAGAAAGCTGGCATACTTTGTTTTGATGATTGTTTGGATCGTGTCTTGAAGCTTCTTTTTCTGCCAAATTCTGCAGCACTACTTGTGCTGACGAAATGAGTGGTGATTTCGAGTGATTTTCTTTTCAGTGTGTGTGATTATGTGTGTTTGGACATATGCTACTTTTGCATCCTGAGTGACTTCAAATGGCAGATGGTTTTTAGGAACTTCCATCGAATATGTTTATCTAAAGATGTATGGATTTGTGTGTGTGTGTGTGTGTGTATATATATATATATGTATATATATGTACCTTTTGTGTCTTACTATGTGCCTCTGTGTTCATATCGGGTGGTCCATCAGCTGGTCTGAATCTTTCCATCTGCCTTTGTACTTTGTGTCTTTTCTTGTGTCTGTCCATCTGTCTCTTTTTATATTATTTGTTTATATTGTTGGTAACTTGCCCAAACAGCTTGAGCGTGTAAATACATATACATATGGAGTGGCCATTGTAGAAGTCCCAGCTTGCATTGGAGGCTTTTTGATATACCAGTGCAGTTTTTCTCAATCCCTAGAGAAGTATTTAGAAAATTGAACTTTTTCTATTTTTTACACCATCAGAAGATGTGTGGAATAGTGTGAACGCTTGTTCATTAAAATACATGCAGAGTTGTGTATTTGAACCAGCTAATTTAGTTTTACTGTTTTAACTACATGAATCCACTATCATTAGATGTCAAAAAGACACCAGAACAATCTCAGCTTCAAAGCCTTGTTCTATTATGCAGTCATGAAATATTTGTAGCTAAAGTTTAAGTAAACAGTTGCCTTATGAACATCCACAAGCAAAACTTTGGCAGCCTGTTTCGGTCCTTCTCTTGGCCACCTGTCGACTCTAAACTTAACATTCACTTGTCTTTTTGATCAGTTCTTTCAACCAGCTACTCATGTAGCCTACTTTGTCACAATGCTGTTTCACTACAATTTGCTTGTATAATCATAGTACATTTTTGTATGGGGAACAAGTCATTCATTTTTGTTTGGCTTTACTTGCAAACAACCCATAACAACACACTGTAATAAACTCCATGTTCTCAGTCTGCAGATGTAATGATAAAGATGTTAAAGTTCAGTAAAGTTAGCTATCTCAATAGCTGAGTATAAAGAGAATATGTTTGGCAAAGATCTTGTGGTGAAAGTGTGCAACATTTCTGCAATTTGGAATTATTTTTGATTCAGGAGACACAAAGTGTTGTAAATACAGGTATTAAAATATGCCAAATGGTTTTTATAGGGTCTTTGTTAGTATTAGAACTATTAAAGCTGGCAGACATAAGACCTGTATCACTAATATAGCATCAACATATCAAATAAAGTTGGTTTTCATCACAGACTTTCCTCATGGTGTAGACCTGTTTGCTGCTGTAGTTGGCCCAGAACAGGTCTCTGAAGAGGATGATAGAATAACTACGAAATTAAAGTTAGCTTTTGAAATTCTTTATTTAGTACAGAGCAATGATTCCTCCATCTCTTTTATTGAAACTACAGCAAGAGAGCATCATTTAAGGGCCTTTTCATAGAATCTGTTTCCGAGTGCGCACTTGTGAAGGTATGCAAGTGTCGTCTTTGAACAAGACCTTTAAAAATGAGTAAAACAAGGATATGTGCTTAAAGTGGATTTGCACAATGGCACTCGAGATGGTGTTTGTGTGTATGTCTAACACCTTTCTCTCCCATGTTGCTGTCAGATCCACATAGACATTCCTAGGATGAGCCCTGAGTCTTTGGTGCTGCAGCCAAAGGTGACAGAGGTAAGGTGGACAGAGTGGAAAGGACTGTGGATACGGCTCAATCCCCAGTCCTGTCAGTAACAAGCCATACACTCTCACAAACAGTGTGGCCTTGTCAGGGCTGTTTCAGTTGGCTTGGCTCCAGCTGCTGGCCTGCATCCGTCTGACTCCCTTTGACAAATCTGTCTTGCTGTCATATCGTTCATCTGTGGGGCTGACTCTGAAATGGTATAAGGGTGGTCTAAAACTCTACATAAACACAATCTCACAAACATATGAATACACTCATGCACTTTCATCACAGCTCAGCATACACAGTCACACATGTAAGACCACCACTGCTATCCATTTCAGACCACCGAACCCCGTCTGCCTTCAATCAAGGACACCAATACACTAACTGTTGCTCTGTCTCTCTGTCTCTGTCTTGTGATGGCAAGATCCTGCTAACCTGCCCGTTGCTTCAGTGTTTGTCTTTTTTCTCTCTTTCTCTCTCTGCAGATTCACATTGACATACCGAGAACTAATCCTCTTATTCCTCTCTTTCAACAAGCTTCTGTCCAAGAGGTGAGACCCCCTCCCTGCTGCACACACATCACCTCATGTAGTAGGGTTTTCCCCCACTGCTTTTGGGTAGATATTGGTGGCAACTTCAGTCAGTGGCTGTGCGGTGCACTGACTTTTTACTTGTAACAAAGACATAAAGCAAATATGTATTAGAGTAGATTGAAAATGGATTTAACTTGTCAGATTCAGAGTAAAGGATAGTATTGCTTTCTGTGTATATTGTCATAAAACTAAAATATTCAGAAAGAAGACATGACAAGAAGAATACAAATGGATAGTTTGTTTTTCTTCTCTGCCAACAAGTTGGGAAGGGGAAAACCTTTGCTACAGCACACTGCATGGACTGGCATGGATGCACCCACACACAAAAACACATAGCACATAAACTATGTGCAAACATTAAAGTAATATAACATATATGCATTCACACATATGGTCAGACACACACAGAGACGCTCACTCTGCATGATTAGCACCTTTTGTTTTGTTTTGATGGTGTTACTTAACAAAACACTGCGGGACACTGTGTGTGGATATATATTAATTATCTTAAAAATCTCTTACGCACCATGCTTGATAAAACAATAAGTGTTGGTGGTAGTTAGGGCACATTAGGAAAACATACAGCTAGGCACACTTCTGGAGTCTTCAGCTGTTCACCCAGTACTTTAGATAGCAGTGTTACTTAAACACTTAAAATGTAAATGAAGTTCAAAGCACATTTTTCTGTTGCAGTGTTAAGAAAACTTGAGCATGTGTGTAGGGCAGACCTAAGGGACTGTCTGTGCAGCTTCACCACCAGCTTAACATGGAAATTAACTAGATGCCATGAAGATCTATGGGGTTAAGTTGATCTTATTATTCGAGTGCTTCTGGGAGGTTTGGCCATACACAGAACCACTGACAGAGAAGCAGAGAACTGAAAACATTGATAGGAAAATCCCATAATGAGGTGCAGGCTAATGAGGTGGACCTGACTCTGAACTGCTGTGTCTACACACCTGCAGTGACGTGTGAGCAAATGCAAACTATATTCTACTGGAGGCATATAGAGAGGCAAGCAAGGAGATATCGTAGCATTTATCAATGCACAAACTCAGACGTGTACAAGCACATTTATGGGCACACAGAGACAACCTCTGTCACACTCAGTGCCCCAGGCAGAGGCAGTGCTTTTTGCCCCTGTCTTGTATAGTCTTATGCAGTTCATGGCCATAGCAGGAGGAAACTCTGCAGAGAGTGGCTCTTTATTCCTACCTCTCTGTGGCTCTTTTCTTGCCTTCTATCTTATGTACAGTATGTGCTGTATATATTCTTTGTATTTCACCCTTTACCTCCTGTCCCCTCTCATACTCCCAGAACTCTTGTCTTTTTCCCTTGCATCCCCTTTCACCGAGTCTGCCCTCTTTGTGTGCACAATGAAAGCCACCAGTCTGCATTGAAATATTCAAGCTGCGTGCTTCTCATATATTTTGGTATGCAACAGACTCCAAAGGGCCTTTTTTATATGGTTATGCTTGCTGCAGCATCACCTGAAAATCACCTCTGCTTCATTTCATTCAATTGTTTGTCTCTGTGCTACACTCATGGGACCCAAAGAGATTTAGTCGAGATAGAAAGCAGTCAACAGTCTGTTCCATTCTGGGGAAGGAGGAAAACTGAAGCAATTCTACAGTGATTTCCTAAGTGGCATCTAAGTGTTTGAGTTTTTCTTCTTTTGGAGAACAATACAGTCTTCATGAGATGTTGATAATCAGCAATTACAAGTTTGAGATGTGAAAAGAAAAACAGTCCTCGAGTTGTAATTACAGGCTGAAAGAGCAGGATTCGTCATAGTCCTCGGTGTCTTCTGTGTTAAGAACCTTTGCTTTCTTTTTACATTTGAAACATTTAGCTGATGCTTTTCAAATTAATTGCCAGGAGTTAGTACAAAGGAAGCACTTTAGTGTGGCAGTTGATGGAGCCCGTGTTCTTTTAACACTGGGATCGTATTAAAGTTCCAGAACCTTTTTCTGCCCCTCTCACATTGTGTGTGTATAACATTTTGTTGTATCAATTTCCTTCCTACATCCTGATATTATTCTTATTTGGGTCCTGGGGGCTTGGTTCTAATGGAACAGAGCCATAGTGTTATGACCCAGGAGACACACGAAAGCTGATTGCTTGCCCTAGAAATGTACCACATTATGAGAGGAACGTGAAATTAATGTGAGATTAACGTGATTTACAGGAATCTTGTTTGCTGCCTTGCGAGAATTCAGTGAACTCTGATTAAACCTGAAAATGATAGTTTAGTTCGCGTTTGAAGCCGTCTGTGTCTCTGCATGTTTCACATACAAACATTACCACGTGCAAACACAGTCTGGTGGGACTCTTTGGCCTTGGAAAAGTGGGTTTGGATTTGTGCATGGGTGTACGTGCATTTTCACGCAATACGTTTCTGTGTGTAGGTGCCAGTGTGAAATATTCATGTCAGCTTTTGAGGTTGCATGAAAAGAAAGTCCCATTACCCGCTCCCCTGCTAACACCAGCACCTCTCTCTGTTTGATGGATGGGGCTTTGATAAGGAAAGAGGAGGTGTGAGATGTGAAGCCAGGTAAAGGAGAAAGTGTAAGGGAAATCCAGAAAGAAATACATTTTATCAATCTCTCAGACTGCGTAAACATTGATTGAATTACGTTAAATAAAAATGAGTAGGACTGCATGCACACCTTCCAAAAAACCTGTCCGTGGCCATGCTTTTTCCCATAAAACAATGAGATATGAGGTTATTTAGAAAGTGACAGAAACATGACATATCCCCCCAAAAATAAGAAAGTGCTTGATGGGTGTGGTACATCAAGGTGTGAGAGAGTTTGTGTATTTTGGGGAAATCCATTTGCACACCAGAAAAAAAACCAAAAAAAAAAAACAAGCTAAACATCAAGCCGCCTCTAATTCACTGAGGCTGACAGCATTAAACAGCCACCCATAACGAAGATGGAAGTGTTTGCCTTGCAAAAATATTGAGAAGCAGGATGAGAGTGAGAGAGGAGCAAGAGACAGAGACAAACTGACTGAAAAAAAGATGAGAGGAGGGAGGAGACCAGCACCAAAGAAAACAAAGTTCAAAGTGAGCTTTTTGTGTATGGGGAAAATGCAGCTGTATTGTGAGGTGTTTTTCACCATCCAGAAAAGTGTAGATTTTTGCTAGTGTCATAACCTAACCGGAAAACAGTAAGATGTGTTTTAAGATTCTTTTACATGTAAGGACGTGTAACAAAAAACCTTGGGTTTTATATTATATAGATTAAAATCTAAAGTAGCATGATAAAGTGTCAGGATTGAGAGCAATTACTGGAATATTTTTCACCATCTGAATCCTTGATGAGCCTCAGTGAATCCCTTGCCTTTCTCTGTTTATGTAGAAAGATGATTGGAGAGAAATTATCATGGTTAAAATAAATAAATTTAGCCTTTAACAGTTTCATCCCCATGTGTAGTGTTCAAACCACACTCCCACAGCAAATTGGACTGTGCCTGTATTACTGCTTTCCTTTTACCAGCTTGGCATGCCTCAAATTGCAACTGATTTTTACTACTGGTTTCCACCCCTCACTCACTTTCTCAGATTTACCATTTTATGACTGATAACTGTAATTTTATCATACATAAATTTCTTTTTAACATGTGTTTTAATGTGTGAAATCATTTTTTTTAGTTAAAATGACTTGTTGACAAACAAAATGAATGCTTAACAAAATTAATCATATTGTTGTTTTGGAACTTTAATTATGTATTGCTTTTCTCCATAGACTGCAGAGGTAATGCCATGTCTCTGTTTATGTTTGTAAGATTTTTGAGCGTATCCTGTTTATCTGGGCCATCCGCCACCCTGCCAGCGGCTACGTACAAGGCATCAATGACCTGGTCACACCGTTCTTCGTCGTCTATGTCTTTGAATACATTGGTGAGTTATTTCTTCCCCATCCTTTTGCCTGTTGTATATTTGCCAAGTTATATTTAATTAAACATACATTCAGTTTGTCATTTGCCAATTGTACCTTTCACTTCGGTACAATATACTATTGACAGGAGGATTAGTCATCATTTTTTTCCCGAGTGTGGCTCTCCAAAGTGCAGAGTAGCATCTCTGTAGACTTGCTGGGTCATCTCGAAAAGTCACAAAGAATCAGCCGTGGCAGCATCCAGTGTGTCTCACAACTTTGTGGTGATTGAACAGCAGCTCTATGCCCTGTATCCCTCGCTCTTTTCTTCCATCTATCACTTTTGCTCATTTATGTGTGCATTTCATTCCCAACCTGTGTTTAAATGTGTTTATCTCCAAACATCCTCTTTAAGTGATATGATTGAACTGAGTGTTTACTTGGCATAACGTGTAGGCGTATGTGTGCTCATCTATGCATACCACATCCTTCTCTCCAGAGCACTCCTGCTGTGTGAGTTTAAGTCCCACATTTAGGATGATAAATGTCTCAGTTTTTTTCTCACATTACTTTGACAGTATAAACATGCATTACTCTGTTAATCCAACACACACTGACTCAATGACTAGTATGCACACTGGACTTCCAAAACAGCATTGGAATAACAAATATCTGCAACTTAAATAATATTGTCTTATTAAGTTTTGAATATTTCTTTGATGTATATTTTAAATCTCTGTCTTGGTTTCTAAACTGAATGTTTCTGTCTTATTTTTATTAATGCAAGTCATCTGCTGCTGACCTTCCTGTCAGTTCCATGGATACTATCAAAGATCCACTGTATCCACTGTACAAAAATGGTGTAGCATATGTGCGACTAGTCTTATGGTGAACTTCCTGTGGCTAACTTATATGGTCTAAGCACAATGATAATACAAACATCATATAGGCCTAGATACAGATATAGATAAACTTAATTCATCATCAGGGAGAAATTCACATTTCCATCATGTCAAGAAAAGAAAGATAAAGAAAAAAACAAAAGTAAACAACCTGTTATCACACTAAGGTATGGAAGGGGGGATAAAATCATATATCATATCATATATTATATCATATCATATATATAATTTCATTTTATTACTGTAACTAATGCTATGTTATCATAATCTCACTATATTTTTTTACTTTACTTGCTTGTTTTTACCTCCTTTTAGACCAGGTTTGCATCACACTAAATGTTTTGCTAAGTCAAAGTCAGGTCTGTATACTCTCTCCTGTTCTGTGTCTGAAAAATGTCATTTTGAAGTAAGAATATTTAGAAGTTTGGTGACTTGGTCATGTACACTTTTGCCTTGGAATGAATGGGATAGAATATGTTGCTCGTTTCCTAACGGTTCCAGACAGAGGAGAAACCTACATGACTCTGCAAAAAAGAAATTGCTCTCTCTGTTTTTGTCCCCCTACGTCTCCTTTAAAGCCATTACTTAATGGAAACCATACTCAATGCTCAGATTCCCTTATCCACTCTGAGCCAAATGTGTTCACTGAGGTACAATTAGCATCCAAAAGTTAAGCTGGTAAGCATGCAAGAGGTTGACTGAGGGTACTGCTCTGTGTTGTGTTTAGCACACCGCAGTTTATTCAGAGGTAATTAGTGTTTGGTTGTTCTTTTTCATGGAGAAAGAGTCTATCTACAGTAGGGGTGTAACAGTACAGAAACATTTTGGTTTGGTACGTTTTCGGTACAGGGGTCTTCAGTTCAATAGTGTGTGTGTGTGTGTGTGTGTAGGTGTGTGCTCTATAACTACTGAAAGTGAAACTTAACACACTGTGGGAGCCATTAGTAACTTATGGAATTTATCTGAGCAAATAATGATAATATAATAATAATTTCATTTGTAATTTATTATGTAGTTAAAGTCATTTAAAACAATGTTAATGCTCCTGAAATACATTTTTCTGATAATTCATGATGATTTAAGAATACATTTTGTGAAATACAGCTTGATATTAACATTGGTTGGAACATTGTAAGTAAGTTACTTTGGCTTTAAGAGGCTCAGGAGCTCTCTGTCAGTCATGGATTTTACATGGATCAAACACCACAGTTTTCTTAACATAGTATTGTTTATTGACTAGGAAATCGCCAAGTTAAAGTTTCTGTGAAAGGATACTGTGGATTAAAATTTTGGTTAATTCTGTCACATCAGAGCCCTGTTTAGTTCTGTTCTTTCAATGAAACATACATGAGTTAAGTCAAGGCAATACAACCTGACCACACACATGCTTCGAGTGTCCGACCCAGCTTCTGTGCCTCTATTATACTCTCTGCCCCCCTCCTTTATCGGCGCCACAGTCTCAGAATAAAGTGTTTGTCTTTTGGTGCTTTTTTTGCAGCGACACTGACAATTCTGCTTGCAGCCATCCTTTGCTTCTCGTGTGTTTGCATTCTGCACATAGGCTACATATATTTGTTTGGTACACTTCTGTATTATATCGAAGCCCCGAACCGAAAGAGTTCGGTGCAAGCAAGTGTACTGTTACACCCCTAAACAAGATTACTATTGGGTGGACCAAGAAAAGAAGCACGAGGTTGGTTCTATATAGCCATTAATTATTTACTCACAAAACTGTTGCAGCAATCGATGCACCAGTACAATACTTAAAATTACAACTGGCTGGTTACTATATGCATACTGTATAAAATGTGGTTAACTCTGTGAATCTTCAAGCCCCTCCATTATCTTTGAATGAGCACAAATCCAATTATAGAAAATTTCACACCTTTAATAACAGAAGAGGTAAATATCAGCCACTGCCATCAGCAAATAGCAGCTCATTCCTGTGTTCAGTGCATTTCTTAAAATTATTAAACAGTGTCTTAAAAATAAGATTAGCCATGATTATACATTTTCTATGCATCATGTATCGCACATTGAGTTTACGTGCAATACATTTGGCACCATTTTTCAAAGAATCTCACCAAATTTACAAGGCAATTTTTCCTTGGTTTGGGAATATGGGGCTAATTTCCAGTGTTTGAATAGCACTGATGAAGTGTCCAAATCAGCTTGACTACTTCTAAGCACAGTACATGTGAAAGAGAAACCCACTTGACTTGTTTTTTCTTCATTAAGCCACTCATGTCCCTCACTTTTTCTTCATTAGCAGGTTCTCCAGTGTCTTGTTTTGCCTCCCTTTTTCTATCACTCTGTCCTTTCTTTATCCAGACCTCCCTCTGCATTTGTTTCTCTTCTTTCTTTATTTTTCTCTGTGGGTGAGATACTCTTCTTAGATCTTCAAAGCATTACCCTGTGCTTTGTTCCCCTGCATCTCCATGTGCTGATGAGCCTTGAATAACATACACAGCCAACAAACCTTCAAACGTGCCTGGCTGCCATCTTACATGGTGGGTTGATGCACTGTGTCGTTGTTGTTAGGTGCTCTCGTTTTCTGATGGAGAGAGAGCCAAAATAGAGAGAGGTTTGGCTCTTTCATGAGGTGGGTCTAATTCTACTCCTTTGTGGAAGGGTAGGAATTGTGAGATATACTCTCTCATGTTTTCGTGCTCTCTTGCACTCTCTGGCTGTCTCTCTTGCTCTCTTGCCTTCTTGTTTTCTTTCTTTTGTTACGTTACACTCCCCCATCCTCTCTCTGTCTTTTCCTCCTTGCTTTGTGAGTATGCTGAATGCAATCTGAATCATGATGTTTACTCTCTTAAGTCAGAATTCAAATGTTCAACACACATTACACTGTTACTTTTGCACGCTTTGGAAGCATGTAGCCTCTCTAACATGTATGTGACTCCTTCTCTGCATGAGGTCTGAGACTGATCTGTCCAACTGAAGCAAACGTGAGCATATTTTTAAGAAATATAAAGACCAAACAAGCACAAGTCAGTAACGAGTAACAAGTCAAACGTCAAAAGGTGAGGGAGGGCTTATTTCAGGCCATTGTGTCCAGCCTCCTCCACACATACATATGTGGTTTCAGGGCTTTGTTTACATCCCTTCTTTGTCCTAGTATCCACATATCTCACTTTTCTTTTTTTTAGCTCTCTTGCTCAGTTGTTTCTGTCTTCTTTTGCCACATAACAGCCTTGAATCAGAGTGCTTGTTCCGCTGCCATCCACTCCATTTCCCTTTTGATGATGCAACACGGCGCGATAGCTCGACCTTTTAAGCACTTCACAGCACTCCTCCTTTTTTTCCCCCTGTCACCAAATTTCATTAACACTTGACCGTTAATCCAAATTGAAAAGTTCAAATTGTTAGGTTATTGATAAACTCTTCTGATGCCATGGAAGGAAAATAGCACTACGCTTGTGTATCCACATGGAATATAGCAATCTACCTACGCTCCCACTTACCAAAGCAGCCATTGATTTGGGGAGTCTATTGCTCTTGTTCCCCAGCTGTCAGATATTACTTTGCTTTTGTCTTCTCCGTATCTTCCACAGTGTAGTACCTCTCCCATTAGCCGACAATAAAAGTCATCTAATTAAGGCTGGGATGGGCCATGACAGGCCAAGGAGTCGGGCCAGTCCTCCTTTAATGTGAAGCGGCCATTGATTGGTCCATGGATCCATAATGTAATCTGCATGCCAGTGTCTAAGTATGGATCCGCACAGAAGAAAGATGAGAACAAGGGAGCAAGTTAGAGAGATGAGAAAAGAGACCCAGGTAGTATATTTGAAATAGGTTTTCACTTATTTCAGAGAGGTGATGGCTTGACAGAAAGAACACAGCCTTGAGTGAAAGAGAACCAGAACCCAAATGGAGACAAAGTAGTAGAAAATAACAGCAGCCAGAGTGTCTCTTGGCAGGCTTAAGAGTAAGAGAGAGTGAGGGCATGGGGGTTGACAGAGGGGGACAAACAACAGGGCAGGAAAACAAGGTTTTCAAAAGGGGAAAATGAAACAAAAAGTGCCCCCACGCTGTTAGGAAGCATCCCAGGCAGGCCGTCCTTCCTCCTGTCAATGAAGAGATGAAGCTGAGTGCACCCTATCGTAGTCCCCCACTTTGAAGTTGTACTTGTCATGTCAGACATAAAGCGGCTAGCAACACCGTCTCTATTGTCAGTATTTCATGAAGTAGGAGAGTTCACTATATTTTAACAGTGTTTCATATGCAAAGAATGCATTTGTCTCAGTACAAAGCCGACCCTCATGAATGAATCCAAAGTAACATAGTGTCTATTGTTTTCTACTATATGTATTTTTTCTTTTTTATATCAGGTAAAAAAGATCGGTTTCATAGATGATACTGTAAATTGTGTGACATATAAGATAGTGTCAGCATTTGTTCAAAGAAACATTTAACATGAGAAACAGCGTCAATCTCCTTATTCCACTTTCATGTTAAGTCTTGAAAGGTTTGTCTTGGCAAACAGGATCTTATGGTAAAATATTAGGGCGCATAAATCTAATTAATTTGTGACAAACGTTTATTGTTTGCAACATTTATATTTTCATCATTTTGCAGCTATTGAACATATCTCAGTTGATTTTTGTGTTTTGTGCATAATCAGTTGAGTTTTCTCCAGGTTTTTTCAGCTTGTTTCATGCTATTGGAATTTGTGGACCATTTCTTGTAGATTTTTTGAGACAAATAGCAGTATTTTGTGTTGGACTTACACACAGCATATATTTACCCATAAAGACCCAGTACTACCTTTGTGGCAGTTCCCAAATGCATTTTTCTCTCCATCTAACCTTTCTTCAGTGATTTATCACCATTTATTACAACATTATCCTCTCTATTTGGCATTTTTTCAGTCAAAATAAGGTATTTTCCATGATTTAATTCACTGATCATATAGATGTTCATAAAAGCTTAGATTAAAGTTGAGGGTTATTATATCAAAAATCGAAAACTGAAGAAAATGACTTTTCCAATAAAATATAGCATTAACTGAACATAAACCCAGTGGGTGTGATTTATCAAACTCCATGGGTTTTACCAGTGAAATAATGTTGCAGAAGATGATGGTGTTTCCATGGTAACTACGGAGCCTCTGACCGTCCAAATGGGTCATATCTGATGACCACGAAAAGATGAAAAACTGTATTTTACACCAATTATTTAAATGTATTGATAGGATTAGTGGATCAACAGGTATTAAACATTTAAGACCAATAAATGGTTTTGGTCACCGGTGGCTTTTGGGGACTTTATGGGTTAATATCATACACTCATTTTAGTTAGTCTTTTGTCAGTTACAAAAATAATACTTGATATTCCTCATAAAGAAGAAGAAATGCCACTGTATTCCTTCAGTAGAATCAAAGGGAAAATAAAGCAACTTTTTTTGTGAGCATATGTTGTCATCTTAGTGGTCAGAGAATGGATGAAAATAAAACTAAAATGTACACGGTCAAGCATGTCTTCAAATTTAAATTCATTTTATCGCAGCTGAAGCACAGGTTCATTATATCCCTGCCGGATCTGCCGCCGCCAGATATCCTTCGTGTTAACGCTATAACTTGAAAATATTGGGTTTAGAAATTCTATATTTTCCATATCAATGAATATCATAAAGAAGAAGAACTGATTAGATTTTGGACGATTTACCATTTTTAGATTGGCCACAAGGGGCCGCTCAAAAGTTTAAAATCACTAATCACTCTTTGTTCACATCTCTGGAACTGTTTATCTAATTCATTTCAAATCAAATACAAATGAAAGGTCATGACCTGGGGATGCCTCACGTCATGACATCATTAAGGATAGGAGGTGTTTGAGGATATACCCCTAGTCGTCGCTTCTGACAGCATAAGCCCAGTTAAGGATTGGGGGTGTTGGGGGATATACCTCTTGCTGTCACTTCCGACGTCGTAAGCCTCGTTTCAAAATGGAAAAAGGGGGAAAAAAAGGGAAGCTTTAGGCATTTACACAAGTCAGCAGGCATCACTTAGTAAGGGGCAAACAGAGGTAAAAGGAAAAAAATGTGGTGTCCAACTAGAGGTATGTGCAAAGTCAGAAAGGTTCAGAGATGTGTCCTTGTAGGTATTAGGGGAGATGGAGGGGATAAGGAGTAAGAAGTGCGACATCCCTGTATGACAGAGCAACTAGAGTGCTGTGGAAATTGGTGTATGTGTGTGCTTTAGTCTGCCTTTTTTTTTTTTAAACCAAGACTCTTCAGATCCCTAGATGCACACATTTCCTCAAGAAGCTACTTACAGCTTTCACAAATGCAGAAAAAATGGCTCTTTAGCTCTACAGCCACACGCATCTTCTTCAGGTACATTTGCAGCAGATACATGAAATTTTTAGTCCGATCTTAGGCAGTCAAAGCTTTCTGTCATCCAGTTTTGTAAGTATTTTACATTGGTTTAAATAGTTTACTTAGGAAGCAAAACACGCTTTAAAAGCAGCACCACTCTTGTTAAGATTAGATGAGGTTTGTGTTTTTGTGTAAGTTAACTGCTGCTCTTGTTGTACACAGTTTTATGGATCCAAAGTCAGTCTCTGTTTGTGTTGACTGCAGTGACCCTGTTATGTTTTTAGAAATAGAGTGAGCAATTAGGCTGCTGTAGAAGTCCTCTCTCATATTTGCAATACAACCAATAAATCCTGGAGTTGTTTTGGAATACAGGAGATGATAAGATTTTTAATGTCAAATATTGACATTCATATGTTGTGTGATGTACAGACATGTTTGTAACTGAAATGGAAAGTGTGGATTTAAGTTTTTGTGTGGAACATAACTGCAGTGAAACAATCAAGAAAAAGTTTTATTTCTGTGGTTTCACTTTGTTCTGCCCAATACTGCTATTGCTCTTTCGCTTGCTTGGCCATTATCATCGTCTCTGCCTCCCTCACTCTGTTCCAGTTTTGCGCTGTGATACATATGCATGCTCTGAAATTAATGAAATTATGCATAACTTATGAGATTCAACCGCCAAGCACCAGCATATAAATATCTGATAGCAACATAAGATTTTCATATGACACTATGTTTGTTACCTGATATTGTAAACAGACTGTCTGTCTCAGTGTCTGAGTCAACAGAGGGAGAGAAAAGTAAAATGTCATTATTATTTTGTGTTATTTTCTGGACTGTTGTGGAAATTCAGTTAACACTTTCAACACATTTATTGTTCCTAATTGTAATTTACATGATGATTGTTTTGAAATTCAGACACACTTAACATGTAGGCCTGGGTTTTCTTATTATTTAGTTTATGTTTCAGAGGGTGACAATCAGTTCTGTTGGCTTTGATGGTTTTATTGAAAATTTGGGACTCAATGGAAGATGATTTCTTCCGTAAAGTACAGAGTTGCTATTAAACAACAGGATCTGAATATACATCCTCTGTATTGACTCTGCAGTAGTTGTGTCAGTATCAGTAGTAGTATTATTTTAACATTCCTTATTTCAAGCTTCAGCTTTAGAAAAAAATGCATATCTTCATGATTAATTACAGCAAACTGTTCTATGATATAGAGGAGGATTGTTGAACATGTCCTGCTCTGTCTGCATTAGTCTATTCATCCTAATGCTTGTGCTGGTCTTAATGTATGGTTTTTTCCATATGTGACGTAGTACAATGCTTAGCCTTCTCTCATTATGCTTTGCTGCAAATTAAGCTGGCAGTCTCTAATGCTCTAGTTATACAGGGGCTGTCTTAGAAAGACATATGAAAGCTGGTGATGTCGCACGTATGGCACAATGGAACCTATATCTCTATGAAGGACTGCACTCTGATTTCCTTTGAACAAAAACTGGCTGTGTTCTCTCACAGTCAGTGTGTGGCCTGGGTCACTTATATACCAACACACACGCGCAACTTCTGCATTGTGTGTGAGCAGGGGTGCGGCATTGCAGATAGACTGGCTTGGTGAAGCACCCTGGGACAAAGCTGGGAAGATGGAAACATACTGTCAGTCAGCTGTGATGAAATGCCTGCAGGAGTGTAACACCAAACACACACACACACACACACACACACACACACACACACACACACACACACACACACACACACAACAAACCAGTGAGTTGAACTCCAGAAAATACAGACAGAACTCAGACCACAGCTGGTGACATCTATACATGGGAAGAAATGAGATTCTTTAACTGAATGACCCCTGATTCGAGTTAAAATGTTTTGTTTTGGGTTTTTTTTAAACAAAAATGCACCAAATCTCTTTGTTTAAGGCCAAGCTTTTAAAATTCATTGCCATCTGTTTTCTGCCGTACCTTTCCCTGTCTCCCTTTGTCACATTACTCCCTCTCTGATCTGTTGTTTATTTACTGGCATGGAGCTTTGGCCGTAGTACATAGCGTACCATATCATGCTGCGCTATGCCATGCTCATTTGTATTTCAACTGAATCCTCACATCAGGGGATTATAGTAATGAACTGCCTTGTAACATGGGTAGTCATAGAAGGACAGTACTGAGTTCTGAACGCTTGATACGTTCAAGTATCATTATTACAGAAGTCCTCCCCTCTTTCCCTCCTTCTGTCCATCTGTCTGTTTGTCCATCTATAGATTGAACAATCTTTGGAGTGGATCTCGGCCAGTAGGCTGTTAACTACTATCGGCTTCTTTCTCCCCATGGTCTGGCCACTGTTGGTCGAGCCTTCTATTCCAAGTCTCTCTCTGATTAACGGCTGTTATTAGCTCTAATGAGCTGCTTAGTGATTGCCCGAGCACAGCTGCTGACATCCAGCAGGAACACTGTCTATTCTACTTTGGTACTTATCTACTTCTGCTTTCTCTAATTTCTCCTGCTTTAATCATTTGGCGAAGGCATTGTTTTACTCAAGACAGGTTGAGATTTGTTCTTCAATTTTCTTTGACGTTGTCTCTCTTTGTGTCTCTCTCGATTTGAGCCGAGTCTTGGTCTCCACTCTTATATTTGGTTTAGAATGCAATCACAGTGTTTCTCAGGTTAAGTAATAGCATTTGGCCTGGAGAAATTGAATCGAGCTTGTGGTTTTGACCCTCAGTCTCAGTCTTTGTCTGCCTTTTTCGGCATGAATGTCTCGTTTATTCCTCTGAAGTATGTTCTTTACCTTAAGACTTTTGATCATTGTCATTTACATTCATTGTCTCCATCTGTCACATAAAGTAGGTGTTGCTAGGTTTCCTCATATATCTAGCCTATATCTTTCTTGACATGTATGTGTGAGTATGCATTTTCAGGCAGCCAGAATGGAAGTATTATAATGAAACTGCAATTTACTAAGGGATGTTTTTCATTTGTTGTTCTTTTAATAATTGTGTGCTATTAACCTCATTTGGCCTTGGGTGGACACCACAAAGATCACTGTCAGTGGTTGAAAATAGGATATATGAAGCTTAAAATCAATAGTTCATCTGCATCCAGCTTGATCTTATTTCCCAGCATTACCAGAGATACTCTCATCGCTCCTGATAAAAAGCAATAGAGCTCAGAAATGATCCAGAGAAATAGTTCTGTCAAAAAATGATTTATCTTCTGTGAATAATCGCAGGGGTTATTGAATATTTTTAGATTAAGTTAATTACTTGACTATAAAAAGCCATAAATTGAAGCTCTCCTCAACGAAAAGCTTCAGATCTCTCCATTTCTCGTTCTCTCTGTCAGCCGTGTGATTGAAAAAAAAAAAAATCTGTTTTATCATTCTGTCACCAGCGAGACGCGTTCCGCTTGACCTGATGCAATTGGAGGCAATTGAAACAGTCATCTTACCGTGCTGCTGCGCTGGTGGTGTGTGGTGTTTTGAGTTGCATCATGTCCATGTGCTCATACATGCACTTGTGCACAAAGACAAACACAGACACAGAATTCTGGGCACTTTTGAAACAAATGCAGTCATGTACGAAGGCGCACACAAAGGATCTGGACAAGCACACACACACACACACACACACACACACACACACTTCTCCAACACCCATATATAGTCTAGTGTTGTGTACGCTGCAGCGAAGGAATGTGCCTCCCTTGAGGTGTCTCTCACCGCTCTGCACGTTGACTGTGTGTTTAAATGTGTCTGCTGCCGTTCATAATGTCTGCTTATTACTGATCCGCTAATGTTTTTTCTTCCTAACTAAGCCTGCAGATTACACACACTAATGACTTAATGGACTGATCCTTCACTTACATCTCAGGAAACCTTCCGTCTGCTCCCAAATGTGTCTCCTGCATTAGGTAGGCAGATTTAGTTCATGTCAACTGTAATAGAAACTTTTAATGATTAAAAAGGTATATATGTTACATTTAAACCTTTTTTGTTCCCTTTTAATACATGTACTGTAAACCATATCTCTTGACATATAATTTGCTTATCTTTACTCATTGTTTATTAAAAGGGGAAATTAAAATTACTTGAAATTCATACTAAAAATGCAACCCCGTGGTTTGACAGTTCGATAAATGTTGTTTAAACACCCATATGCTTACGCTAAGCTCCTGTTACTAATAGAAACACCAAATCAGAGTAGTTGCCTCTGTTGTCTTTAAATTACTGTGATTTCAGCCAGTGTTCCATATCAAAAAATAATATACAGATTACTCAAACTAAATGGATAAGATGTTTTTCATTAAAATGCATTTGCTGAGTTTTGCTTAACTTCTAAAACTGCTCAATGTGACTTTATGCGGTGTATTTAAGATAGGATAATATGAAAAGAATGCATTGCCCTACTATGGGTGTATAAATTACAGGTTAAAAAGAGAGAACAATGTATTTGTCTTTGGATTACTGAACTGCATGGCATATCCATTTCATGGAGCATACACATAAATAGGAGGTTATTTTTGATACATTCTTATTCGTCCAATCCAGATACGCATTTTGAAACCCACACTTTACTACCACAGTGATATTTTGGTAGTCCTCTGGACCCTTCTTAGTGAAAAGTGCGTTCACATTGAACTTCATGTGAGAGCCCTTCTATGAATTATAACTAACTGAATCATCTCTTGAGCATTCTGCTGCTCCAGGTATTTTTGTCCAATTTCTGTGGAAGCAGTAAGTGGGATCAGAATACACACAATAGAAATCCCAGTCCATTTAGTGTATCTATGGTGTCACCATGGTTGTGTGACTTTAAGGCCTGTCAGCAGATATACTGCACACATCTGTGCTGTACAATCGCACCCCAGGCCAGCATGAAGGGT
The DNA here is from genome assembly GCA_029814465.1 of Ostorhinchus cyanosoma. NCBI lineage: Eukaryota > Metazoa > Chordata > Actinopteri > Kurtiformes > Apogonidae > Ostorhinchus > Ostorhinchus cyanosoma. The sequence continues at coordinate 28,324,039 of JAPTYQ010000005.1, read as the reverse complement.
GAGGCTGTGGCAGCCTTGGAGTATGAATAAAGATATTGGCTGCTATAGTAACAGTTAATGCGTTGTGGTGGCCTTAATCAACATTAAACACTTTAAGCGTCCTCATACAAGACTCCATCATACCTCAGGGCAAGTGGATCATTATGTGTGCACATAGGCAGATATGGTATTAATAGCTGTATTCCATTTGATGTCAAGGACTTACATTATCTTGCCAACAGCTGTGGAGCCCGCTGTTTGATGTATGGACACACATCTTATAGTGCAGATAGTTGGAGATGAGAACATTGCTAGAGTGATTGTGTAGATTTTATGGCCTAAAGCATTCCTTATCACTGGTGAGGCTGAAGTTCAATGCTTTGAATGAGTAAGCTTAGTGGTGCTCTTTGAGGAAAATCCTTGTAACTTCTTAGAACTGTGAAATAAAGACACTGGATAACTTCCTATTGACTTGCCTACTTGGAAAGTAGACAGTGGGCTTTGGATGAGTCTTATAAAACCAGAGGTTTGTGTAAATCAAGGTATATGTTTTAGGAGAAAGTAAGATTCATTCAACACATCCAGAATGAAGGCAGTGCGTCTCAGCTCCACTCATATCACTTTCTCTTGTTCTCTCACAATCAAACACATACACTCTTACCCCTCCCTCCCTTCTTTCACCTCCAGCTGTCTATTTTCATATTCTCACATCTTGTGTCTCACACCATCATAATTCCATTCTCATTGGCTTTAATCTCCTTTGACAGCATACATTTGTGTGTTTGTGCTTGTGAATGTCATTTTCTATACGTGCTGTTAGTGTGTTGGTGACACCAGAACTGCCAGGTTGAGTCTCCCCTTAATTATCCAACTGTTTGAATGCCACCTCTCTGGAAAATGTTCCTCTCATTAACAGCTATGTTATCACACTAATTGTGTTACGGTGGGGAAATCACATGGGGGGGTGGAGGACTGTCAGAAGTACGTGGTGGTAGAAGTATGACATGTCTTGCCAGTAGGTACCCTGTGTCTCCTTTTTAAGTCTGAGCCTTCTGCTGCATCACTTTGGTGTCATTCTGAAGGTGGAAGGAGGGTTGTGACATGTTTGGAGTCAGCAACAAAATTGTACATCATTACAGTCATTAGATTTAACCTGAATCACAGCTGTAAATTGTAAGTAATGACTGCTTCACTCCATGTGATATTATAAGCTGTGGATGCTGAAATCTTGTTAAAACCAACAGCATGCTCTCTGGTGGTCTGCAACTTAAGTTAGCTTGTGATTAATCTAAACAAACAGAAGGATGTCAAACAGGACTGTATTTTTTTATTGCCAATTGCTGTTTGCTCAGACACACACTCCCTCCCATGCTCAGCACACACACTTTATGATTACATCAGGCTAAACTAGCTCGTTTATCATCTTACATCACATTAACTTGTGGCCCATAGTTGTAGAGGGCAGATGGCAACACTTGCATGAGTGTGTGTATTGTGTGTACCTGTGCGCGCCCATGTGACTGAATATGTAGGTGCACGCACTCAGTCTCTGGAGGTGTAACCCGGCTCTGCATGCCAAGCTGTGCCAAGTGCTCGCAGCTGGCAGCGACCAAGCAGTTGGTCTCCCTGGACAAGTTGCCCCCTGCGCCAGGACAAACAGGAAATGAGCCCTGGGGCCTGGCAGGAAACTGGCTACAGCCAATAGGAAGAGAGGTGAGGAAGTGGGAAGAAAGGGGGGAGGAGAACAGCTTGGATAGACCCGAAAGCAATAGCAGCAGAAGAGGTGTCAAAGTGCTGTGTAGGAGAGGAGAAGGGAACAAGAGAGAAGACACTACTGACACACCAAAGGAGAGATCGAGAGACTATCACAGGAAAGTCGAGGTATAAAAAGGGAAGTGAGTGATGCATTGATGATAGAGACATGAAGTGGCAGAGCTGAACCTGAAATTGAGATTAAGAGCTCAACTGAAATTTGATTTCTTGGAGACAGCTGCATCCCAAAATTAAATCTCTCTTTAACTACTCTTTTTGTGGGAGTGTTGTCTGTCGCTACAGAGATCAAACATCAAAGAAAGTGTATGATGTTTTTCCTCTCTCACGCAAATAATTACTGCTCCATGATCAGTGTGTTCGCTTTTTCTGTGTACACAGACATTTTTGTGCATGCGTGCGGTGCTTCCTGCCAATGTTTCTCAGTCTGTGGTCTGTGTGTGCTCTTCTGCCAATTTGATCACACATCGCTTGTCTTCCAAGGTGGTCTTTGGGTGCTACATGCAAACCTGTGTTTCTTTCAAAAGTTGGCTTTACCCAACAAGTTCTGCATTCTCAAGGTGAGCTTGTGTCGGATTTTAGTTTCCCTGCAGCTGACACTAGCTCTGAAGAGCTTTAGAGTATTATTTGGTGAAAGATTATTTTGGAGGCACATCTCACACAGAACTAATGCCAGTGAGATTCCCATTCTCTGATGTGGGGTTCAGTGAAGCTTGAACCTCCAGAAATTCCCATGGTTCTTCTTTGCAAAGCAGTTCCTCAGAGACACGGATCATGTCCCAGACATGTATTGTCAGCTGGTCCTTGGTTTGAAGGCAAAGCTGCAACTGAAATCACCAAGAGAATATCCTAAAGGAGTCTTTACTCATTTGTGGATCTATAGGAACTAATTAGCATTTTGTTCTTTTTGAAGTTAGGTCATGTGAGACACATTATTTGTTGAAGTATTCAATGTGGCCTAATGATGCTTTTTGTTATGTATGTTACCAAGAGGTTTATAGTTTGAAGGTGGATCATGTGGTCATCAAAGCTGGGTCCACTTACACATTCATTATACATGTACTTTGATGCTATATACTGACAAAACATAACAAAAACAAACAAAAAAAATCTACTTGGACCACCAGAGCATGAAAATGTCTAATGACATGAATATTTGTTTGTTTCAAGTGTACTTGACCACGTAAAGCTGTCTGTTGGTCTCCCTCCACTTATCCTTTACTTGTGTGTGTCCTTGTGGTTTGGATGAGCCATACCCATCTCCAGTACAAGCCACTGGACTCTTGGATGCCATCCCTTGTAATCTGCTCCTGAGTCAAGGTCTGGGTTTGGAACTAAGCCTGACAGCTAGGCTTTAGACACGACAAAGACTGATTTGAGACTTTGGGACACTCTGGGTCTCCCACAACAGCAGAGCAATGGCACTTCACCACCTTGTTAATCAGCAGCAACACCCTGCAAAATGCCAGCCAGCCTGTTCGCAATTAATCTTTTCAATTACAAATTTAATGCCATCACTATTGGACAGAGCCACTGCATCCCAAAGAGAAGTCTGTATTTATGCACCCTTATTGTTTTCTGCATCACTACAGATGAGCTATCAAACTAAATGCTGACTTCAAATTGGTTGGATGCTTTCCCCCTTTTGCTTCTTGTTGTTGATTGTAGTCTGCTGTGGCTTCAGTTTAAAAAGGGAGAAAATATTGAACAGTTGTATTTCTTCAGCTGTCTCTGATTGTACTATTTTCTTGATAGATGACTTGTTCCTCTCTGGTTATGTTTACACTTGTCGTCTCAATGGGATGTTAGATTAAGTCATAACAACAGGATTTCATCGGATTACATCTCTGTAAACGTGTGCTAATATTGGTCTGATATGTGTCCTGCAGCAATATTTAATTGTACTTCTCAGTGTTTCTCTACAGTTGTGTTAGTATTGCGGGCAAGATGAACTATACTGACATCTAATCACAATGCAGACTTGACCACTTCCATATCTGTATTATCAGATCTAGTAGCCATACGAGTGAAATGTGATTTGTGTGCGTCCAGGCACCCTCATCTGTCCTGGAGTGATAGGATGAAAGGTCTCACTGAAATGAAGAAACCATAGCCTCTCTCTCCACTCTCTCTCTATTCTTACCTGACTTCAAGCAGACAAGACAATGATGAGAGCATGGCAGGGTGTTGAATGAGCATACGCACACACACACGCACACACACACACATTGTAGCTTTGTAGTCTTGGCCCACTGCCGGTTCCTGGACTGTGTGTCTGTATGTCAGACTGAGCATGCTCATTACAACCTTGACAACATTCCACCGGGGTTGCCAGGGATACCAAGCAGAGCTGCCAAATACTGTGTTTGTGTGTGAGTGTGTGAAATCATTATGTACCAAACTCCAGTGTTTTAGTAATATGACAACACATACACACACACACACACACACACACATTCTTTTACTCTTTATTTCTTTCACTCTCTTTTTCCCCTTTCCCTGTCTCTGTATCTCTATGCCCCCCTCTCTCTTTTTCCCCTCTCTAGATCATTGTTAATCAGTCTCGTCCCATCTCCTCTCCACTGCCTGTCAGTGGCTTGTCAAAAGCCCGTCAAAGCCCATGCAGTCCGTCACACACTGCTGCCGTTAATGACATCTGATGACACCCATTGTTGAAGTCACCCACTGGAGATGACTGGGGACTCACTGTGCTTGCTGCTTGAAAATTATTTCTGCTGTGCAGTCTCACAGCGTTTATGAATACATCTGAAACTATTTATGTTTGAATAAATAATTACCATTATATGCATTGATACTACCTAATACAGTTATACATTTATATGCATTCTGTTGTCTGGCTCATTTTATATTTACAAGTGTGTTAATAACTTCAATGACTATACTTTAAGAAATGTGTCTAAAATCTTAAAATTCAACCAATATATATATAAAAAAAGAAATAAGACTGTAGAAAATAAGTAAATGTTGCACCATTAATGTTGTTTGTCTTATAAATTGGTCAGTGTCTGCGTACAAGCTGAGATGTTTTCTAAATGTTTGAAAGTTGTTTTGGACTAAAGGTTAAATTGCTGTTTTCAGTGTTCTGACTCAACTGTTCTGTTAGACCAGACACAATCAAACTCCATCCACATCTTTCAAAAACCTGCTCAATCTCTCTCGCTCTCTGTCTGAGTGGTGGGTCTCTTATGCAGGTAGATCTGAATCCTCTATCTGTTTTTTCAGACTTTATCTCCTGGTTTTCTTCAGACCACGCCACCCCACCCCACCCTCACCCCCAATTTTTTTTTGGCCCTTTCCTGTAACCATGTCTTTTTCTTTGTCCATCTCTTTACCCTGACCTGCTTATTTCTACCTCTCTCTCTTTCTCTTCTCTAGAGGAGGAAGTGGAAAACTTTGACGTGTCCAGTCTTCAAGAAGAGGCTCTGAGGAACATTGAGGCTGACAGTTTTTGGTGCATGAGCAAACTGCTGGACGGCATCCAGGTAAGCATGTGTGTTCAAAAGATGTAGAGATTGGCCAAGAAGAAACGGCGATCTGAAATACATGTGGTCTGATACGGCTTAATAATTTGAAACCAGGTTATTTTAAATGTATTAATAAAGGCATGTGAACTGGCAACACCATACACTTTGAGTTTTTAAGAGACAGGTGCTAACGTGCCCTTGCACATGCCCACCTAAGCATACATAGTGCATCTGCGATATGCATATACACGAACACTAAGATGTGTTCGGTCAGAGGGTCACACCTGTGCACACAACACGACTGAATGTCATTTTCTGTAATCGTCACAAAGCCACATGTGAATTTATATGGAAGTCCACTTGATATCCTTGTGTTTTTCTCTGCATTTCTAAGCTCAATTTCAGTTTGTACTGTGAATGTCAGTGTTGTGCATTAATGTGTGAAGCAGCTTTTCTGTGTGGGTTTAAGAAATGTGATTGTCTTGCATATTCTAAAGCAGGCTTGAGTGTCTAGAGACCAGATAATTGCACACAGACCATAGCACCAAACTTCATTTTGTTTCATCATTTCTTCCCAAACCCTTTGCCCACCCGTTCTCTTAATCGACCTTGCTCTCAGCGGTCACGGTTGAGCCATCTGTCAATTCTAAATGTGCCTGCTCGCCAGGGCTGGTAGTAGATATGCCCTCAACACTACACTTCCCATCCTAAACAATGCCTCAGTGTATGTTTTTTCTTTTTTTTTTAATCTTATTTCTTTTGCTGATTAGGACAAAGAGCATTGTTTCTGTATTTATCAAAAAGGGGGATATTTAATCAATCCTTTTAAAAAATGTCTTAGTTGTGTCACATTTAGTACCTCTATAAGCGTGTTTGGCTCAGATAGCCTTGATATTACTCCAGTCACTATTTTTTGGCACTGTTATAGAAGCATTTGCCAGTTGGGTCAATAACCTTAATCTAAAGTAACACTTAGCAGGAATTCTTAGAGCAGTTTGGTCGTAACATGTATTGATCAGACAATATGCTTATTGTTGCATGGAAATTAGTGCAGTTGTTAAAGATTATTGATACTGAAGTATTAGTTAGTAGGGTAAGGGTTTTAATGCTTGCTGTATGTTGTTTAATACATCTGTAATTTCACAAGTAGTTCAATTTTTATATAAAGCACTTAAAGTAAAGTCAATATATCATATAGCCTTACAGCAAATGTAATTAATAGTAATGAGTATGTGTTGTGAAAAAGTGCAAATGACCATAAATAACACTCAATTGCTAGGCTATTAATTTGAGAAATTAATAGACACTGAGCCTTCCTACCCCTGAGAGAGGAAGATGGCGTGATTGCAGAGCTTGAGAGAAACAGAAGTATGAGTGAAGAATAGAGTGTGTGTCTTTGTGTATGCTTTTATATGTGTATGTACAATGTTGTCCCCATGCTTGTGTTTGTTTGCGACCTTGGCTACAAACTAATTATGTGCAATGCACCAGGGAAGCCCATGTTTCCCCCCTAATGCTTTCTAAACAATCTGACGGAGGCTGAGTGCCTCAGCGTCGTAATTAGTTAGTGATCCTTGCTCTGACCTCGTCTCAAACCCTCTCACATCCACCATACACTATTACACTTAACTGAGGGCCTGAAGGTGGGGTCTGGGGGTTAGAGTCTGTCCATGAAATTACATTTGCTCACTGCCTTTTAAGCACCTTATATACCAGTATTTTCTCTGGAATGGTGCCACACTGGTATCCACTGGTTTTAGACTAGTTTGTATAAAGCATTGCCTGCGCTCATCAATTTGTTCCATGCTTGGGAGATTGTGGGCAGAGAAACTGTCTTTACCCCATTTATTCACAAACCACAGCTGCTGTGATTTTCCTACAATTTAATATAATTACCTGGTGTTCAGTGAAAATACTTTAGAAAGTTTTTTCTTATCTTTTAATACAGTAAATTGGCCATTAGCTTGGGTTTTAGTGTCTCGCTGCCATGGTCTTCTCCCACCTAAAAGTGCTATTTTGGCTGTCAATTCACTTAAGCAGCTTCTTTAATGAGCTTCAGCTCTAATTGGCAGCACAGCAGCCCCCTCCTCTAAAGGAGCAGTCTAAGATAAAAGCTATGTCAGTAGCATCAGTTGACTCCATGAAAATCAAATGTCTGTATTGACAAAATAAGAATGACTTGGAAAAATAACTTATGAAAGATGTTTTCTTTTGTGATTTTTTTTTTCCAGTTCAAAAGCTGCAATCTGTTGAATTGTCACATCCGTGGATCACCCTTTTAATGTCTTCAGACTGAAAGAGCACCATTTTTAACTGGTGTTTTACTGATGAAATTAAAGCTGAAGTCTAGGCTGACATCCAGGACTAGACACCCATACACTGAACATGCCCCTCCTTTGCGTCTGTCTATAGTGAGTGACAGTTTCAGGGCTAAATGAGTAAAGACAGCTATTTCTTTGTCCTGGCATGATGTGTAAGGCACTGTTAACTAGACAAGCATTGGCATGTGTGTGTGATCACAGGATAATCAACAAAATAAGTGCACAGCACATTTGCATATCAAACATGCACCCCACAAGAGCCTCATCTATCTGACATGATCAAAAAACATGGCACAACTAGAAAGAGCAACATTAATCATAATCAAACGGACCAGTGTTTAGTATTGTTTTTGATTATCTTGCAAAGTGCTTTTTTGGTGCAACTCTACCTTTGACTCTAGGATTCATTAACACAAAACACACAGAAATTAACAAAAACCTTTGCAGATCAGTCCATTTGCCCATTTCAGACATAACTCTGTTAAATTGACCCCAATGATACTCCAGTCTTCAGCAGCCAATTAGTCCTGTACTGTGCTAAATTGGACGGCGCCTCTGGCAAACTTGACTAATTTAACTTGTTAAAATGATTTTCTATGTGGTGTTTTAATGAATTTAAATGGAGCTGTCATCTTTGCCAAATATTGTGATGTTGATTTAAACATTTATGTTAATCCAAAATCATGATTTATTATTAACTTCAGCAATAAAGCTGTCAGTCAGAGCTACAGTAATTTAATCTTTGTCACATTGTCTAGGTTGAGACAGCTGGAAGTGTTCCCAACCGGTTCATTCAATATGTAGCATATGTGGTGTCCGTGGACAGCCAGTGTCAGTAAGGGAAATGAAGTCAAAAAGTTTAAAAAGTCCATTATTCTGCTAGCACACCCCCGAGGCCTCTCAGTTTTAAAGCTAGCAGATGAAAACCTGCCTTTTATGCTAATTCTGCAGATATGCCTTTTACAGCAGGGGCTCTTAAATGTATTTTCTCTGCAAAGGACCTAACTTTGAGGAATTTAATTTCACCCTAGGATCTGAACTTATTATATTTTCAACTGTAGCCTTGACAAGCGGGGGTCTGACATGAAAAAGCTTCTGCTTCTAGATTATTTCTCATGTCACTGCTCTGTTGCAAGATGCAGACTTATTAGGAAATCTTGGTTGTGCCCATGAGGCATAAAGTTGTATATTGTAATTGAATTGCAATATTACTATTATTTATAGTCCAATAGGAAGTAGTAGCTGTTGAGTACAGGAAAAAAAATCTTTATGCAAATTCAAGTGCTGTTTTGCAGCCTACTTTTCATCAACATGATTATGTTTTGGTTTAAATCAAGTACTGTGTGTCAGGTACTCTTGTGGCCTCTCACGGTTGAGATTCTTCAGAAGCTGAAAAGGCCGTCTATTAGGACACACATTTACTGTGCTTATGCTCATTGCATGAACTCTTCTGTAGTGAAGTTGCCAGCAAAATAAACAAACAGCTCCCTCTCTTGCTGTTCCGTGTCTGAGCTGCCTTGGAGCATGAGCCAATCAGAGTGTGTCTGTTCATTGTCAAGGCAACCATCTGTTTCCAGGGTGCCAGCTAGTGATGGGGTCTCCCTTGAGTGGGAACAGGGTCCGAGCACCGACGTCTAGCAGACGGTAGCCAGACCAAACCAGACGCTATGTCCTGTTCTGGTTTCCCCAAGGGTTCCCTCCTGTCACCTTATGCTGTCACTCAATCCACCCTCAGCACACACACACATGAGGAGTGTTCTGCCAGCTGGTCTGTCTGTGTGTCTGAGAACCGTAACAGCATGTTTGTGTATATTTTTATGTTTTTTTTTGTTTTTTTTTCAAATTGCTTTTCTTTCAGCTCTTTTTGCTCCACAACTTGGCTCTTAACATCTTTATTTAATAATCATTTTTATTCTGACAAACTCTACACCCTTGTAACGCCACTTTCTTCTATTCAGACAAATAATTTAAAGGACATCATGTTAGCTAGGCTTGCTTACATGCAGGTCAGTGGAGATGAAAGCAGTAACAGCTGCTGCAGAGAAGAGGTGAGGATAAGGGCTAAGGCTGGAAAAACAGGCGAAGGGAGATAGAAACAGACATTTATGTAATAAGAATGGCAGAAAGACATATGGTTGTTCTGTTATTCTGGCTGAAAACCTTGTTAGCAGAGAGAAAAGTGATAAACACGTCAGGGGTCACATAAGGCAGGCATGTTTGTTTATGAAGCAGAATTAATGCACAGAAGCAGCATCACTTAAATGATATGATAGTAGATATTGTCATACAGTGTGTTATTTGTCATAATTTGGTCGCTCAATCACTGATAAATACTCAATAAAGCATGACATTACTTCTTTTTTTTTTTTTACATTTATGTAATTTACAGTTCCATCTAAATGCCCAACTTGAAGAACCCGTTTAATGTACAGATAAACCACTGCTTAGACTTTGAAAAAATCTGTGGCAAGGGATTGGTTTTGGCCAAAACCAATACTTGTTTACGTTTAGAGAAAGATCGTAGTTGTGGTTAAAAAAAAAAAAAAAAAAAGAACTTTGTACTAGTAAGAAGACCTATATTGTCTGTAATTAACATGGTTATGCCTTCCAAACATTCATAGTTAAAAGAAGTTTATTGATTTATGGTTCTTTTAGTTTGCAGTGGAAAATGAACAATTGTGTTCCCTGTTAGTCCAATCAATTTATTGACATTTAATTGCCAGTAGTGTTTAAACATTTTGGGGCACTGCTGGTAGATGCCACCTTGCAATACTATGAGTTGTAACAGGCTGGTTTCTCAAATGTCCTGCAGGCACAGGAGGAATGACTGCAATCCACAGGCTCAACCACCTTACGTCATTTAGACTAGACACTATAAATCTGGGCAAATACACACACTTTGGCCTGTCCTCCCTTTGCTCTGAACAACTGTAATTGTCTACACCTTATCACTTGTCTCATATATATTAACTTTCTGTTTTTATCTCTCTCATACACACACACATGCACCAGTGAATGACAGATCATTGCCCTGTCCTTCAGTCCTCTATACAACACTGCGTGTCCATTATTGTCTACCCTTTATCTCGACCTGTCATCTCCCTCTCTGTTCACTGTCCTTATGTCTTTTTCTCTGTCTCACAAACACACCACACGTTGCAGCATTGTCGTGTTGGTTCCGTCCAACTTGCTGATAGACATCCGATGCCACAATAGGAGGCAATCTTAGTCCAGCGTGCAGCCATTGTTGTCCCTAATAGAATGGAAAAAGAGGTGAAGAGGAGCTATTGATTCAGCTGACTGCACGAAAAGGGGGCGAGAAAGACAACTTGAACAAAGAAGGGGAGAACAGGACGCTGTTGACACCTGGCAGGGAAAGATAGACTGTCCATTTGCTCATGTGTACAAATCAGAGAAAGTTCCATAGACTAGCTGGGTCAGATGTGGTAGATGGACAGATGGTGGGAGAAGAGGAGAATGTATGAATAATGAAGGAGCAAGAGTTGATTTCCTCCTGTTGCCTCAGCTGATCAAAGATCCGACATATTGGTTTTGACAAAGAGAAGGAGTTGGTAGAAGAAGGAAAGGCATAAGAATAGAGAAAATTGGAAATGTGACAAAAAATAAAGAAATTGAGCGGGTGAAATGAAGGAGTGGGGAGGGGGTGATGAGGACAGAAGGTGAGGAAACGTGAAGATTGAAAGGGATGAATGTAATTTGCGCTTCAAATATGCTGAGCAGTTGAAGACCGAATAAAACAAAAGAGATTTCTCTTTTAGGCGTCCATCAGATCCACGCCCCAAGTGGAAAGAAAACGAAAAAAAAAACCTACATCTAACTGAAATTAAACAAAATAAGAATCTGCAACAAAAAATAAACCACAGTGCCGCATGGAAGAGAATGAAACACCAGGGAACAAAGCAGTGGTGACATAATAGTATGTTCAGAACACTTAGTCAAGTCTAGCTTCATTAGCACCACCAAAGTGATGGAAATAGACGAGGAAATGGAAAACAGAAGGTGGGTGATGGAAGAGTTGGAGAGTGATAGAGGAAGAAATGAGAGGAAGAGGAGGAGGGAGATGTGTGGGACAAAGTAGCTGAGACAAAAGAGAAAAGGAGGGATAGGGGAGAATAAAACAATTTGATCTGAAAACAGAAACAAAAGAGGAAATGCCAAAAAGAACAAACACAAATTTAAGTTCTAGTTCAATAATAACAAGAATTGGGAAAGTATAGAAAACCTGAAATTTCTTATGATGTTACTAACTTCCAGATACATCACATACTCCAGGCTATTAAAAAAATTGTTATAAATCCACTTTCCAATAAATTGTTTAAAAAATAAAATAAAATTGAAAAGAAAAGACAAACAGTTATACATGTAATCGTGGTCAAAAATGTTTCAGCCCATAAAAAATGTGAGTTTTTATCGGCTGCGGTGACGGCTGCATGCATGCATAAAAGCATACAAGTTACCTGGTCCTTCTTGAGTTTATTCTGTTCAGTTCAAATACTCTGCTGTTGATGAAAATATGGAAAATAGAGATAAAATCTTCAAGTTCCTCCGTGGCCAAGAATCGTTCACTGGAAAGATGTAAGGAAGAGAGAGGATGTAAAATGTGAAAAGCGAAAAACAAACACAATATGTTGAATCGCTATTTTAGTAAAAATGATGACTCATGACATTCATAGCAACCGACTTAGTGTTTTCTGCAGACAATCATTTTTAAGCTGGAGGATGGAGATTGTGTTAGACATCGACAGACAATTTAAAGGGGAACGAGATAGAAAATACAGCAAATACAAGACAAAGTTAGAGGAGAAAGATCCAGTAAGAAGGATGAATAAGTGTGAGAATAACAGTGAGATAATGAGGACGTAAAAAATTAGATGAATTGAAACCAGTAAACACAGCAACCAAGGAAAAAATGCAAAGACGGTGAGCAAATGGAGAAAAAACAAAACAAAAAAAAACAACAACATGAGAAAGCAAAGGTGATTTGGAGACCAGCAAGTGAGGAGGGAAAACGTCTAGAGAGAGAAAAGGGAGAAGGGCAGTTGATTAAAGCCAGCAGCTTCAATAATGCAAATGTAATTACTTGTACTGGCCCTCACACTTACATCGCACCTAACCACATTAACACTGGACTGGTAGAGGGAGACAGGAAGCAAGAGGCTGAACAGCTCCAAGAAGCGGAGACAACACATAGCAATACGCAGCATTGTAATCCAGAGGGAAAAAGGACGACATGTAAGGACTGAATGAATGTGATTTTTTTTTTCCAAAGGAGCTGATGAGTGACCTGAAAGCTCCAACTGTGAACATTATGAAGTTACTACATTTGTTATATATGCCCTTGTCCTAAGTGCTCCTCTGGAGAATATTTGTTGTGCATTGGATGTTGTTTTAGCAATATTCCACTTTAGCTCCACTGAGTTTGCTGTAGGGCGACGCAGTTAAATTATTGCTGATTTCTTAATTATAAAAATCATCAGCTATTTTCATATATATATATATGTGTGTGTATGTATATATATATTAGTAAATAGAAAGCTGCAAGCCTAATTCTTTTTTTTTTATATTAATCTGTTAAATGTCTTTCGGTTTTGGGTTATATTTTGGTTGAATATTAGTTTGTTATAGAGGAAATCACATTGAAGACATCAGTTTAGGCTCTTGTTAAAGGAAGTAAAACCATTAGAGAGAATGTTTGGCAGATCAGTGAGTATCAATCAACAGTTTGTGGTTTTGTAACCTTATATGTAGATCATACTATATTTATTCACTGTCTCGTTGTTAAATGTATGTCAAAAGTCACTGAATGTCTCATGTAGATGTCAGAAGGGCTTATCACAGTATCAAAGCAAAAGGTGCCTGTTAGTCTGGAACTGTCCTAGTCTTATCCACACTTATGTCACATGTTTGTGTAAACAACTCTGGAAATGGACAATAATGACACGGTGGGATTCAGAGACTGAGATGCTCTCCGTGAACTTGCTCATCATGTAATTACGAATAAACCCCCCCTTTGTGAAACGATCCACCATATTGTTAAGATTTTGGGGAATGTTTAGGGGATATTCTGAATTAATTTCTTTAGTATGTGCTGTTAATCCTTGACCATAATTACAGATTAAATGGTATTAGGATTGGCTATTCTTACATACAAATAATAGGCAACGAACAGTAGAAGAATGGGAAAAGCGCATTTAAGGACAGTGAAAGGATTGCAGCATTGGATGGAGATGGATGGAGAATAGGTGGAAAAAAAGGCAGGAGAGACTGCGGTTTCTAGCCTTGGAGCCACTGATGGACTCAGGAGGACACACGCGCCTTGGTTCTGCTGAGCCTGAAGGACAACTGGAGCTGTTTATTGCTAAATGACTTCTCTTCTCCCCCCCTCTCCTCTTCTTTCTTTCTCTCCTCTCTTTCTCCTTCTCATTTTCTCTCTCATTCTCTCCATCTGTTGGATAGTTTGCCACATCAGCTGTTCTCCAGCCACACTGAAATGACCCCTCAAGGAAACGTAATCCTTGTTGTGTGTGTGTTTGGGTGCACACACACACACATACACAAAACGCTTATGTGCTGTTCTCACAAGTATTGTATTCTGCTCAGGTCAACTAACCACCACTGTCCACTCCTCTGATCATATTCAACCTCAGTTAATGTCGTCATGTCCTAATGAAAGCCCTGAAATATCCTTATTTTATCCCGCATCAGATTAATCAGATTTTATTTTTCTTAACCAAAGTGATGCAGGAATGTATTTTTCTACATTTTATACTTATATTTCCAAAACATGTTGAATATTTTATTGTAACTCGCTATAATTTGACACAAAGTCACTGTTTGACACCAGCTCATGTGACTTTTTTCTGACTCTTGCTAATGTCAGCGTGTACTAGGGCTGTACAATACTGGAAAAAACTGACATTGCGATTTTTTTTTTTTTTTTAACCCTGCAATATACAGTTCTGGAAAAAAGTTTTTGGACACCCTATGGATTTGTGATATATTGCTTTAAGAATCATTCTTAAGTCACTGAAATCTGTATTCTTTATCTGAAATCAGTATTGTTCCCTTCTCCAAACCCACATGCTCCCTTCTGCACGTGCTCTGTTCTGCCGCGGTCAAAACTGGATGTTTCAGCAGAAAAATATCCAGGACATCACATGTTGAAACTATCAATAATTTAGTTTTGTTATTTTTTTTCTTATAAACAAAAACAAAAAAATCATTTGCATCTGCTTCTCTGATGCCGCCACATCTTTTGAAACACAAAAAAAGATTTTTCCGACAATATTTCATGATTTTTTTTGTGAGACTGTGTACAATTTTAAGGGTGTCCGAAAAGTTTTATCCAAGACTGTATAATGCGATATGAAAAAATACTCTGGAGGATATAATAGCTGTGTGGTGCTGACGTAAATGGTCAAACACTTGAGTTGTTTCCTCTCATTGTGGCAACAGGTGGAAGGCACTGTCGACACGGAACACGTTTCAATATCATCCTTCTTGTAGCCGAAATAATTCCAGATATTTGACGTTGCTTTTCTTTTTGGCAACAAGTCTTCATTTACAGTGAATTTCTCTTTGTTGTTGCTCATTTTTCAATGTTGTTACAAGCGACTCACTCCAAACTGATTAAGAACAATTGTGATTGGTGGATTGGTGGATCGCTGTGTGCAGTGTGTGTCAGGTACCCTTGAAATTAGATGAGAACACATCGAGTTCATTTGCCTCCTACATTGCAGGACCTGCAATGTAACTATTGCGCACATGTACGTCGCAATGTCGATGCTCAAATGATATATTGTGCCGCTGTAGTGCAGGGGTGGCCAACCCTGGTCCTGGAGAACCACTGTCCAGTATTTTTTAGATGTTTCCCTCTTCCAGCACCCCTAACGGTCCTTACCAGTCTTCTGCAGAGCTGGATGATAATAGGCTTATTATTTGAATCAGGTGTGTTGGAAGAGGGAAACATCTAAAACATGCAGGATAGTGGTTCTGCAGGACCAGGGTTGGCCACCTCTGCTCTAGTGTATACTTAAATACGACTCATTTCCAACAAAATGTACAATGTTGCATACTTAAACTGGAAACAACTTCTTCGAGTATAAAATGCATCAGACCTAAGTAAGGAGCATAAAGTTAAATTAATTCAACCCTCACAAATGTGCATAAACATACACATATAATATAATGATACGTTACTATGGACCAGTGAGGCTGCTGCTCTTCCTCTTGACTCCATGTATAGGCTGAAAGGACTTTATTCAGTTTTTTGTCTGATTGTGAGTATTTTCTGTGAGTGAGGGGTTGAAATATGTTACAGTTGTAATTACTGACTTCTGTTAAGAATGTGTCAGTTAAGATTCAGAAACAACACAGCATTTTTCACTTTTGCATCAGAAAACAGCATTAGGTCTTCATCTTCAAAACAGTATTAATTAATGTTTGATTTGGCTTCACAAAGAATGTTTTTTTGTTTTTTTGTTTTTGCTTAAATTCTGGTGGGATTTTTCCCGTTTCATGCCTCCTGCAGTTTGAGCTTCATAGGGGATTTAATATGGCTATGTTATTTTAGCTTTTTGCAACAATGCTGTACAAAGAAACACAAATTTTTAGTCCTACCAAATCATTTCCTTTTGTAACCAGCGTGGAGTTTCACAAGTTGTGACAAAGCACAGTCTTTACTTCAAGGGCACATTAGTGAAATGGTATTATGAACTCTTAAGACCATTTCATCTTCTTTTCACACCAACTATGTGACCACAACACATTTGCTTTTGATCTTTTATATTCTAAGAGATCCTGTGACATTCAGCCTCACTTTAACACTTTAATAGCTACTGCACCTTTCTGAAAATAATTATTAGGACTAAAATATGAAAATTCACACCCTTCCGATGCATACTGTGATACAGTGTAAAACACTCATGCCAGACCAACCAAGTCATTTTTTTTTCATCACAATATTGTCATTACAGGTTTTGTAAGAAATTCCATTGAGATCTAGATGTTATTTAATAGAACATCGTACAACTGTCTTTGCTCCTTTTCTTCCAGTTTTAGTGGTCATTTTAGGTTAATGGAGTATTGTTTTTCTAATGTTTTAAAATAAATAAATACATAAACATAAATCATAGATAAATATTAAATAAAAAAACAAGAATTTAAATTCTAATTAATAAAAATAATATAAATAATTGAATGCATACAGGCGGTTCCTTGTAATGATTTATGATTTGTCATTGGAAGACTTTTCAGACTTGCATTTACTTTGGGTGTCAGCAAAATGTCTAATGCATAAAACTTTGATGTAGCGGTCCAAGTGTTGGGCTTAAACACTGTAGATGGTCCATATTGACTGCCAAATCCTATTTTTTTTTCTCCTCAGGACAACTATACATTTGCCCAGCCAGGCATCCAGAGGAAAGTCAAGGCCCTGGAGGAGCTGGTCAGCAGGATTGATGGTGAGTCATCTGCTTTGCCTCCATCCATCCATCCTTCCACCCATCCATAAAGTACTTTCTGCTCACAGCTCTGCCGTTGTTACTCGATTTTCCTTCACCTCTTCTGTTCTGTTCCTCTCCCCTTGTTCTCCTCTCCTTTTTTTCTCCTCTTGTTCTTCTCTCCTCGTTCTCCTCTCCGTTACTCTATATTTCTGTTTCATGACTTAAAGCACATAAGGGTTTGGTGTATTGATTTTAATTCAGTTGTAAAGAATATTAAGGAAATTAGATTCAGAGAAGTGAAACCTTAAAATATGAATTTGCACACAAATTCATGTATGAATATTTCATGTGTATCATCCATTCCATTCTGTCTTTGTTGGCAGCGGTGGGCTCCCTTTTCCCTTCTGCCAACATACAAGTATCTTTACTTTTTACAATAGCAGAGCTTTGCTGTGTCTGGTTTTAGTGTGTCATTGTGGTTGGGCAACACTTGGACTTGCTTAATGTGCAACAAGAATAGGAAGTAGGGCTGGGTGATATAGAAAGAAATCATATCACGATAATTATTTTCATATCAGACAATATTGATGTGTATCACGATATAAATTAAATCACTATTTTTTGTCAAGCATAAATTTTCCGTTACTCATAAGTTAGTTGTAGAGAGAGAGAAACAAATGCATGTGTTGTGGTATTTATGGAGAAGTCCCTCCCTCCACTCGTAGAACCCCCCCCCCCCCACTGTCGAGATG
>JAPTYQ010000005.1:28251504-28262546 GCA_029814465.1 Ostorhinchus cyanosoma | reverse complement strand
CTGAGTAATGACACCAGAAAGGTCGTTTTGAGCGCTGGCCCTTTAAATGCAAATGAGCCACTTCATGCCCCGCCCCCCTCCAGGTAGTTGTTTGTGCGGCTCTGTCCCGTTCAACCAACAATTGAACATTTTAGGTAATCGGCTCGAAGTTTGGACATATTTGCGGTTTTTACTACAACCACTGCAGCTGATAAACAATTATGTCGAACTCGGAGAAGTGTTCATCAGAAGTCTTGACCCTAAATGTGCAAATGTCATGATATAACTAGTTACAGACGTAACAAATTAAACAGGAATTAAAACAAGTTGTAGAAATCCAGTCAATTTTTGCCAAAATGAATATAAAGATATCTTTGCAGCACCTTTTTGAACTGTTAGGTTCCAAATACACAAATAAATGAACCAAAGACTAATAAAAGTGGGTTTAGCAAAATCTGACCCCTTTAATAAAGCTGTTCAGTTAGCTGTGCAGAACTCCAATTTTTTATTTAACATTATAACCTAATCCTTTAAAAAGAAAAGAAAACTTGATGAGTTCGTCTAATATCAGGGGTCTAACATTCATTTAGAAAGTGTAAAAGACTACAGTGTGCTGTCACCCCTCAGTGTATTTTAATTTTGCTCGTCACAGGGAGCATCCAGGACATAGTTTAGTGTTATTCTATTGGGATTCCTCCTTTGTATTCTTTAAGAGCCTGGGGCAGTGAGTACAGTAGGGGAAGTACATGGTGTCTAGCCCCAGGCATCTACGACCACTAGGGTGGTGCGTAGCGTACTCGGCTTACCCGCACACACACATTTGCATAAATACAGGGCACGGATGCGTATGAACTGTGCTCTTAATGATGTACAGACCTATGACCTACACAAATCAAATTATCTGTTTTTGACCGTGTGTTTCTTTCTTCCTTTTCACGTTCAGCTGCTCTCTTTGTTCTTTTTCACACAGAGTATTAGTCATGGGTGATTTGTATTCTATCTAAAGTGTGTAACAGATGCTCTGTGGGACATCTGCAGTTCACACATTTTATAAATAATTTTTTATTTCAGCATCTGATTGTTTTCACGTGATGAGACAGGCAAACATAAAGTCGTGCTCTCATATGCATGCCTGTAGCGGTTGGATCTTCAATGTGCGTCTCTGAATGGGAGAGGGTAAGCAATGAAAGGGGAGAGTGATGCTCTATTGAATACAGATGAGAGAAAGGCAAGCAGAATTCTGATCAAGCTGCCTTCTCTGTCTTCAGTCTTCATCCCTCAGAGTGAAAATACTTAAGAGAAGTGTGTCTTTCTGAACCGGGGGGAAAAGTCATTAGGTCAGCCTTTTAAAGTTAAGGTCTGGATCTTTGCCTCAAATGAGCATCTCTTATAGTTTTTTTTTTTTTTTCCACTTAAGGAATGAACAAGTTGCTGGATTTTGAAGATAATGACCTACTACAGTGCTGCAGAGGGAATTAGATCATTAACCAGGAATCCTGTTTTATGTTTTACAGCAACGGAGGCCGAAATTCATCATGTCTTTAGCCATGTTCACACACTGCTTGTTAATCATTTGACAGTATTTAACACATATTAAGAACCGTCTCCTGATAACAGTCTTTCAGTAAAATGATCACCAGCTGCTCTTCACGTGAAGAAAACAAAAGTGAATAATCTGATTTATGTCAAAGCTGATGTTCAACCGTGTCCACTTTGTCTTTCAAAAGGCAGAGGTTGAACCATATTTGCAGCCTACTCTGTGTATCCCTGTCTGATGGCAGCTTTGAGCCTAATTAGTTGAAGAAAACTTGTACTTTTCCACCCTCTCTTGGAATACAAATGCTTTTGTTGAAAAGTCATTGGGGTCGTCTCACCGACTCATTAAAAACGAGCCAGGAAGGAAAAACTTAATGGAGCCAAACACCTTCAATTTAATATGTAGGAGGGTAAAATAACACAGAGCGCCTTGCTGTAGTAAATATACCCACTTAAAGTTTCGTAATAGTTTGACTTTCTCAACAGTTGTAAAAAGACGAGGATGGATTCTGCATGAAAATGGAGTAGCGTTGACACAGTAGCTTGAGCGTAAGGTTACACCACAGACGTTTTACAGTCACGCTCGATGATTTTCACCAGTGTGGCATCAGCATCACGTTCTCCCAGACGCCACAGGAGAAGCAGAAACCAACACAGAAGTTATTTGAGTGTAGACACCATAAGACCCAATGTGATTTGTCCTTCGATGTGATTATCAACACTGTGATTGGTTGTAAACCCTGTTGTCACGGCAATGATCTCAGCCTTGATGATGAAAGCTCTCGGGACACTGATCCATATCATGCACGTACACACACACACAGTTAGCCTGTCTTACTGCTAACCTGCCTCATTCCCTTCGGAGAGAGAGGTATTAGTCGGCAAGATTGAACTTGTGTGTGGGTGTTGGTGTGTGTGTTGCTGTCGTCTGTCTTCTTACTTACACAGTAATGTACAAAACAGGAATCTGGGGATAGGCTTGAACTCGACTCAATTGTACTTGACACTTTATTCTTTCTTTCCTGCTTTTGTCTAGACTCCCACCCACGTCTTTAAAAACATTTATTGCATGTTTTTTCCTCACTAAGCTGATATTAAACCACCTTGAGTTAATAACAACTCTGTCAAACTCCAACATAGACAACACAGGCAGAGGTAGAAAGCAGGTATGGTATAGTATGATTTTATTTGAACAGAGACAGTGAATGGACATATTTTGCAATGCACTGACCTATAGAAAGAGTCCAAAGGAAAGCTGTTGGTGCCAGGTTATAGCTGGAGCTAATTTCCAAATGCAGTCCCTGGTAGGGCTGCACAATGTATCCAAAAAATAGAATAATCGCGATAACGGAGTGTGCAATATTCATATCGCAAAGACTAGCAATTAATTATTAAATTTCTATTTTACGTGCCATGGGGTACTAGAGTAGTTTTCTCTACCACTCTAACATACTAGTTTTTCTGGCAAAAAAACTGAACTTCTGCTGCTGGTTGAATGCAAGTTTATATGTTATTAAAGTTGAAAAGATGTGAATATTTTTTAGAGCTCACCTTTAAGCAAGACCTGACACTTATATTTAAAGATTCTATTCTTAGATGCAGTATTTACCAAACCAGGCAAGCAATGGAATACTGCCTTGTTAAAGCTCTTACATGGTGGTACTTGTTATTATTATTATTGTCATCCATGCCATTTATATGGGAATAAAAGGACAAAATATTTGACTATGTTTGTGTCTGAAGGTTTACGGTTACAGCATCAGCAGGTTCTTGGACAAAACTGTGTGATTGTAGTAGTACAGTATTAAAGAATAAGTAATTGAGTCAACATACAAACAATTGGCTCATTTTAATATTGTTAAGGAACATTTTTCTTAGTAGATAAAATTGGCATTTCTTTGCGTGAACGACAAATATCGCAATATTATCATTATCGCAGTTTTGTACACCCATATTGCAAGTTTTGCCAATATCGTGCAGCCCTAGTCACTGCGTAGGTTGATGTTATTGAATTTAAATAGGTATGTAAGTAACAGAATAAGTGAGGTATATAGTATAGGACGAAAGACGAATGATATTATATATAAAGAAAATATATAACAAAACACAGACTGTCTCCTTCTCTAAGACACATCTGCACAAAAATACACACTCACCACATACATCCAAAAACATCCATCACTAGTGAGTTGGTTTTGACTTGTTTGATTATGGTTTTGTTTTGCTAATATCCCAGAATCCTCTGTGGAGCTTACCACACCTTTGACCTAATACTTTGGGCTTTAGCTTCCGTTCCGTTAACCTGCGTCCTGCACACATCTAAAACCGAAGAGTCCACCGAGGACATGCAGAGCCCCCATCACTCACATCCTGCTGAGGTCCTCTGTGCAAGTCCCAACAGCGGCATATTAAAGCATTTTAGCGTCATCTGACATGTTGATGGCAACAGGATTGTTTGCAGTGTTGCCTCACAGCGACAGTAGAAGGTTCTGGAGTTTCTCTGTTCTCCCTTTGTCTGTGTTTTTCCCTGCAGTTACTCCAGCTTCTCTAACAGTCCAAGGTCATATAGGTTAATAGATTAATTGTTGACTCTCAATTGCCTCGAGGTGTAAATGTGAATGGTTTTCTTATCTTTGTACAACAACCCTGAGAATAGTTGTATTTATGCAGTAGTGCTGCAACACGTTCTTTTTTTTTTTCTCCTGTTGAGGAGAATATTTACATATATATGTAGTTTGTGTATTATTTTCTTTGCATAATCCCTTTTAATTCGTAAATATATTTTCAGTGTCTGAAGATACGATCACAATAGCAGATGTCATACATGGTAATCAAATAAAAACAGTAATAATAACCACTGTTTTCATGTTGATACAAGTAATTCATTTATAATGTGGCGTTCTAAGTTAAAGTCTAGGTTTAGTTCTGGAACCACATGTTTCATCACATTTGATTTGATTACTCATTCAGGTTGCCAATTTCAATATTTAAACAATCCGGGTTTTTTGGGGTTTTTTTTTACCCTTTTACATCAGTGAGTAATAAGGAGTTAACATTAGACAGTTTTTCTCATGCCAGGTGCACATAAGTGGTCCTCCCGTTTCCCTCCTCCTTCATAGAGAGTATCATCACGTTCTCCATGACCTGCTGGTTCCACTCCACCTGCATTACTGTGCTAAAGCTAACGGAGCTCTTTGAGTCTGTCAGTACCCAACATGTTGAGTTCATTCCCTTTAACCTGCAGAATGTTCTGTAGAGTGTTTCAGTGCTGTTGTAAAGTCCCATTGTTGGACTTAAATACCATTCAGTCTGCTCATTTCGCCACATTGGTCTATGTTCTGGTTTATCATCCCAGACATTCACTTTACCATGTTATGATTACGCTTGTGTTCCTTAAATGTGTGAATCATAAAAGCCACGACTCTGTGAGGGAATTTACTGCAGCACTGAGTAATTTTCCACTGCAGTTTTAATAATTTCTTCTGATACCCATCCCTGGTGAAGCCCCAGAGTCCTAAACACAGAATTCATTCCAGCTCTTGTATGAACATCGGTCCACTTGTGAGCAGATCACAAAAAACACAGAGTAATATCAGGTCTAAAACGGTCTTCGCTTCCACTCATTTATTCATTAAGTTTTTTAATATACGGCATGTGTGCAGCCACGTCACCAGTGTGACTCTGTAAATAGTATTCATGTGCACTCCTGGTGTCCAGGGAAGGAATCTGGAACTGATTCTGACTTTAATCTGATGTCCGTCATCAGTGACATATACCTGTGGAATAACTCATACTCACATGTAAGAAGCCAGAATCAGCAAATGCTTGGCTTTTCTGCTTGAAAACATAATGTAAATATTTAATAGATTATAAAATGTAGTATAGCTTTTATCTCCCTTTTGACTCATGTACTGCCATCTGCTCGAATACAAATGTCCTTTTTTATTTCTTTGCAAAAATACATTTGTAATTACCTCAAATCAAAACATTAATATAAAAGCCTGGTTTAACCTCAAGCTACATCTGAAAATTAGCTTGTATGGCTTTTTTTACTTTCATTTGCATTGACATTATGCTTTATAGTATAATAAAATTCCCCGATTTCTGCCAGCGCAGTGTGTGTTCTTTCTCTTTCCCTTTCGCCTCCTTTACCCTTTATTCTATCGAACAGCTGCTGATTCATGGTTTCTTTTACAGTCTTCTCACATTAGCCGCCTCTGTTCAGGATTTCACTGCTCTTGTTCCTCTAAAACAGATACACTGCTTTGTGCTTTTCCTTATTGTTCACTCGCCTGCCCGTTTGTGTTTCTCTCAGTCCTCTAAAATGTTTGTTGCTCTTTTAACAGGGACTGATGATCCTGCTGCAGAATCTACCCACAATGCACTGGGGCAATGAGGAAGTGAGCGTACTTTTGGCTGAAGCCTACAGGTTGAAGTTTGCCTTCGCTGACGCGCCCAACCACTACAAGAGATGATAAGCGTGGCTCACAGCGGCCGCTCCCTCCATTCTCCTCCTCTTCCTCCTCTTCCTCTTCGTCCTATCCTCCCTCTACTGAACTAGAGGCCACGTGGAAGGACCGCCTCCCTTTCTTAACCCCACCTCTTCCCACATCGCCCTGTGGGCCTTCGAACTACTAAGAGATTTAAATCAACCAATGACTGAGAGGACGTGCGGTGTAGCATCTAACGTTCATGTGGAGCCTTTTTAAAATTATTTTTCTCTGATTAACTCCCAAATGTGCGCTCTCGTGTCCGGTGACGACTCCACCATCGGTGAAGACAGCCGGAGTCCTGTCCGCTCAAGCTGACACCTCAAAGTCCAACCTCAGGCCTGATGCAGGACCATGAGCTGTTGCTCAACATCGCCTGGGGTTCCTGTCAGACTCGGAGAAAATGTTCTTTTCTGCTTATTTTTATTTCCAATACCATGGCAATACATTGTTTTTTGTTCCCCGTGGCAAAAGTGTGACCTTTTTTTTTAGTTTGCAAAGACAAAGAAAGTTGGCAAAAGGCCACTGTGCTAGATGGTTTACATATCTGAGCCCCTCTCCTGGTCACTGCACAACCTGAAGAAACATGACATGTTTTTCATATTTTTGTTTATTTTTTTTACGCTCCATAGTGCCAGGAGGGACACAGATTGTTTACCTTCATGACAAACAAACACACAGGATTTTACTAAGGAAGAGGTTGTCCGTCTGTCAGGGGAGCCATGTTTCCTTCTTTCCACAAGCCACACACACACACACACACACACACACACACACACACAGCAGATCAGCCCTTCCCTAATAGCACCCCTCCCACCTACACTCCGACATCAGTGTAAGACAAGCAGCGGTTAGAGGCTGCAGAGTCAGCAGAGTCAAACACACACAGATCGACATCAAAGAAAGTAATAAGCCATGAGGAGTAAGGAAGCGTTTATCGAATGGTTATCCTCAGACCTGCCCGTATATGAAAGGCCATGACTTATATATTAGCTACTTCTCCTCTTTAAACTAGGACTACCTCAGCGCTCACATTAACACACAAGTAGCCACAACTGGAGATCCGCTTATTGAGGCATTTACACACCAAAAACTCACACAATATTAACACTATGGGTAGAGTAACAGGTGGAGTTTTGCCTTAATTTGGGTACAAAGTTAATGTATTTCTTTGTCTTAATCCATGCAGTTTATTATTTTTTTTTTTGTGTGTGTTTTATTTGGAAGCTGACTTGTCTACCTACTTGATATGATCCTTATTTGCACAGCGTGTGTGGTTTATAGACAGATGGAAGGAGTCTGACATTTTGCTGAAAATAGAACTTCGAATTAATCGCTTATTAAAGCATTTGCCAATTCAATCTTCTTCATACAAAACTTCCCACCCAATAAATGCTAGTTTAATTCAAGTTATGGTGAGAATGGAAGTCTTTAGCTCAAGATTAATGTGACAAAACAACAAAAAAAAAAACTCTTCTCTGTCAGTGACTTTTAATCCTCCCTGGCTTGTGTTTTTTTTTTTTTTTGTGCAGCCTCTATCTATCTTTAAAGAAGGCTTTCAGTTTACCAACCTTAATTGATCTTGCACAAGCAACACAAGGCTTCAGTGAAAATAACAACACAATGCCTGTGCTATTGAGCACTTCAGAGTAGGATTTTATTGTTTAGTATTCTACACAGTTTCCCAGCTTATGCAGTGCAAATAATCAGAAATGCTAGAGACTGTAACATCCCAGCTTCAGCAATTGTTGATCCTCCCTCTGTTACAAAGAACAATCAGTTGTAGCTGCTTGCATCAGGGAGTTTGACAAATTTTTATGCATTTTTATTTCAACAGTGACAAACAAGTTGCTGTAAATAATACTATAACACAGCGGAGCATAATCACGATTGTTTTGGTTATATTAAATTCAAGTAGGGCAGTTCAAATATTCTTTAAGGTAACACATTTGAGATCATTCTTAATCAACAGCTATCTTTTTTTTTTGCATATTTTGAGTTATACATATTAGAATAAAAAGGTGCAATTAGATCCAGCCTCATTGTTCTCATGAACATTATCATCCCATGGCAGTTTTATCATGAGAAAAGGCCCTTCGTCTGTTTGTTTCCTGTACGTCTTCATTGTTCTTTCGCTGTCATTTATGACTTTTGCTGTCTTGTGTAAAGAGCACACAGGATGTCTATCTCAATACCAGAAGCACCATATTGGTGTAATGTTGGGAGGAATTTGGGGGTGGGGGTGTAATCAGACATTCATGACATAACGTTAAGCTGTTAACATTTGGAGCGTCCCGTTGCGACTCCGCCAGGATCCATTAATGTCACCCAAGCCCACAGCGTTACCGTGTGCAGGTCTGTGGAGTGGAAATAGACGGAGAAATGGAGCGAGTTGTGTGTTTTATTTTATGGAGGGTTTTTTTTTTTTTTGGGGGGAAGTTTCAGCTTTTTCTGTGAGAGCCGTCAATGTTTGATCAGACGTCGGGTTTTCTTTACACCCTCCGCACCAGTTTCACAAGCCCCTCATCTCCCATGCTCTCTGACAAAGAAAAAACTGCACTTAATTTAACAGTCTACAGCCTTTTTCTCCTCGGTCTTTTTGTATGAGATCTATTCTTTCAATCAACATTTTAAAGATTTGTCTTCTTCTTTTTTTCAGTTTTATTTTTTTATGCTGTTTACATGAGAAGCCTATTAATTTGTGCCTGACTGAAAACTCGAGGATGCGCTAGTTTTGAGTTTTACCTCAAATTAACTCAAAAGATTCTTTCAATTTCTGCAAGCAATATTATGACATTTTGATTTTGCTGTGAAGGGACAGGAATATAGTTTTTTTTTTTTTGCACATCTAGCTTTTGGGTTTGTCAGCCACCAACATGAAGTGTTAAAATCTACCCCGTATACTCCAAATATATTTCCAGCAAGTGACAGTTGGCTAAACTCTTCCCCCTTGAAACTGTATCTAATCAAAGCAGACGTGTCAAGCTGGGAACCGTGAATGTTTAGCTTCCATCATGTCTATCGAGTGGGTTCCCAGAAGCATTTTTTTTCTTTGAATGCTACACTTACTCTTTAAGAACTCCATCTATATAAGTTACTTAACCTGCAGTACAGTCACTTTTATCGTGATGTACTATCGACCTGGCCTTTAGTTGGTTAACGTGTTGTTTTTTTCCCAACACTCTCCACCTGCACTTGTTTCAGATCCATTTTAGCCTTATTTTCAAATAAAGCAGTTGCAAAACATGGAGATTTGGGCTGTCATTAGCCTAATTAGCCTAGCTTACGACAGTTAACAAAATATGTTGGTGGTGATTGTCAATTTAGCTGATAAGGCGGTAAGGAGAGTGTTTAGAGTGGTAAGTTCTACTGTTAGAAACTGCAGAGGCTGAGAGTTTGACAGCCATAGCAGCGACGAAGGGGGACGGGGCTTAGCAAACAGTCACTTATTGTGCTCATTATCCCAAGTAGTACTTTTCAAGGAGTCAAGTTGCCTTATTGCACACATTAAAAATGTATACGGTGGGTTAAAAAGTAACCAGAGATGCCCAGTGGAAATAAATAATGTTGGAGGTTGACAACATTGCTGCATTTTCTGTGGATCTGAATTCATACATTCAGTGTGATTTGACTTTCCTGGACACCCAGAGTGGGCCTGCTCACGATCAAAACCCAACTTTCTGCAGTTTCTGAAGTGTGATTTTAGGCAGAATGTGTTCAGTAGTTCGGCTCCACTTCCTATTTCTAAATCTTTCTGCAGTCTCACTGTTGTGGCAGATCATTAATGTTCCCAACAACAACATTACCTGCCTACTCAGACTTTTTTTTTTTTAAGGAGATTGTTTAATAAATAAACACACATTATCATGCGGCTGATGTCAAATTAGTCTGCCTGTAGCCCACTGTCTCCCAGCGCACACGTCTCCATGGCAATGAAGGCCTGTGAGGTATGTGGCTGGAGCCCACTCTGTTTTAGCACACAAAAAGCATAACACTCAAGCAAACTTCAAACATTCTTTGCGGCATCATTTCCAGGAGGGTATCCTTAAGTAACATTTTCATCTGCTTTCATTTCTTAGTAGGTTTTTTTTTTTTTTTTTTTTTTGCGCTATACTTCTTCAGACATGAAAATATTTTTAGGAAAACCAAACTGAAAGAAAATCCTCCCCTGTGTCTTTTCCCTCTTAAATACTCAAAGCAAATCAGATAATACTAGAGCGAGTGGGTGACAGGCGTAGTAGTTCTTTAAAAATGTGTACAGAGAAGATTTTGAAATGGAAATCTGTAAATACAAAGTGTAAATAAATCCTATATATGACAAAATTGCTTCGCGTTATGTGTCGTGTCCTCCAGCGTTTGTGTGTAAAATATGAGCAGACATAAATTGAATGCAGCTCTAAATATTCTATACCCAATTGTTGTCTATTAAACTCAAGGTATATGTTTCAGAGCATCATGTCCCCGGTGCCTCTCTGTCTAAACAGCCCAGGAAAACACATTTCTGCAGAGTGGCGATCTGGACCCCTGTGTGCAGGAGTGGAATTCTCTGCTATAATGAAAACACAGAAATCATGCAGATGCTTTAAATCACACCCAGAACCACTGTTGTTGTTTGTTATAGGCTTATAATGAATACAATTAGGATGCGAGTGTGTTGGTGCGTGCATTAGCCTGCGCTGTGAGCGAGCTGTGGCTAACAGCTGTACAAATGTGCAGTATGTCGCTAATTGTACTGGGTCTATTCATACACCATTACTACACACACACACACTCTAACAGGTAAACACTTCTTGTCTGTTCCCTCTGGAGGAAATGGCTGCACCAGTTTGGTTAATGAGACTTTCTTTCTCAATGTGTGCGTTTCAGATGGGAAGACAAAAAAAGACTGCCAGACCACATTCAGTTATAAATGTGGGTGCTTCCTTTGTGTTTGTGCACATGGGGCATCCAACAGTAGAAACTCTCTCTCTCTCTCTCTCGCTCTCTCTCTCTCTCTCTCTCTCTCTCTCTCTCTCTCTCTCTCTCTCTCTCTCTCGC
>JAPTYQ010000005.1:28175912-28196202 GCA_029814465.1 Ostorhinchus cyanosoma | reverse complement strand
AGGAAGTAATGGTACTAATGTAAGGAATGATGTTCAAAGGGATCAAGTGGATGTGGACAGGGGTCTGGATCAGCACTTCTGTTGGTCTAATGTTGTAAAATACATGTTCCTTTCAGCTTACATGTGTTTTTTTTTGTATTTTTATATGCAATGTGTCCCCTGGTCAGGAGAAATGATACGCAATAGATTTATTTTGGACATAAAATGTTTTATTCTACAAATTTCAAAGGAAACGTTGTGGGGGATGGTAATTTTATAATGTTCCAAAGTTATTCAAAATGTTCAATGTGTGCGCCTCTTGAGACGCGGCACACATCAAGTCGGTAGTGGAGTCGTTTTTTCCGACACAAACAGCTTTCCTCTTGAAACGTCTTATGCCTCGTCCAAATCTGCTTTCCTGTTGGCACTTGTTTATGAAATTTTGTAACAAATTCATGTTGCACATTTACATTCATTTGAATTTGGGCGTACTTCAATGCACAGAACGCCTTTTCTGTTGCAGTAAATGGCATGTCTATTCCTTAAAGCAGAACAGTAAAAATGATTACCCTTTTTTTAAGCAGAAAGAGCAAACAATTTTAAACAAATTATGTGTTGAAATGATGTCAATTTTTTTGGGACACCCTGTATACTTCTTGGATTTATTTTTTGCCACTTACGGGCAAAGAATGTAATGACCTTGAGTTTCTACATGACAATAAAAAACTTGAAAATTTCACACAAGTAAAGTCTTATGACCTCCAATAACACACTCAAGTTCAAATTTTGAATTTGAGAGTACTGCTGAGTGCTTGATAAAAGGTCAATTGTCTGTCAATAGATAGTAGAATACATTTGGAACATGTCACATGCAGTATTATCTTTACAGGCTTTTTTCCATTTGGATATATGTAAAAGAAAGGTTTATTCAAAAGGGAAAAATCTCTTAGCTACATAGAGATAAGAAAGGAAGAAGTCATTTTGTTAACATATGCAGACAGGGATGGAGTCTGCAGCTCTGACCAACTGAACTGAGTAACTCTCATCTCAGACAAGCCAGGAGGATAAAACCAAGTCCGTGTGGATCATGAGAGCCTGAGTAGGCATGTTGGGTCAGTCGCTGGCCTCAGTCATCATGGCTCCTGTGTTCTTGAACTGACAGTTTCTGGTGCCCCAGCGGTGAACTCCTACATCTGCCACATTTCTATGCTCACATTCTCACTCTGTACTGTACCAGAACATGCATTTCCAGTCTTTAATTGTATATTAGAGACTGACACAAGATGTTCTCTCTTGGTCTCATCTCGTTATTTCACTCCCTCTTTCTTTAGCTGTTGTATTATAGTGGAAATACCATATGATATGGGAGCGCAATCACTAATTTGCACAGTGCTGCTCCATCTATTCTTATCTTGTTGTATGCCCAGATGGGAAATTATACATGAGTTCCTGTCACTCAACATATTGTAATATCCCTTGTAATATGCTGAACATGCAACTTTTACATCTTTATTTTCACAAGTTTGAAAGTTCCTCTATCTTTGACACGTACTGCTGTAAGTACTGAACAAACCACATTGCTCATGCAGTCGCCCATGTGAATACAATACAAAAGTTCCAGGTACTTCACGATGCATTATGTCAGAAAAGATGTTGTACAGTCTAAAATGATCTTCAAACATTTGACACAGTAATATGTTTTGTTTTCTTGTAGCAGCACTGGTGCAGACCCTCCTTGTGTAGCAGCTTTAGTTTATGTGGTGTCTGTGGAGTACTTCATCAGGCCCACAGGGTCCTCTCCTCTGCTCTGGCTGGTCAGTAAAGCTTAGCAACCAGAGAGCAGAGCAGCAAGAGAAGAGGGTGGTTGATAATGGGACAGTCGTTAACACATATTCTTATTTTATTGGTTTATTTAATAGGGACTATGCATATTCATGAACAATGCTGTATAAAAAATACACCCATTTAAATATGCCAGAATTAGTAAAAATAACTACTTTTCATCTGCAGACAAGACATAAAACAGCCTACATTAATACATCACTCATTCGCTATAAATTAAAAAACATGTAAAATACACATGACATAGGCATCATCAAAACAAACTAACTAATAAACAGACAGAGAATGATCACAGGATGTTAGCCTATACTTACATACAACTTGCAGTTCTTCTGTGAATACCCAGTATAAGAAGCATATATACATAAGCTTTCAGACTAAACTAGAGCATTGACCCATGGGAAGCACAGGTTCTAGATGTGGTAGTTTTTATGCTGTTATGCTATTATTCAGTTGAATAACCTCTCAGCTGGCATGTCTGCTTCTGCACATGAGATGTGACACTATGGTAACATGGCCCTATAGATTATCTGTGGCTAGGTAACCCACTTCAGTGATGATTCTCTGATTCTGGGCATAGCAACATGATTGTAAGGCTATTGTCTTCCAAAATTACTAATATCTCCCAAAATATTGGTCCTATCAACTTGCTGTTTTTGCTAGTCTCTTCCTTGACCAAAAATACAGAAGTATGCCAAACTGCAGCAGTCAGCTCTTGGGATTTTGTGTGATGCCCAAGACACACAGGCAGAGTCCACTTCACTTTTATAATATAGATGCTCCAACTATGATTAATTTGAAAATCAAGTCCCTTTGACAATTAAAAGGTATTTTCTGTGACATTTTAGTCTAAATTCATATTCCTCTCAACTGTGAAGTCAGTCTCCACAGGTGTTCTGCCTGTCTGCCAGTGTCGGAATCAGAAGAAAATTTATGTTTCCAAGAAGCACCTGTTACCACTGAGTGTAGGAGGCTGACTAAGATAAAAGTGATTGTGTTGGCTATACTATGCAGACACATGCAAGTGTAAACGTCTTACACAGTTCATAGCTGTTCTTACATTGCTGTCTTTCATGAAAATCACTATTATATACAGGATATGCTTTGACATAACAGTATATTTTTGTTCATGTTTAGATGCATCCAGCAAACCAATAAACCAACAAAAATACCAACCACCTTTGGGCCTTATAGGTAAATAACTACTGTTTATAGTCAATACTTTTTACAAACAACTTCGATAGCCTCTGCTCAGTCAAACATCAACTCATCCAGCAAAAGTACACAGGCATCTGAAATACTTGGTCACATGACTCAGTGCTTTGCATGCTTGGTTCATTGCTTTGATGAGTCTGTGTTCGATTGAGTTAAAATGCAGAAATAAAGGCTGAAAGCCATGGTGCTTCACCTCTTCTAATGTGTGTGCGCTGGGCAAAAGGAAAGATGGAGATGAAATGAAGCAGAGTTCAAAGAAGAGATACATCCATACAGGCAGTAGAGAAGAAGTGCTGTTATAGACTGGTTAGGTAAATGTCATACATGATGGTTTGAAAACTACATTTCACGATTAAGTTCTGTTATTGTTAGGTAAGAGCAAAATGCAAAGCAGTGGGATTTAAATGACTTCACTGGAATTGGTTCAATCAGCTATAGATGAATGACTTTTGTTCATGTTGGTGTCCTCTGAGGAATCAGAAATTGTTTGGCTTAGACTTGTGCTCTTGCCTTTTGTGAGTCTTTCTTTTATTTCCTGTCATAGATGAACACTCCCACCACTACCACACACACACACACACACACCTAAGAAATTGCATCAGTTGCATTAAAAAATACAAATGCTCTATATTAAGTGAAATCAAGAGATTATAATAAACTATTTATTAAGAGTCCACTTTTGCTTTGCATGTGATTAAGGTAAAAACAAACAAGTACTGCTCATGCTGTTAATGGCCGTTCATGCAAACATTACATCTCTGTGCAGGGCAAGCAAGCATCTCTGAAATGGCAGAAATGAAACATATTTCTGCTAAATAACAATTAAATATGTTCAGTTTACTTCCACATGCTAACTCATAGCCAGGCGTCCCCTTTATGACGTATACATTCATTACCTTCTGCCAAGGCACACATTGATTTTCTCAAAAACATTCATTGACATAAACAGTTATTTTTCAGCTCACCCCACACACAAACATATTTTCATAGGTATACTTTAGAGGGACATTAATGGCAAATTATAGACAGCACAAACACCGCCTGCTTCATTACTGGTGGCATTTAGCAGGTGGACCCCTGCACTTTATTCAAGACAAATGCCAGCATGTGGTACACCATACAACCTATTTTATACTGACATCTGTGGAAAGGTTAATATAGTCTTTAAGTGGATGAGATGCCCAGCTGTTCAGGAATGGTGTGGTTTTGTATTTTCAGATTAATTTGCGCATTTGTTGGAATTTTGCATTGGGAAAAGCAGAGGTACTAAACATGCAGAGGCATTTGTGTTTATAGCTTGTTGTGTATTTGTATGTGTGCACTGTGGTTATGCAGCTTTTATTTAGGTAAAGCATCTTAATATTACATCTGACTGTGATTATGCAGTATGTAGCTCCATGTCACAAAGTCACCACTACAATCAAACATTTAATATTGCCAGCATGTGAGTTATTCCCTTCTGCAGCTATTTCCCAAGCATATGAAGTTACCACAGTACAGTTTCACAGCAGAAAATGTCAAATGCTAATTTTCAGACCAGCTTGTAGTATATAATAATCCAAATTACTGTGCTGTGAGTCCTGTGTTGATGGATTGCAACAGACTGAAATATTCTTACATGCATTTTAATGTATTGTTAGGCACTTAATCAAACTGTGTGGGCTAAACACAATGGTGTTGACATTGTAGGATGAGGATGATGCGCAGCAACAGGTGCTAAGGTGTAGTGGTACTTGTACTTCTCCACAGAAATTTGACTGATATTACCATCTGTTTGACTCTATTTTGAAGTAAAATATTACATACAGGAAATGGTACCATACTCCTTTTTAGCCACCATCTTTGCTTCTTTTGCTTCAGTGGCTCAGTGTCACTAGGAATCAACTGTAACAGTGTAGCACAACTTCCCCTGGGATATTAAAAAAAGAAACTTGAACCATGCCTGTTCTCTCAAAAAACAACAGTGTCCTTGGTGTGCTGGCAGGGCCGAAAATCAAACGAAACATGTCTGTTGGTAAAAGATTAAATTAGGGATTTTTAGTTTTGTGCCAGAGGGTACTGTAGCCTCTAGAGTATTTTTTGAAAAAAGAAAAAAATTCACGACTACTTGAAATTTTATCCACGGTCCTAGTTAACGCAGCTTTGAACAGCTCTACATTGAATGGGACTAATTAAAAGCACTGCAACAGAGATTTAATACATTTTAACGTGTGCTATTTTGTAGTATCCGTTACTGTCTGCGTTTTGTGTAAATTTTCCCGCTGCTAAACACTGTCATAGGCCACATCAGAGGGTGGGAACAAATGACATGCTTGGTCATTATGCTGTAGAACTGTTTGGGTCATACTTATGTGCTCTAGTCCTTAGTAGAAGTGAGGATCTTATTTTACACTGGGTACCTTCATGTTTTTGCAATAAAATATGTAACTGGAATGAATAAATGATTTTTCTTTTTTTAAACCTTTTGTCATTTTTGAAATAGTAACTTGTGTGTTAAAAGCTTAAATTGCAAGAGCATGCAATATCTGTTGGAAACTGTTTATCTCGCATAAAAATGTCCTCTGTTGCAGCATCCTAGCCTTTCCTGCAGGGGCTGATAAATTTTGGATGGACTCATGTCTAACTTGTTTGTGTCAGTGGGTTGAAAGAAGTTAAACTTGCATGATTCTGCTGTGATGTTGGAACAGGGAGTCTGATTCAGCGTCTTAATCATGCCTCCTCAGGCAAGACCCCCCGATACAGAAATAACCATCCGCTTCTTTTCGCCGTCTGTTGACTCTCAGTTGACAGTCACACAAACAGACACATGCAAGAACATGGATGTTTACACACCTACACACATAACTTTGTAAGTGTGAGATGCACGGACAGACACAAAAGACAGCTCTTCACACAGGCTTTTGAACACATCCACAGAAGGGCGCTCCAAGCCTCTCACTAACCCACACCCCCGCCCTCTTTTTTCTCTAAATGATTTATCTGCTCTGATTTGGGAGAAATGATTCTCTGTAATGAAAAAGACAGAGAAGATGATTTTTTTATTCATCTCGGGACAAAGCGGGCCATGGCCCTTCTCTTCATGGTAGACAGCTCGTATAAACACCGCCAATGAGTTTGGAGTTTTCCCATTACCCCCTCACACCCTTTCATCATCTCCACTCTAGATTCAGCACGCTCGGACAGACTGTCTATCTAATGAAGGCCTGAAAATTCATCGCACAATGCCTCCGAGAACCTCGCAGAAAATCTTTCTGTCACCATCCTCTCCTTAATCAATTTACAGGTCATGAGCTGCGGCTTAGCTAGATGATTATTGTTATGGTGAGGCAGGCGTGCTCGTCGCTTGCTTGTCTAACCTCGCTAACACCTCCAGAGCGGGTGGCCAGATTGAACGATAAAGTCGTCTCTGCAAACCCATCCTGATTTAGAGCCCCTCGTAAAACTGCTACTTATTTTTCTCTTCTCCGGTGCTCACTGAAGTGCGATATCATAAACTGCTCCTCCTCTCATTTTTTTCCATTTGGAGATTTAAGGCTATGGGTCACAGGGGTCACTGAGCAGGGCTCTCCCAATGTCAGTGATCATCAAGCCACTGCCTCCAAAGTCTGGATTTCTATTTGGCCGCCAATAAAAATGACTGGCAATCCAGGTCTGAGTCACTGCCAGTGTTGAAAGCATAGCAGAAAGAACGTATGAGGTTTGAGCACTTTGAACAATTTTCATTTTCATGCGACTTAAGTGGATATTCGAGGCCTTATGACCCCACCCTCGATTCTCTCTATTTTTTCTGTGTTTCTTCGTAAGTCACACTCACACGCACACATACACACACAAAGGCAAACTAACAGAGAGAAGATAGGCTTTGCACCACACCGTTATTATTTCCCTCTTACTAAGCTGGTTATATGAGCTGCAACGTTAGAGTGGGTCAAAAGTTGTCATACGTCTTCAGGATGATTGACAGGCAGAAACACAGGGACCAGAGAAAAATGTTAGAACATTGTGTTTACAGACTTTACCCTGTTTCACAAACACAAAATAGTGCTGGGTTTATGTTGTAACCCAGCCTCAACCTGACTGCTGATCATCACTGAGACCTGACATGCACTTGGTTGGACTGACACGACTCCAGAATTTGGCTTTTTCATTTAACCGCACTGAGTCAAATCAACACTATTGCAGGATTAAATGTGATCAATGTAGGTCATCTCATTTGTCATTACCCAAGTACGTCTATGTCATACTATTCATAATTCAAGAAGTCACAAAAAACTTACTGTCTACAATCTTTGAAATGAACCAATTAGACTGAACAAACAACAAATGAAATGAAAAGAAAGTGTGTATTAACCAGATTCCAAATATCTTTACTCGAAATTTTCTGAGTCCCTTTAACTGTTTTAATTTCAAAAGAGTGCTTTTTTTGTACATGAACACATTTATCCATTGCTATATGAAAATCTGGACTTGGGTAATTTGTTAAAAATACATTCTTCATCCAGGAGAAACCAAAGCAGCTGATGTTTGATCCTAGACAGTGTCACAGGTTTAACATCAGACCCTCATCTTCAGATGTCAACATGTAACAGGAGGCCAAAGAGCTGATTTAGGATTTAAAGAGAAGGGAGCAGACAACTGGAACTTAGACTCATTGTCCCAAAGATAATCATTTGAGCCCTATTATTGTCTTTCATTCTAAACAGTAGGATTAACCTGCAATACAGATATTGAGAGGTGAAGTCCTGCTCTACCTGGATGTGCTCCATGGAACCCGGTTTCAGAAAAATAGGTTCGATTATCATATACAACTGTCAATAGCTAGGGTTCCATTATAGTTTCCACAAAATAAGTGATATTGCTACAATTTTGACAAAGTGCTATTTATAGCTGTTTCAGTTGAAGGGTGTTTGGCTTCTGATGTGTGATTCTAGTAAAGTCCTGTTTCGTGACTTGTCGTAATTCTCATAACCTACTATAGAGTTCTTGCAAGACGCTGGTTTGAGGAAGATGGACGCACTGAGTTTGATGCTAAACCTCCACAGTGTTGGGACTGTAGTGTCTGTTCATCTGCTGCTATTGCACTGACTGTCTGAAACTAGAGAACAAAGAACATATAATCGTCCCAAGGCAAAGTCCTTATTTATGGCAGTGGCCATGCAGAATGGATTTCTGGGAGAGAATTATACATCAGGAATTCACCAATAAGTTGTGGATCCAGAATTTCTAAATGACACTGGCAGTGTTTAATGAACTGTGTGATGTTACTGAACCTCTGGTGGTACCAGACTCGTCCTGCCCTGGGGAAGCAGTTCCTCCACTAAAGCCAGTGTCTATTGTCCTGAACAGGGTCAAAGGTCAGATGTTTGGCCTGAGCAAAACCACCGTGCACAGATGGATGAAAATGCACAAAATGTGTTTCCATCTCACTTTTGTGCTATACTTTTTCATCCAAACATCTCAAAAACCTCCTCATACATTTTGTGCATTTCTGAGGGTAATGGAAACCCAGCTATTGTCTGAGTCTGTGCAACTGTCCAAGTCATTGTATGCAAATTTTAAAGAACATTTTTGCATGTCAAGAAAATGCACACATGAGGCACCAGATAGGATTCAGAAGTTGCTAAATTAACTTATTTAACTCAGAGTGATTTGTATAAAGTTCCATAGTCAGTGCTTACTTGCTTTTGGCCTAGATTATGGTTTTAAACGTTCAATATTCTTTAAGCTCCTCCATTTGCAGAACTGCATGCCACCACTTCATACTTTGCATTGTAATACTGAATCATAAAGATGCCGGTGCACATAGTTGCAGCAGCTCGGTGCCTTGTTTGCCTTTTTGTGTATGTGTTGTCTCATACTGTGTTCATTCTGTTGGGCGAACAATATCTACAGCTAGCACGATCTCCTCAGGATAAGATTTTGTTATGAGCTGACAAATGGATGTTCTTTATGGACCCAGGGACACCATAGTGCTGGGGGCGAATTAACGATTAGCTTTCTAAAAACCATTACTTTTAATCATCGCTGCATGTTAACATAATAAAGACAATATTTTACATATCAGATGTGAATTCTTCACAAGTAGGACACCAAATGAGCACATATGGCTCTTAAAGGCTTCATCTGCTACACCTAAAAGCTAACATTTATGCTAGTCGAGATATATTTATTTATTGCTAAACATTACCAGATAATTGAACATTCTGTAAAACCTCATGTCCACTTGACCTTAGATTGTTAGGTGATGAAACTCTTCTCCATGTGTAATGATAGCTGACATCACCTAAAACTGTTACGAGCAAGTGTAGGCTAAAGCCAAACAAACAGGAAAACAGGACACATTAAAAGGATATAGCATAACTGTTTCAGATAGCTAGCAGTAGTGTTTAATAGAAAATGGTACAGATTGAAAATGACTTCCCTCCCTTTGCTTCCAATTTTTACGTTGTTAGTAAAATCTGTACCACCGGTTAATAAAATCATAGGTATTCACACTATCTCGCCTTAAAATCCAGTCCTCTGAGTCTTGAATGAAACTGTGACGACAAGCGATTTGATTCAGGGACTTTTGTAGAAGACCAGAGGAATGGAAACATGTTGGAACCAGCAGCTGGGTCACAGTAACCCAACCAGGGGCTCATCTGCAAATGAGTCTGCACGATGAGTCACAGAAGAACCCAGCAACATGTTTACAGAAATAAACCAGTCCTCAAATAACTGCAGCTGACCTCATCTATGTTTCAGGAATGAATCAACAATTTCTTAGTGTACAACATTAAATAAACATTTTAATCAATAAGACCACCTGTGCCATGACATAAGTGTAACAATACAGTTCATTTATAGGTGGTAGGTGTGTTTGTAGTATCTCATTTGTTCTGTGGTAAAGTACTTTAAACCCAGACTCAGGTTATGGAAAAATCATCTTCAGTATCAATGTGATAAATTCAGGGTAATATGCCTTCAATTTCTAATCCTGAATGATGGGACGTAACGGTGGTGCAAGTAAAGTGTTTAGTCCATTATAGTGCTGTAACTCCGAAGGTTCGCCCTCTTGGACCAGTTTTGGCAGAGAACTGTCTGGTGTGGGCCAGAGGAGGATTAACCCTTTGGTGCATAGCAGTCACTACAGTGGACACCTATTTTACACTGCAATTCATACAATTACTGTAACTTTGCTGTTGATTAATCTGATCTGCTGGAGCATGTTTGAGTAAATCAATTGCTAGTTGTTATTAGACTGCAATTAACATTTTTTTCTGGCATATTATCTCCATGAACTTAGTAATAACTAGTATTAATGTGTTAAAATGTGAGAAAACATCAGATTAGCTGCATTAAAACAATATTGTGTTTGAAACATGTTTGTTTCAAAAATGGTGGTCTGAGTGGACATGTTTGTAGCTTTAAAAAATAGATTCACTAAAAAAAAAAAAAAAACAACAAAACTTTTTTTCCAGGCCTAAAGACACTCAGGAAAAAAAAAAATCTTGATTAAGGTTCTTATAATTCATGCGTCAAAGGGTTAAGGTGGTCATGGGCCCCATAGCTATTCTTAATGTGGAGCCTCAGGTTACTGGAAAATGTATTTATTGCCATAATGCTCCACATAAGATGAACTGGCATACATGCATACACAGAGACAACCAAAACTGAAGTGTTTCCTCAACATTCATTTAAGTTGTAGGACCGCCACTAAATAACCACATCACAGCTACTTGAGAAATTCAACATTACAAATACAAAACAAGCAGAGAGCCCAGTGCATAGAAGTAGCTCCTCCACAGCCACAAAGGCATTAACAGTAAAGCAACATACTTCCCTACTTTCACAGGTCAACTGCAAGCTACTCCTTTTGTAAACCAACAGTGTGTATCCGTGCAGAAGACCCTCAAGACAAAATCACAACATCCTCACTGTGCAACACATCCAACTCTGTAGAAAACAAAGCCATAATAAACACAGCAGTTGCATATAATAACAGCTATAATGAAACCGCAGCAGAACAATAAATAAGTACATATTCAGATTTGTCACCTTCCTACCTTTACATCTTTTTTCTTTCTTGACTTTCTGGCTTCCTTTGTGCTTTTAAATGTTGCTGTTTTCCTTTCGAGGCTCTACTGTCATCTTTCTGTCAGACATCTCGCTGTCATTCTGTCAAAGGCAGCAACGTCAATCAAAAATAACTGACATGTCACATGATGAGACCAATGCAACGGATTGGACAGATTTGACATGTGGATCACATCTATCCAATCAATTGTTTATTTGTTTTATGGGCCAAATAGAGGTTGTTTTTATTGTTTGTGTTTAGGAAAGCTGAAAATAGTCTGGCCAATCTGGGGCCCCTGCACACGTGGGGCCCCTCGGCTGCAGCCTGTGCATGAATCCAGATCTGGGCGGGGCCTTTGTCTATCTCAAATAGTGTCGGTGTATACACAGCTCTTTTAATTCGCGCTGCCCAAGAATGTAGTTTTTCCTCTAAAAGCAGGAATTTTACTGATTTATACCCCAAATGTCATCTCTCCCTTAAGTGATAGATCGAGTTTGCTGGGTTGTGAAAATACACCACATGCAGTGTTTGTATTTGTGAAGCAGTCAGCCGGTGGATCACCCTTCTCTGAAACAAACTCAAAACACTTTACGCAGTTTATACATCCATGATACAAGTGCATTGCAACTGGACTTCAGTCACACATTTCTTCAAGTAAATGCGTTTTAAGCACACCAGCATGAATCCAACAACGATCATGTTTTACTTTTCAGTATTTGTAAATGATATATGATGTTTCAACTACAGCTTTTGATATTGTATGAAATTCACCAAGGAATGAGCAAATAAAGAGAATAACAAAGCAACTAACAAAGTACCTTCCACACTTTCTGTTGGCAGCTGGCTTGTGTGTAAGACTGAAGTCCCACTGCTCTTTATTTTGTCAATGGTGCTCAGAACAGCAGCCTACAGTGATAGCACTCTGAACTCTTTTCATAGTCTGTGCTATGCCACAGGGGAAAAACGACATTGAGTTTCCACAGAAAATAAATTCAGCCACAATTTAACTGCATCACACCTTGAAAAAAAACAAAAAAAACAGTGCAGCAGTCAGATTCTAGGCGCTAGACTTCCTCCACGTCGGCAGTGATTGCTGCTGTGTCTTGTCAGTGAAATTAAATAGCAACTGTTTATTTCAGCAGCACTGCATTCATGTAAGATTTGTCTATTTTCACATAAATACACATTTCACTTATTCATACATGCCTGATAAAACCCCACACTTATGTTGATTATACAGAAAAGCAACATAATTTTAAGCAACATATTCAAAGGCAATGCATTTTTTTTTTATCAGATCAGACATATTACAGTAATGTTTTAATCTTTGTAATCCATAAATGAATGGTTATGCTCTGCCTCAGGTCTGGCTGTAGTGCCGTTCCTGATGTCAGCTCTCTTGTCAGTGTGTTCTCAGTAAGAAGGTCTGATAATGTCGACTGCAGATAACAGAGGGATTCCCTGAGCTGGTGTCTCTCATGTCTTCCCAGTCCATTAGCCAGCCATACTGCCTGTGCAGTTGACAAATGACTGAATTAGATCTGCGTGTCATCCAGGGTGGGGGAGTGGGTGGTGGTCTTCCTTCTTCTTCTGGATCATTGACACATGCACTTTACTTGTGTTGCACTCTCCTTGTGATGTCTTTATGTTAAATATGTTTATGTCATTCATCTTTTGCTCTCTTTAACTCATATATTTTATCATGTACTGGCATGTGAAGAAAAAACTGAAAATGACAGGTTTTCATACAAAAATATAATATATTAATATATATATATATATATTTTTTTTTTTTTACAGAAAATGTGAAGTTTTTTGTGTTTTCATCTACTTTTATGATGCAGATTTGAAGTGGACTTCAGCCTTTGGAACCAAAGCAAACCGCTCTTCTGAGCCCTGTACTGTTTCAGACTATTCCAGTCTGTCAAAGCATTTGTGTAACAGTGGCTTTGTACGTCTTCATATTGTACATGTTGGTGCTTCACTGCTGTTTCCACCTGATAAGGGATTTCTATTTGCTTCATGTATTAATGAATGAATGTTGCAGTCTCTTTATCTCTCCACACACGCATAAATAAAATCTATAAATAAATCTATTCTCCACTACACTTATTCACATCTGTTAATGACTAAATGATTACATTTCTAACTCTTTTCTAATTCCACTTTAAATGGTTGATTTGGGAATGCTAATATAAACAGCTGACCTAGTGATGAAGCAAATACAATGTCAACGAAGCAGACTTTATGAGTAACAAAAGCAAACACCTCGCACAGGTC
The DNA here is from genome assembly GCA_029814465.1 of Ostorhinchus cyanosoma. NCBI lineage: Eukaryota > Metazoa > Chordata > Actinopteri > Kurtiformes > Apogonidae > Ostorhinchus > Ostorhinchus cyanosoma. The sequence goes on along the minus strand of JAPTYQ010000005.1, from coordinate 28,182,830 downwards.
TGACAAAAATGTTTCAACATAAGATAAAGGTGATCACTGCGGTAGACAACTTTCCACTGATTTGTATGGACTCTTTCGCTAAAGGGAAAAACCAGACTCCAACCTTGGTAGCAAAATTCCCCCACGGCATATAAGATCCATCACATCTCCTCACTGTCCAGCATTCAGGCCTGGAGGGTTCTGTTGGTGTATACAACACGTGCAACCATGTGACCATGTCACTTTTTTCCACATCTCTGGACACCAATGCCCATGGTTGTTGCACCATTTAACTCTCAAACGTGCGCTGCAGTCATCCTGTAGTATCATCTGAATGTGTCAGTGGACTGTTCTTACTGACTAACCTGTTAACCCGGTCTCATCCCACACTGACATTCCCAATCAGTGTTGCAAAGAGGCTCGTCTGTTTTTCCGTCTGTGTCACTTTGATTTTCCCATTCCCATAGATCTAAATGAAAACCTTCATCACGTTTCTCATTGAAGCACTGGCTAGTTGATAATATCCTTGACCCGACCACAGATCTGCTGTCAGTCACTGCATATTATTCATGCAACAGAGCACGATTGGATGCTAATTGTACATTAATGCACCTCAAATTTTTCCTCTATAACCACCTAGGAATACTGCACTGTTTACCTTTTTTTTCTTTTCATGCTTATACTTTTTATTGCTTCATCTGCACCCTGCTGTAATGCTTTTAATGTTTTATGTAAAGCACTTTGAATGGTCTTGTACATGAAATGTCCTATATAAATAAGCCTGCCTTGCCTTGCCTTACCTAAAACCACCAACAGGTAGAATTTTGTTAGACACAAAACTTACTCATTGTATTGTAGATACCTCTCTTCACAAAGGAATGTGCCTTGTCATAACAAGCACAGTTCATTTTCATTGTCTAGTTTTATAATTAAAGTGTCTCTATGCGTACTAATTGCTTTGTATAACTGTCAGCACAAATCAGACTAAATGAAATTAGAAGAAAATACTTGCATATATGCATGTTTTATAAAGCTGTCTCTTATGAGTTGTAAATTGTTACTGATGACTTGACAGTTTAGAACCCACTGATGTCAGGAAAGTGTTTACATATAGCAAATGCAAAAATAAATGCTTTTCTTTCGGGGGAAATTCGACTGTATCATAGGATGTAAGCATAAATTGCCGTGGCCCTGAGGTGCAACAGCCCCAAAAAATTATCCACTATAAGAAAAAAATGTGATTTATTTAAAAAGAAGTATCTGAAAAATAAATGTAAACTTGTATGAAAAAAACTCCCAACACCCCCCCCCCAACTTGTAATGAAAAATAGATTTGTACCAAGAATCAAAAATTTAATTCAATGTTTACTTTTAAAATATGATGCCCCAAAACAGATGTCATCGAAATAAAAAAAGACAATACATTTATTTAAAAAAAAGAGTATTTGAAAATATAAAACTTCATATGCCTAAAAAAGACCCCCCCCTCACTTTTTGAATAAAGTTCATTAAAAAAAAAAAATATATATCATCCACCTTTTCAATTAGGGGATGGGGGGCTGTTTACCTGAAAGGTCTATTGTTTCAAAATTAAAGCCACCACAAAAAATAAAAGCATGAAAATTTTTAAGGCCTTCAGCTAATGTGGCTAATGCTAAGGAAGTAACCCACAGTGGAGGTCGGTGCACTAAAAATAAAGTCATTTTAAAAATACACACATTAATATAGTTTGAAAAGCAGTTAAACAATTAAATAAGGACATTTTTTTCCAGAGCTGTATTTTTTTTCTTTTATTATTGTTTTTAGTTTATTTTTTTACTTGTCTGTCTGTTTGATTGTTAGCAACTTTACACAAAAACTACCAGACCAATTTCCATGAAATTTTGAGGAAAGGTGCGAGGTGGTCCAGAATAGATCCCATTAAATTTTGGGGAATGTAGGTCAAAGGTCAAGGTCACCAAAAACGTGTTTTCGCAATGATGAGATAGGGCAAATCAGGTCAAACATTTGCGAGGGGCGTGGTTTGTTGTGGCTGGCATCACTTGTTACTCATGTCTTCTTTATCACATAGAAATAATCAAACTCACCAAATGTGTAACTAATATCTCCCGCCACAGCGAGGACACCTACTCCGGTGGACCACAACATCAGAAACATTAGGGGCATGTTTGGTGACATCATACTATATTTGTCTTACAGTGATGTGACTGAAGATGTTAGCTGTCATTTTGTCTTCTACAGTCAAAGCAGACAGATTAAAACCATTTGTCTTTAGTCCTGTAATCTTTGATTCGACTGTTAAAATTGAGTAGTTTTAGGTTTTTGTGCTCGAGTCCCTAACATTTATCTTGTGTTGGGAGTTTTCTCACTCGTCACATTTTAAGCTGTTACCACATCATTGAAATATTACATTTCAGTCACGTTCGGGCGCAGCTACAGGATCAGAAGGCAAGTGGACTGGAACAGATTTGTTTCAACTCGGTCCCATCAGTCACCATGGAGAAATTGTATATACAGTATAATCTGATCCACCATCATGGCGTGTGTTCCTACCTGAAGGTGTTTCATGTATTTTTTCTTTTACTGTAGACCAGGGGATTCTTAAAGCCACCTCTCCTACCTAAACTCTTACCGGTGCCACTCTGTATATCCCAACTTTTAATTATATTTGATGAGCTGCCATAAAAACCCAATTTCCCTCGGTGTCCGCGGGCCTTTTTATATTGCTCTGGCAGTCTCTGCATTGCATGTAGACTGCAAACATTCACCTCAAGGAGTAACACACACACTCAACATCTTTCTATCTTAGTGCCTTTCTTGCTGCGCTATTTTTCTTCCCTGAAGTTCTTTTTCCTCTTGGTTTCTCTACACCTTTTGGTTTTTTCTTTTTTGTTTTTTTTTTTTACTCCCCTGTCTTTCTATTCCCTCTCACCCTTCTATCAAGTACTTTTATGTTCCATATCTTTCTGCTCATCTCTCTTTCTCTCTCTCTCTCCTTCACACTGGTCTGCCTCTCTTTTGGCCCAGAAGCAAGTATGGTTGATTACATTTTTAATGTTGTTTGTAATTGCTCGGTACTCTCAACATGTCAAGAGCAAATCATTTTTCCAGAGCATCCGTTTATGTTTGGTGTACAGGGATCTCAATCATCCCTCTGCGAGTGTTGTGCTAAACATGTTTTTTTATTCTTACTGACAGCATCTCATATGACTTAGACCCAAGAGCTCTTTATGTAATATGTTAATACAACATATTGACATTACTACAAATAATATTTTTACTTATGGAAAATAATTTTACATATTCATTAGCTTATACTGTATACTGCAGCAAATTGTTACTGATGACTTGACAGTTTAGAACACACTGATGTCAGCAAAGTATTTACATATAACACATGCAAAAATAAATGCTTTCCTTTTGGGGTAAATTTAAATTCATCATAGGTTGCAAGTGTAAATTGCGGTGGTCCTGAGGTACAAAACCCCCAAAAATGATCCACTATAAGAAAAAAAAAGTGGTTTATTTAAAAAGAAGTATCTGAAAAATAAATGCACCCCTTAAATGAAAGTAAACTTGTATGAAAAACAATCTCCTAAAAAAACTACCTGCAATAAAAAATATATTTGTACAAGGAAATCAAATAAACTTGTTTGATTTAAAAGAAAATATAATTTCCTCAAATAAAATAGACCTCTGCAAAAAGAAGTGCCTTAAAATAAATTTGAACAACATCAACATCATTCTTACTGACTGTATTTTATATGACTTAGGCCCAAGAGCTCTTTATGTGATACATTAATGCAACATATTGACATTTTTACAAGTAATATTTTTCACGTATGGAAAATAAGTTTGCATACTCATTTGCTTTTACTGCACAATAGTGTATGGATTTATCTGTACAAAAAAAAGAACCTTTCCTCCCCTGCCTTTTACAAATTTTTGTGTCATCTACTACCTTTCCCCCTTTCTTTTCCTGGGTTGAACACGTCTACTTCTCCCATCAAGTCACTTTACAGCTTGTCAGAATTGGTGTTATACTGCAAACTACCTCAGTATCACTTTGCCTCTGAGATATGCATTAGGGACCAAATGTGTTTTATTTCGCGTAACTTATTAAAAGGCTGACAAACAAGATCACTGTGAGAAACCTGGGTGTGAAATACAGGGAGTCTAGGGGCTCTGGAATTTTTTTTAAGACAATTTTCGCTAGCAATTGTGTTTTAAAAGCTCAGCATGTCACACAGCAAATGATGCTGTTGTCAGTGGTCAAAAATCCAGAACACACTAGTATTGTAATGATGCACAACCTGAAAATCTGTGGATATTTTCCCACTTTGACATTATGGTCACACTTGACTTGCAGCCCTACTTGCAAAATCAGAATTGGTTCCTCAAAAGCTGATTCAGAATATGAAGAAAATGTAACAGAGCTGGTGAAGATCCGTTTTTGATCTGTTTTCACACATCTGATATGAGCATGTGTGTGGATGTTTGGCAAATTAACCGGATGAGCTGTGTGGATTATTTTGTAATATAAAGCATAGTTGTTGCATGGTTGTGAAGCTGTAGATTTACATTTATGAATGAAAGAATGGTGCAAATATTACTATTGTTATTATTAATACTTGCACTATTTATTGTGACTGATCTGAGAACTGACTGTTCATAGAGTGAATGATGGACTACGATGAATATGATTATTATTTTATTTACTTGTATTATAATTTGTATTATTTTGGGAAGATCACTGCAATGTGAATGGCAATTTCTTGTTAATGATGTTATCCTTGGTAATTTGTGTACAAAGCATATTACAACCGAGTTGATTGCCTTGGCCTGCATCCATGAAAATCTTGTATATTGCATATTGAACATAACAATGGAGAATTTAGTAAGGGGGGGACACCACAATTCCCCCTGGGTATTTCATACACTGTGTGAAAGTAATGTCAGAAATAAAACTGCCCAGACCAAGCACCTCAGCCAAACACAAGTCATCCAATAATACTTGTCTATTTCTCACATATGAAAACACTACACATACCTATGAGTGCTATAAAAAAAACACATGGGAAGACAAAAGAATAAGAACATGGAAAAGATTCAGGGTAAATAGTCAATAGAAATACGCAAATATACACACTTTCCTGCCCAATGAGGTAGATGAATTGTGGTCTTATCTTAACAATTGAATACTGAAACAAACAGGGGTGAGGAGAATAGAGAAAAGTAATAAGAAACTAGAAAAGATAAAGACACGAGCATGTAACACAAACAGAGCAATGTGGGAAAAAAGCCAGAGGAAACACAGGATGTATTTAACAACAATAAATGATCCTTTGTTCCTGTGTATCTTGTAATTACACAAAGTGCCAACACTGCATGCAACACTCAAGAACCACAGTTGTCTTCCTTTATCCAAATAGATCAGTGGTCATTTAGTGGCGGTAGCCTTTATGAGCAGAATTGGTCCTGACTGTGTTGTAAAACATGAGCTACTGTCCTATACCGCATCCATTGGAATAAATACAAACGGTATCAACAAGTCAGCAGATGGAGAGATGAAAGGATCCGCTTTTCTCGGTGAAAGACAGCCTCTTGCTTGTTCTTTGACCTTCAACAGAGCTTTTTTCATATTTCTGACCATGACTTCAGTGTGATTTTTACACGTGTTTTCAAGACAGACCAGGGGACCTTATGCAGCATCGGGTTTAATATATACGAGCTGCACATGGCACATATAAAGCTGTGGAGTTTATTGCCAATGATCTGTCTTGTTAACCTTTCTTTTTGCCCCTCATCTTTACACCAGCATACAACTTTCACCTGTAGTAATCTAGATTCAAGTTGTCAGACCTTTTCAAAATAAAAACTGGTATGTAATAGCAGAGCCTGTATTCGCCTACCATTCCCACTATTACTATTCATCTAATGGCACTTGTCAGCTCATGCACAGATTGGGACGTCATGTTCAATGCTTCATTCTCAAACCTCAGTATGTGTCTCAAGTAGTTTAAGCAGAATGGAATGAGTTTGTGAATCCTCTCAGGGTCAGGGTGATATGTCAAAACATTTGATTATCACTACTGTTCTTCAGTATTCCAAGCTAACACTGCTTATCTGACTCAAGTGCCTCGCTATTGTTTGACCACTTTCAAGGCAAACCTCCAAGCCTTTCCTCTTCTTCACACTTTAGTCATATTGTGTGTACCATCTGAATGACATGCTTAAGTAATTCATAAATCAGTCTGAAGTCCTTCTGAGAAACCAACCAAAGAAACAGAGCAGTCTTTAGAGTAGATAAACCAACTCCAAAGTACTTTCTCGCCATTTACTGGTGTTGAATTAAAGATATGGAAGCTCTGTCCATCCATTCTGTAATGGAGGATATGACATGCCTTGACCTGAATAAGTGCACTGCAAAAATCTAAATCTTACCAAGTGTATTTTCCTCATTTCTAGTCAAAATATCTCATTACACTTAAAATAAGACATAATCACCTAAAGAGTAACTTTTCACCAGTCGCTTTTCCATTGATCCTCAAATATCGCAAATATAACTTGCACATAAAAATTCACCTAATGGAAAAATGACAATTTTTGACAAAACTCATTTTTTGATTAAAAGTTTTCCCGCTGGCAAGTGGTGGTTTTCTAAGGTGTTGCACAATTGGTATATTACGCAAAACTGCAATGGAAAGACCTTTTTTCACAACTACAGTCAGGTGAATTAAAAAATGGACGTTGACGGATGCTACAAGCGAAGAAGAAGAGTTTTAAAAGAAACATGGTGCGGTATGTGCAGACACACCAGGAAACCACATAATTTTAAAATTTAGTACGGGATAGAGGGGTGATATATAAAAATAATGAATATATCTGTAAAACAACATGATATTTACGTTCGTCACCATGTTTATGGAATGACTTCTC
>JAPTYQ010000005.1:28161976-28173001 GCA_029814465.1 Ostorhinchus cyanosoma | reverse complement strand
GGTAAGATTTCTTGAAATAAGATTTTCCAGATCTATTGTCTAAAAATCCGTTCTTATATCTCACTGAAAAGTTACTCCTTAGGTGATTATGTCTTGAGATGAGATATTTGGACTAGAAATGCGAAACATACACTTGGTAAAATTTAGATTTTTTTCCATTGAGCGTGTTTCGTCTCACCACTTGTATCCACTTCTAGCTCTCTCATTTCACCTTTTCTGTCCCAAAAAGCCACAGACTGAGCAACAATCACAGCATCAACATTACCGTTACTGTTTACAGTTCTCAAACAACATCTCAACCTTTTCAATTCTGCTTAACTCACCAGCATCTCATCGTGCTGAGGTAATACTAATTACAGTGGAAAAGCAACGGCACTGTACCAAACCATGTGGTCGAGTCGAGCTGGTACCATGCAGTGGAACAGGGGCATAGGTGTGCAGATCCTATCTGACCGTGCAGACAACAGCACAACAGTCAGTGTCCAATAACTGTTTCAGCCCTTTGTTGACATCCTCTTGGCCCTTGTTATTGCATGCATCATGCAGAGGCCCCTTGTGGAGCTATAGATATGCCAGGATAAATGGAACACACCTACCTATGTACGCTACTGTCATAATATATTAACAATAATATAAAGGATAATCATAGCGATTAGACTGTTTCATTAAGCCTCAGAACATCAACATAAGCAGCAAATGAGCAGATGCAAATGTAGGTTGATAAAAAAAAGCTATATTGTAAAATTACTTTATGATAAATGAATCTGTCTGTGAAAATCCGTTGTTCTCTGCTTGTTACACGTGAGTAATGTTTGTTCTCCTTCCATATTATTTGAAGCACTACCTTGCTCACTCAATCATTGGTGGTAACTCTGGCATCAACAGCTTTATTTACACACACTGGTGCATTCATGAACCTTGCACCAAATTCTAAACTGCAGTGCATCAGGGGTGATATACAACTCTGAAGTAGTCATCCTTGTCTGCTCCCTCCCTCAGCCTCCGGAAGGTTGGTCTCACCAAGTTCACTTCAGTTTTTTCAGAGAACTGGAACAACCCTTATGACGGCTGTGGAGATTCCTTTGAGGTCAGGAACTGTGGGGAACAAGGGCAACTTCTACCACTAATGGAACAGACTTCACACTTCCAGCCTCAGTGCTCATTGCAGATTTATGGCTCAGATCTGACTTGCTTTATTGTTCTCACTATTTTCTAAATGTGGTCAACATCAGATCCAGTGTGAACCCAGTCATTGTCGTGACCTGAGCCATTGCTTTAGTGGATTTTACTCCTGTACATATTTACCGTTGCAGTTATTTGTACTTTATAATATTTGAGTGACTCCTCCTGTGCCAAGTTGTGACAACATTCAGTCAAGAGTTATTCTTTTTTGTCCCATTTTATTTATTCATTCCAATCGAAATGATTGGAAAGGAACAGGATGAAGAAAACTTACAATACCTGCCCCTTTTTGAAACATCTGCTTACATCAGATAAGTTGCCATTACAGCTATTACAGTAAACAGTTTACGTGAAAGTCAATGAAAATCAAACAAATCCAAAATCCGTAAGTAAAACTATTTCATTACATCTTTTTATAAAGCTTCTCTATTCCCTCCTTATACAACCTCTTAAACGGAAAAATATGTGTGCAGCTCTTCTCTTCCATTGCCAAATAATTCCACATTCTGTCCAGAGTAAAATATAAGTTGCATGAATTCTGTTAATTCTGATGCTTTGAGGTCCACATGTACAGAAGTAGCAGAGATCAAAACTGAATAGATCATCTTCGACGTGATTTGTGCTGCTCACACTGTCATGAAATGTGGCTCTCACTGTCTGGAGGTTCTTAACATTCACAGTGTAATATCATGAGATTTTATTTCGATACGCATGCTGCAATATTTGGAAAAACAATATTCCTTAGCTACATGTTACATGTTAATCCCTTTAGTCTAGACCTGTACTTTAGCGCAAAAAGACTTGCATTCCCAACTACAGAAAAACATACATGTAGTGTCCCTTAAAGTACAACATTTATTGGCACGTACATTTATTTTTGTATTTGATTAGAGTTAGGATAGTCTTATATCTATGTTTCATAAAGTGTACTGTGTAAAGAAGGAATGCTATTAAATAGTTTTCCAGACATAGCAAGGAACAATTTACAGTGTTATTGAGCGACACAAACATTGAAAAAAGCCTTTATTATTTCAGAAACAATAAAGCAATACCAGTGTTTCTGTCAGTGTTGGTGCCCCTGGTTGTTTTCACCTTGTATAGCTGCTCAGCTCTACAACATATACACTCATTCAGTTTTCTGTGTATCTCTACAGCACTTTGGCCGAAAATTGTTTCTGTTTTTAACTGTTCTGTACAGATAAACTGACGTGACTTATTATTTGAGTGTGTCCTTCCAAATTCTGCCCTGTTAAGTTCAAACATACATTTTCTACTGTGGTGTCATGGTGGTTTGTCTTTGTGACTGCAGGCATTTGCTGAGGTAAAAAGGCACTGAACATAAAAGCAGTGAATGGCCAGCCTCCCTGTGATAATAGTCACCAGGCACTTACCTCACTGAACTGTCCTGAAGCAGGAGGATGAACCCCTACTTGTCTGTTTTCTTCTGAAACAAAAGCATTAAGAAATTAAACCGTAAAAGCAACATGAGTGAAACATCTGTCCCCTGCGGTTCACATTTTGTCTGTTGGGAGCTCTGTGAAGCACATCTGTACTGGGTGTCTGCTGCCAAGGAGCTTCAAAGATCCTGGCATTCTTTGAAGCTGGATGGCATTGTCTGTTACCCGCCAAGAAACATCCTTGATTTGGCATCATGTGCCACACCAGCTACGGCACAGAGAGTTTGTTCACAGCTGTGAAAACTGTCCGCTGAGGCAAAAGACAGATTTTGGTTTTTTTGGTAGAAATCATTAAATATAACTACCTATATTCTAGATGTGAGTACGGTAATGTAGTTCATCTGTACTTATTCAGTTTTAACCCATAAAAACCCAAACAGCCACTGTCAGCCAAAACCATCTATTGATGTAAAATGTTTAATACCTCACTTTGTCATCTTTTCATGGTCATCAGATATGACCCATTTGGACGTTCAGAGGCTCCGTAGTGAACATGCAAGTCACTATCATCTTCTACTTGTTTTTTCAGTGTAAATGAGGTAATTTCTTATATTTAATCCGTTGATCATGTTGATGTTGATTAAAGCTCAGAGTAAATCCAAAGGTTATTAAATCAGAAACAGAGAAAACTGAAGAAAATCAACATATTCAACACATATATCAGTAACTGAGCTTAAAACATGGGTGTTCCTCCACTAGCACTGATCAGACTTTATGGGTTTTACTGGTAAATCAATATTGTACACTGGAAAAATCCAAATCTTACCAAGTGTCTTTTTCTCATTTCTAGTCCAAATATCTCATCACACTTAAAATAAGACATAATCACCTAAAGAGGAACTTTTCAGTGAGATATAAAGAACATATTTTTAGAGTAGAATAAAGATCTGGAAAATGTTATTTCAAGAAATAATTTTCACTTGTTCCATTGGCAGATTTTTTTTTTTTTGCTTAATTCCAGATTTTTTTTCAAGCAAAAAAAAAAAAAAAATTTACCAATGGAACAAGTGAGAATTATCTTGGTAAGATTTCTTAAAATAAGATTTTCCAGATCTATTGTCTAAACATAAGTTTTTATATCTCACTGAAAAGTTATGCTTTTGGTGATTATGTTTTATTTTCAGTGTGTTGAGATATTTGGACTAGAAATGAGAAAAATACACTTGGTACGATTTGGATTTTTCCAGTGTACAATATTAATTTACCAGTAAAATGCTCAGTTACTGATATATGTGTTGAATATGTTGATTTTCTTCAGTTTTCTCTGTTTCTGATTTAATAACCTTTGGATTTACTCTGAGCTTTAATCAACATCAACATGATCAACGGATTAAATATAAGAAATTACCTCATTTACACAGAAAAAACAAACAAAAAAACACCACTAAATGACAGACAGAGGATAATAGTATAATACATGGTGATAAATCACTTAATGCAGGTTAAATAAAGATAAATATATATTTGGAAGTTGCCACCAAAGTAGTGTTGGGTCTTTATGGGTTCGTTTAAAATGAGGGATATTGGGTCAAATGTGTACAAATAGTGGTCACCTTCTACTATATGAGGTCTTGTTCTGTTTCCTTGTTGCTTATTATATTGCTTTTTTTTTCTTCTTCTTTCATTCCCTCCTGCCTGATTACCTGCTCTCTTTTATCTTCTTCACCTGCACCTCATCTTCCTCTCCTTCACTGTGTTTTTATCTGTGTGGTTTCTTGTCTTTGTGCCTCCTCCTTTTTGATCCAAAGCATTCCAGCCTCTGTCCTAGTGTGTTGTTCTACTGTGAAGATTTGAGCTTGGATTTGTAACAACTAGCTAAGTTCTTGTGTTTTGTTAACCTAATTTCTACTCAGCATAAATCTGACTGAGTCTAACAACATTGTTTATCTGTTGCAAGGCCTAGGGAAGCATAACAGTCGTGCTTTAAGAAAATCCACTGACTGCAACAATGGAATACTCAGCACTCAACAAGTCTCACTATAGATTTTTTTCTTTTTTCTTGCAGGTGAGTGATGATTATATGAACTGCCTATTGCATAAGCCCCTCTTATATATGAAGAACATATATGTAACTGACCTTTATGTTCTAAATAATACCTTCTCATTTATTCCTTCTGCTCACCGCACATCCCACATCCTCCACTTGCTCTTGATGCATGTCATAATTCAGGCAATTTTTATAGAGTTAACAGTCTGAGGCTTCTGTCAGTGAAAAGAGCACAATGGGATTGGGCTGCAATATATACAGCTGTGTTACGAATGTGAGGCGCTCATCTTCCAATTATCCTGTTGCCTTTAATGTGGACAACATTATAAAATGATTTGAAAATAAAGCAAATAAAGTGAAAATGGATTTTGTGATTGGCAGATGAGAGAGAGAAAAAACAAAAACAAGTGGTTCCAGGCACAACAAACCCCGCCCCTCACAAATGTTTTACCTGATTGGCCCTATATCATTGAGAAAACACATTTTTGTTGACCTTGACCTTTGATCTACATTCACAATTTAATGGGATCTATTCTGGACCACCTCACACTTTTCCTGAAAATTTCATGGAAATTGGTCCAGTAGTTTTTGCGTTAAGTTGCTGACAAACAAAAAAAATGAACCAAAAGCAATACCCTCACCTCCCCTTCGAGGGGCGGGGTAACAAAAAGCGTATAAGAAAATAGCAGTAAATCTTCTGTACTGAAGGATACTGGTACAGTCCATGTATTTTCCACAAAAAATAAAAACAACTGCACCCATATCTTCAACGGGATTGGGTGAGTTTAATTTACCAGCCGGCTCAACATCCCATGTGTCATTGCTCTGATTAGCTGTAGGTCTGTCCAGCTGCATCGAGACACATTTTGGTCTGTGCTCATTGATAACGTCCCTTGAAAATCAAAGATGAACTGAGATGTCCCAGTCTGGTGATGCCAGGCAAGTAAAGACTCTCTTTTGGACATTCCATCTCCCCTGGTGTGTGTTGGCGGCTGCCTCCAGACGTTACTACCTCCTACTATTTGTTTTATTTCTTTTTCACTTTCACTGTGACACTGACTTTTTGTTAAATGATACAAACTAAATACACAAATCTAAATATTTCCAGATATTATGTGTTAATGAACATTTGCCTAAAAGTAAATTTCATATGGAATTTGGAAAAAGATTGTCTTCTCTCCTTAAAGACGTCATCATTAGATGAATCTGGGACCTAAAATAGTATACAGGGAAAGGACAATGAATAGCTTGAGGAACTGAGGAGATGTAACAGCTGTTGTTTATTATAGCGAATCTAGCCTTAACTTTTCCATTTCTTGGTCCAAAGTATGTCAAAGTATTTTTATTCCACCATAGCACAACGCTGCAAAAAAGTCTAGGCCACCATTAGGTTGGTTGTTTTACCAATATGAGCAAAAATACAGATTTCTGTTTGTTGATACAAATTGAACATAAGGGAAACTGATAAAAAGCATAAAGTTTAGAGTAAGCATCCTTTGTATTTTACAGTAAATGTGGATTTTTTTTTTTACATAAAGAGATTGGTTAATAAATATTATATATGCTTTTACAGCCCTGCAAAAACAACAGAGCTAACAGTATTTTAAGAGTATGACACAGTATTGAATGTGGTAGAAATGCAGTATATTTGAAAAAATAAATAAATAAAACCAATGGAACTCCAGGAACAACAGCTGCCATAATGTGTTAATTTCTTAATGCAAAAATAACACATAACCTATTAAATGTTTATCATATATGCAATAGTACAATATATAGTACAATATATTTACTATGTTTACTGATATATAATAACACTTTACCCAGCCAAATAAAAAACCACCTCCTTAATTTATGCTGCAAATAATTCAGATCCTTCCACTGGATAATTACTGCACTAATATATTTCAGTGGCAACCAAGTTCTTTAACCTAAGTGACGTGGTAGCTTCTCATTTCTCAAACACCATCTGTTTGGTAGAGACTGTGTTTCATTGGAAAAAGGTCATGTGGTCTAATGAGTCCAGAATGACCCTGTTCCAGAGTGAAGGGCGCATCACTGCATGAAACATTTTCACACATAGATTGGTCCCCACAAAGTCCAGACCTGGACCCCATGAGGATCTCTGTGTTAGAGAAGACTTTGCGACTCCTCCGTCATCAATATAAGATCTTGGTAAAAAACTAAATAAATAAATACTGTGACACGTGTTGCCATTACAGGAGCATAGTGTAGCATGAAGAAAAACAAAAAGAACTAAGCTCTTTACACCAGTTGGCTAAAGTGGCATACAGAGCAACCATACATTAAAAATATTCAACTGGAGGAACACAAGTATATCACGGGTGTGAGGATGAATGGGTTTTCCTGAGATGAATCCAACTGCTCATTTTAAAATCTAATTTCTTAACAATGGCCTTTAAAATTGTTAAACCAAATCCATATTATTATTTAAAGGAGCTGTCTATCAAAACCTCATCAGTGGTATCTGACCTCTACAAAAAAAAAAAAAAAAAATCATTTATAGTCTGTAGCAGAGTGCGTGATAGGCCACCCTCATTTTGTTATGGTCAAGTAAAGCTTTCAGAGGAGCATAATAATCTCTTTTACAGCTCTCTTATTTCCTTGTGCGTGTGTCGTTATGTACTGTTATGGATCGTAGTGGCAGGTATTGTATGAACCCCAGAGGAGCTATGCCATGGAGTGTTTCAGATGAATCACCTGGTAGGTGGCAGGGGGTTATTACAGAGAGAAAAACACAGAGATATAAAATATCTAGAAGAGATAAAGAAGATTGATGTCCCCGCAGCAGACGCACATGTGAAAACATGCCAATGACTCTATCACCTCTAGGTCTTCATTCTTTTGCGCCCCTTGCTCTCTGTTTGCCTCTCTCTGCTTCATCTGATTTTACAGTCACCTCACTGCTTCTTCACATCTTCTTTCCTTTCTTCACCTCTGGCATCTACGCTAATAAATCCCATTTAAGCTCTAGTTGTGACCCCTCAATCATCGCCCGCGACCAGCTTAAAATAACACTGTGGGAATAGAGAGAATGGGGCTGGTGTTCAGGAGCCCCCATGCCGATGTTATTAATTGTTGAAGAGATGAATATCCCATTACAGTCCGACTGAGGAATGGAGATGGAGCGGGGGTTATACCGTGATTAATGCTAAGTTCATGCAATGCATGATTAATTCTGAAGTGCGAGTGGGTGTTTAATCAAGGCCACATGCGATATGATCAATTATAGGGTGAAGAAAAAGAGCTGGATGATTAGACTACCTTTCAGAGTGTAGAACATATGTCACCCGAGGTTTAGTGGGTTCAGTTGTAATGTAGGATTACGCTGGTGGTAAAAATGAGGAATATAACCATGGAGGCTGGATTACACAGTTGCTTTGAAAGGATGGGAGGGTTCGGGTATATTGGGCTTATCCAAGTGTGATGTGAATGTCTTCTGTGCTTTCCAGTAGAAAGAGCAGTGACCAGTGCGCTACATGTTTGCACAACATGGGCACTGGATTGAGTTACTTTCCCTGTACTCAGTCTGTAGGAAAATTAGATTTGCTCCTTAAATCAGATATTTTAAATCAGAGTGCACTCTGTACCCATGATTAGACTGGATTTGTATGTCCAGACATCACCAATCTATCTACATGGGCTACTTTAGTAACAGCGTGGGCACCATTAGCTATGTAGACAGTCTTGACAGGGTTATACTGTTACACCAGGGTCAGCCATCGTTCCATCTGTGTTGCCAGGGTAATACTACATAACGCTTGCAGCAATGTACACATGCTATACATCCATGTAACTAGAAGAAT
Organism: Ostorhinchus cyanosoma; assembly: GCA_029814465.1. Classification (NCBI taxonomy): domain Eukaryota; kingdom Metazoa; phylum Chordata; class Actinopteri; order Kurtiformes; family Apogonidae; genus Ostorhinchus; species Ostorhinchus cyanosoma. The sequence continues at coordinate 28,164,548 of JAPTYQ010000005.1, read as the reverse complement.
GTCCACTAAAAGCTCAACAAAACCTATTGTCAGACAATAGAACACAACTCAAATAATAAGCAGGTAAATGTGCAAATATCTGAAATAAATCAACAATTCAAGATCAGTGTATGCCATGAATAATTTAATAAAACTACACACCAATGTGACAAGCTGACATGCTAAGCTAACACTAAGCAGATCCAATGGTACAAGTATTATTCTTCTACCTCTAAAACTCACTAAATGAGCCCATGAAGTGCAAAATGAGTGTCAAATGATGAAGCAATAATTCTAATTTTTTTCCCCACTCATAACTTATTTAATATGAATGACACTTGTGCTATCAGCTCCCCTGTTGCTCTGTGTTACATTGAAATGAATCCTACCGGAAACAAATGGCCAAGGTCATAAGAGGTGAAGCAGACGATTCAACCATGATCATTCATCTTAAATACAACTACAGTACATTGGTGTGTATTACATGTGAGTTACTTGACATCAGGTCAGTTACAACATTTCTTTGAACCGAGGAACAATTAATCTGGACATAATCCACTAAAAGAAAATGATGGTGAAGAGGCCCAGCAGCTATAGATGAGAGCAGGTCGGAATGCATCATGTGGTCAGTTTTACACACCAACCATCAGCTTTCTATGCCCTGGCATGTAGGGAAAACTGCTCATGTGAACGTGACCTTAATTTGGCCTCTGTAAATGGTTCTGTTGTGCCTTGCCAGCTTTCATAAGAGAGCCACAGAGACGGAGCTACATAGCCCAGAGCAGGACATCATAATTCAGGAGAATAATTGGGGCATTTAAACCAAACCTGGGACTCATCCATGCCAGACAGATACAGGTCAGAGCAGCCTGTCCACATGGGAGGCTGAAAGGGATGGATGGATAGAGAAAGGATGGGAGGGTCTGACGGGAAGAGATGAATGTTAGTAGCAGGGGGAAGAAAGGATGTGATCAAACAGACAAGAAAATATGACAAATGCACATTAAAACTAAGGGTCAGCATTGAATGCAAAATGGAGGTAAACAGTTGGAGATGGAGAAGAAAAAGAGAGGAAAAAAAAAAAGACCGGTGAAGAGGATACAGTCAGACGGAGCAAAGACTAATTGGGAAGTTGATAATTACTTTCCTATTTTACAATGTCATCTGGAGGTTGCAACGTCAGCATTGTTTTCTTAATTTTGGTATAAAGATAATGAATGCCTTAAAAACCTCCAATGTGCCCTCTATGCCAGTGGCTGCGGAAAAAGATCTGCAAACTATGGGTCGTAGTCTTAGGGCCCATTTCTCAATGACAATTACTTTTAAAAACAACAAATGAGCTTGGTGCAAAAAAAAGGGGAATATTCCAAAATATATGAAATTTTTCTGACTATAAAAAAAACGTGGTTTCCAAGTGTACTCACCTTGCAAACATAATTCATGGCTCAAATGGTTTTAAACACCACCGCTGAAGCACCAGGTGCATTTTAATGTTTGAGTCCTAAGATTAATTTAACCTGGGGACAAAAAATAACGAGTGTTACCAGACCAGCGGAGAACAAGTTTAACCTGGATTGCTGATACTTCACATTCCCATTCAAATAAATAAATAAAAATGAAATAACAAATTGGTAAGATACTTTCATTGAGTAAATACAGTCGTGGTGAATCTGTTTCAATTTGTAACGCGTTATTAAACTTTGACTCAGATTCGCATTTGTTAAACAAGCATCAGTTTGATAGAGAGCATTGATATTGGACTGTATTTCAATGGATGAAGGTCATGTGGTCTGATGAGTCCAGATTGACCCTGTTTCCAGAGTGATGGATACATCTGGGTGAGAAGAGAGGTGGACGTAGTGATTTACCCATCATCCCTAGTGCCTACAGTACAAGCCTATAGTGGCAGTGTTATGATCTGGGGTTACTTTTGTTGGTCAGGTGTAGGTTCAGTAACATTTTGAGTCCAGAATATGAAGCTTATTGACTACCTGAACATTCCGAATCATTAGTGTTTTCCATCAATGAGTTTTACCTCCCTGATGACACAGAAATATCCCCAGATGACAATACAAGGATTCATCAGGCTCAAACTGTGAAGGAATGTTTCAGGGAGCATGAAACCTTATCTCCACTGCGGATCTTTAGGATGAGCTGGAAAAGGTTTTACCCAGTGGTCTGACTCTCGCATCATAAATAAAATATCTCGACTAAAAATTAATGCAAGTATGCACAGAAATAAATGTCGCAACATTGAGTAAGCTTATCGAGATGATGCCACGGCATATGCGTGCCATAATCAAAGCTAGAGGGGGTCTAATGAAAAATTAGAGTGTGTGACTTTTTTTTGGACAGACTGCGTATATTTCAATTTTGTTTTGTAGCCAAAGACTATGTTTCTGCTCAGCCAAGTTAGCTTGCTTGCCAGACTGAAGTGTGTTTTTGCCAGAATATTGAAAATTTAAGAGATACCACTGAATTATTCATTAACCCAGTGATACTACATTCAGTCAGAGATGATTCAGCCCACAGCCCCCATAAAACAGCAATTTTTACACTTTGTACTGATTATATAAATATCTGCTAATTAATT
>JAPTYQ010000005.1:28137545-28148967 GCA_029814465.1 Ostorhinchus cyanosoma | reverse complement strand
TCGCCTCACTCACTTTACTCGGTCCATACCTGCCTCCCTCCACACTTCTTTCACTCACTCCCCATCTCTCTCAGCTAGTTCTCATTGTCAGACTGTGTAATTGAGGTAATGTTGTTAATGATGTGTGAGTGGTCTTTTTTTCTCTCTTACGCACACACGCACACACACACACACACACACACACACACACACACACACACACACACAAGCGGTGATGGCAGCAGATAGGGCAGTTTCATTAGAGTTGGCACGGCAAAGACAAGGCAGCGGTGGCTTACGGGCACAGACGACCTCGCCGTGGGGGAGCAGGGGCTTTAAACACTAATTAGGATGACTTTGGGAGAAAGAACAGGTAGGGAGGGGTAGACTCGTGGAGGATGGTTGGAGATTTGAAAATACAGCAGGGAGGGTACCGGAGAGGTGAATCATTCAAGTAAAAATGACAGAGGGAATAGGAAGTAGAGAGAGAAAGAGAGACAAAGGCATGAATGACAGTGGCAGAATAAGTTGAACACAAATGTACAGAGATGGAAGAAGCAGAGGAAGAGGAAGACATGGGTGAGAAAGAAAAATATGTATAATTTAGACAGAAGTGAATTCAGAAAAGTGAAGAATTTTAGGGAGAGGGATTGGCAGCTTTGCAGCAATCAGACAGGTCTCACCAGTGAAGGGAGGGATCTAGTTTCTAAAAATAACCAAATACCTCAATCCTAACTGCGATTACAAGGTAGCTGTTCACATCCAGGGTGTCTGGTCAGAAGTGTCATTCATCACTCATCATTTCCATTTTTCTTTTTTTTTGTGACAGAAATGGTGAGTAGCCATCAGGAAGTCTGACGTCAGGCAGTTACAGACGTGACAATTACTGTGAACACATGGTCAACCTAAAATCTATTTGACACATGCACCAGGATGTCTAGTTTTCTTAAAATGATAGTGGAAGAAAGTAAAAATAGCCCCCTTACTTTCCTCCTCATTTAACCTTTCTATTCTTCCTGTAACCTTTCTAGTATTAGATGGAGATATGCTCTTTCCTAAAAAAGTCTGTGTGAGGGATTGCAGAATTCAGATTGTTGTCCATTTGGTATGATCGACATTGAAGCTAACACAACTGTTTGTTTTAAACGATTAAAAAAATAAAACAAAACACACTTCACAACTTAACAAATCATCCCCTTCATCCCTGCCCTACTTGCTCTAAACCCTCCCATCTAGCCTCACTAGACAAATCCAAATCAATACTCGTACTTGTAATACATACTAAGAAGTAATCACGAGTCGAAGACAAACGGACCACATATTAATAAAAAAAAAGGTATAGGTGGAAATCTCAGGGATAAATCTAATCTCTATCCAGCTCTGACTGTCTTTTTATTCAAGATATAAAACGCCTGCACGTGTTTACATGTATGCACATCCAAGCAGCCGTGTCACTTACACATTAACGAACATCGACAGAAGTCAAAAGGGGAGAGTGTAGGTTGTGTACGGTTGTTATGTTGTAGGTACGTGTTTTAACTGACAACCAGGCAGCCCGATACTTGTCTGTTTGAACAATCAAGTAAACAACTACACTAGTCTAGTACTACATTGGTTTAAGGTACGAGGACACCCCCTGTGCAAGAAGGGGCGTGTCCATAGGTCATTCCTCCCCATTGTACAACAGTACACAGTGACCCTCCACCACCCCCATATCACATCATGTATATGTGCAATCACTATGGAAATATCTTTAAATTTTATACTTACATTTTTATACTTTAACCCTTTCATGTATGAATTATGAAAACAGTTTTAGTGCAGCTAATCTGATGTTTTCTCATATTTTAAGATAAGACTTTATTGATCCCACCATGGGGAAAAAGAAGACTACAAGAGTGAAAAATATGAAGGAAAAATACAATCTTGTGTTTATATAAATATTTATATAAATAGAGGAGAAAACAGAATTAAACATTCTTAGAATTGAAAAATTAACATTTTTAATACGTAATTGCATATTTACGTTGTTTATATTATTTACATACATTTACACATGTACATGTTGTGATAAGGAGTGTGGGTGGAAGGTTATTGTGGACTATTATACAGTCTGATGGCTGTGGGGAGGAATGACCTGCTGAAGCGCCCCTTCTTGCACGGATGATGTAAAAGTCTTGTGCTGAAGGTGCTGCTCAGGGCTTCTACAGTGTGGTGCAGGGGGTGGGAGGGGTTATCCAAAAAAACCCAAAAACCTTTTCATTTAAGAAAACTGTTATTTACAATCCCATAACAATTAGCAGTCGATTTACACTAAACCATGTTACTGCAGATCAGGTTTATTAGGAACAGCAAAGTTACAGTAATAGTATGAATGTCAGTGTATGTGATGATGCATAAGCGTCCACTGTCAGCTGATACGGAACTAAAACAAAAAAATATAGAATAGACAGAATATAGAAAATAACAGCTGTAGAATATCTGCTCACTGTAGTGACCAGAGCATTTATTTCTACCTGCCTTTCTTTTGCACTGGTGTGTTGCATATTACTGCTGTAAACTGTTAAATTTCCCCATGATGGGATTAATAAAATCTCTTCTCTTCTCTTCTCTTCTCTTCTCTTCTCTTCTCTTCTCTTCTCTTCTCTTCTCTTCTCTTCTCTTAAAAAACTCTCCACCACTAATGACATTTGATAAAAAAAAATGCATCTAGAAAAAACTGTTGTATCACAATGTTTCAAATATAGGCAGTTATTTAATTAAAAAATCCAAAACTTGTACTGTCCTGGGTCTCAGAAGCTTATCTTATCTTATCTTGTGACCTCTGTTCCTGTTGTCATATTATAATAAATGTTTATAGGTCCTTCTATTTCACTACTGTCAACCCTGAAGCTAAAATAGAGCTGGAACACAATCACACGCAGGCATACTGTATGTAAATAGCACATCCAACCTCAGCCACACACGTACAGATCCATATATAGCCACATGTAAACACAGTCTAAACATACACGTGTCAAGGAGGTTATACTAACACACATACAATATACAAAGTATTATTGGAAACACCAGCGCACTCGATTCAGATAAAAATGGCTTCGCATCGAAAAGCACACGCAAGCATGTTCGCACATACACACGCTGCTTTTCTTGCTGCTGTCAGTTTAGCCAAATCGCTGCTGGAACCGCTCATCACTACAGCACCTCATGGGCTGCTTTAGCCAACAGAGGACAGATGCTGCGTAGGAGTGTGTGCAATTGCATGTGCCTGGGAGCTGTTATGTCGAGGAGCGCTGTGTGTGAGAGGGAGCCTGCCTAGAAGAGACAGGACAGGCTAGTTTAGCTCAGGGCCACGGTGCTGTACACACACATCTGCCTTCCTCTGAGCCCCTCTCTCTCTCTCTCTCTCTCTCTCTTTCGGTACTCAACAGTGGCCTCTCTTCAGTAACTAACAACATTCATTATCTGCGTAAGCCCCGAAATCAACTCCATGGAAAACATGGGACTACTGGCGAATACAAACACATTCCTTGTGTCGGCTGAATACGATGGCAGTCGATTGGGAAAATTATTATCACTTGAGAAATTCTGTAAATTCAACAAAAGGCTATGCACTCGTATTTGGTTTTGCTTTTCATTTCGGTGGGATACTCAGAAACGTACTTTTACAATTCTTAGCAGCCCGTCAAAACCTCCAGGTGTGTTCAGCTCTGCAGAAAATCATTGCACCTTCAAAATGTGAAGTATTTCATTGTAAAACTGTCAAAAATGATGACATATTTGATTTAGTTGTTTTGTTTTATCATATACCAACAGTGCATATACTGTGCTACGGAAATGGAAATTAAACCCTTCCAGACCCTCCTTGATCCTATGGTGTGCGTCAGATCTGTGAAATGGATCAGTTACTAATTCAGCCAAAAAAACCCCCAAAAAACAAAAAAAAAACTCAACAACATAATTATCGCTATATTAATTAGAAGTCAGTAGCAGGCAAAGAAATCACAGACAGCATGTCTGGTAAACCAAACTGCATTCTGTTATATATTTGCTGATTATTCCTCACAGATTTAGGGAGCATCTGTGAGCATCTATTTCAATGCAGTCAGTTCTGGGGCTTGGCTATAAAAAATCACTGATGTTCAAATTGTTGTTCTGAAACTAGTTTTGATTTTGTTGAATGATGATAGTTATTAATTCAGTTCAATTCAATTCAATTGTACTTCCTTTGAACTGAACGTAACGCGTGATGGCATGAACATAAAAGAATTTCACAAATTTAGTTCAAGGCTGTTACAGTACTATACAAAGAAGAAGCCCACACCACCTTCAAGAACAAACCCAGGGCCACAGTAGTGAGGAAGAGCTTTCTTTATGGAGGAGAAATACCTCTGACAGAATAAAGCTCCAGGTAGGTGGCCATCTACCTCAAGTGGATGGAATGAATGGAAAGAGGAGATAGAAGAGAAAGAGCAACAAACAGCACAGACAATGGATGCCACCGTCAAACACTGGGCAGTTTGAGCTCCAGAACTGCACATCTAGAACAGGATCTAGCAGAAGGAAGCAGGTATTGAGAGGACAGAGAGGAAAAAAACACAAATTATGGGATAGGGGGGATATACAGTTAGCTACTTATGCTAATGATACATATACATACTAGAGTGTTGCATATGTTGAGCAGGATTTCCCATTAATGATACAGAGCGGAGCAGTCTACCTTCCTCTAGTTCGCTCTGCCATGATCTTGCAGCCTCGTTAAACCATGTTGCTAATGATGTAAATTAATTTTGGGATGTGTACTGTTTACATTTCAATGCACTGTGATGGAAAGGCAACTAACCACACAAATTACAGAACGTTTTACTATATAAACACATGTACATGCATGACTTTACACTAAATGGACAGCTGATCTAAACCCTTAAATGGCAGCTCCTGAAAGTATGAGAAATTATTCATTCATTTTCTGAACCTGTTTTATCCTCACTAGGGTCACGGGGGTCACTGGAGCCTATCCCAGCTACTTTATGGGTGAAGGTGGGGGTTCACCCTGGACATGTCACCAGTTCATCACAGGACTGACATATAGAGACAAACAACTACTGTCACATTCACACCTATGGGTAATTTAGATGAACCTATCAGTGCATGTGTTTGGATGGTGGGAGGAAGCTGGAGTACCTGGAGAAAACCCCTGCAGGCACGGGGAGAACATGCAACGCCACACAGAAAGGTGGATGACTGGTGGCGGAATGGAACCCAGGACCTTCTTGCTTTGTGTGAGTGTGATCCACTGCACCAGTATGAGAAGTACAGCTGTCGACGAACCAGTCACAACAGATGAGTATGAATGTTCATGGAAATTCTATTGTTTGTTGTTCAGTTGTCACTTCATTAATGAATGTTTTCATTGTTTGTTTTATGTTGAGCTGATTCGCTTTGCAACAGCTAGAAAGCCTGATTGTGTTAAACAGCAAAAACATAATTTCCGCAGACAAATCTAACGTTAGATAATCAGTAAATAGGTAAGTGTCTTTGTGAGTCTGTGCATTTATTACAACATAAACCGCTTCATGCTTGTTTTGATTCCACTCAGATTCTTGTCATCTCTCACACCAAACAAGCTTTTTATCAAGAAGTGAAAAATAGGACTGATAAATTGGCAGAGCAAAAAACATAATATTAATATATAATCATGTATCCACACACACACAAACATTTAAATATAGGCAGAGTTACTAAGACACTACAGACACTGTGCTGGTGTTACTGTGTTAACGGAAGGAGAACAAAAAGGTCTGAGTATTACCCCCACCCCCAATGTCGAAGCCACAAGTAATTGAATAATTGATCCAAAAACTGGCTTCATTATTGGACTTACTTTAAAATGTCAACCCTTAATAAATACATGGAGAAAGAGACAGAGAGGTGTTTGTTATTATTGTAACTTGAGGGTTCGTTGGTTGTTCATGGTTCACTCTGTATAAAATGAGAGCAGGATGGAGATGGATTTCTTCTTGAACAGGGCTTTACTTTTCATGCATGGCACTTACCGCTACAACACTTCCTGACACATAACCTCACATGACTGAACCAACCAATCAGGAGCTAGCAGTACTTAGATTGGTAAATGTAATGCTGCGTTTCCAGTATGTGGTACCGGCACGACTCGACTCGATTCAGCTGCGTGTATTCTACAAATGACAATATTTAAATGTCTAAATAATAATTCTGCAAACATAAATTTATGTAAGTAATTGGGTAAACACTGTCAATATAGTTTTAACAAATAAATGAATTAACTTATTCCCTGTAATTTACTTCACTGTTAAACCTTACACTTCTTCAACATAAATTACCTAAACTTCTGAGTCTTACAATACTTACTCTGTTGATTATATATCAGCTTTACCTGCGCCAACCTCAACTCTACACGTTGGTCAAAAAAGAACATTTTCAGACTACTCACAAACTAGTAAAAAAAGGAAGTGCATCGTCCTGTGTCTGTAGAGTCTTCAGGTCTCCCAGTCCCTTATGCTATAAACCTCTGGCCACAGTCTGATTCTTCCCCCTGCATGCATCACAGTAGGACGATGTTCGGTAAAAGATGAGTTGTGCTGCGCCGACATCTGTCCGACATAACAGCAGTTGAAGGTCAATTTCAGTTTTATCACACCACATTTATGGGGCATGCTTTCCAGGTCTTGATCAAACATTTGAAGTGTGGCTTTGAGTACCAGTTCATCTCACTGACTGAGGTCCTTCATGGCCAATAATTTAACTTGATAAAGTGGCGAGTTTTGGGAAAAGTCTTCACAGTTTCAGTCACATTGTTTTCACACTGATGGATAGCATCTTTCACCAGCTGTGAAAGCAAAGACTGCATACTGTGGATTTGTATTTCATATTGGAATAACAAAAATTCTAACGCAAAACAAAATAAATGACGTTGGGTTGACTTTAGCCCTAATCGGATGGGATTAGTTTTACATACGTAGGCATGTGGGATAAAGGAATAATTGTCAGAGATTTTAGTCCTGTCCGAATATGCCACGTCAGTAATCATTACCAGCAAAGATTACTGTGAATTTTACCTTCTGTAAAAGGGTCTGAGAAAATGACCCCAGGTAATACTGATCCCATGCAAATATACCAGTAGTTATGCTAATATGTGTATAGAGAATTCCATCATATCCTGTTTACAAGTGTTTTTTTGCGGATTCTCAAGCATGGAGGCCTTTGAAGAAGCGGTTAGTTTTCCAGTAGGCAGTCGAAACCTCGTGAACTGTCGGAATTGCCGTTTAACAAACACGATTCAGAAGCAAAACAAGGTCGAAAGCACTTGTTCGAGGCACGGGACTTCTGATCGCTTTAGGTAACATCATACGCACATGACAACAGGAAGGGACGGCGGTGCGTGAATGGATTTTTCTTATTCCGTGCGAATTGGTCATTAATATTACCAATGTCCTGTGGTAAAGTGACATTACCTCACATGCCCGTGTAAAAGTAATCCAGTCCGAATAGTGCTTACGTTTAGGGATTTCTCTCATGACTAAATATTCCTTATTTTGACGTTAAAATATACATTTCATAAAACTTTGAAAAACCTACTTTCCACTTGTTCTGCTTCATGGTCGGGTTGATAGAATAATGTTTTAGTTATTTGCTCTTACTCACTCACCTAGAAAAAGTGGTTTTATTTAGGCTTGGTGACCTTTTACCCCCTGTAGGCCCCCTTTTCTCCTCTTCCACAAACACAATAGTTAACAGGCAAATAAATATTTATAGGATCAAGCTGCACAGGGATTTTTGCCAGGGTTTCCTATGAATTTTTCATCCTGGGCAAAACAGCAGAAGTGTGTTGGGAGCTTTTCAGGCATCTGTGTGAACCTAATGTCAGGAGGCACAGTGGGCCAATGTCGCAGTTAGCGTACAACTCAACAGCCCAACAGTGATACTAATGCTGCACTGCTGACAGATCGCGCATGCTGAAGAAGTGAATTACATAGAGGGTGACACTAGGGGTGGATAAATGGTCATTCGGTGGTGTATTCTGGGTAGGTAACTGTTTTTTTAATCATTATAATACATGTCTCTATTGAAATTATGCATGTTTTATAGAGTTTTCATGTCCTACCGCCATGACACCACAGGGTTGGAGGTCAGACTGTCAAAAGTGAGACATCAATGTAAAGGTCGGCAGACTTAGCTGATGTTTCACGAAGACACAAGCTCGGCAAAGGTCTTGTTTCATGACAGACATTACAATCACTGCAACACTTGTGGTCGTGTATGCCTGTCCTGTTTACCAGGGGTCAGGCTCATTTGTAATCTGTCAAACAGGGATGCTTGGACAGATATCAAGAGCAGCTCAGAGGGGGCTAGTCCTGCTCTCCACGGGAAATGCATTCTGTTTGATGTTCTGAAGGGGCGGGCGATAGCGAGTAGCAGGGATTGCAGGATAGGTGACGGTAGGTTACAGAGAGATAGAACTAAAAGAGAGAAAAAAAGAGAAATTAGTAGAGGGAGATGCATGGATGCACATTAAATTTTGGAAAAGCATAGAACGAAAGCCATATTTGGCAAGGTTAGCAGTTCAAAGGTTACACAGTTAAAAAATACAGGCTTGACTAATGGCTGCCAGAAACATAAGACCTCTAACTGAATGGGTGGAAGGAGGGGGAGGAGAGTAGTGAGAAAGAAAATGATTTTACACAGATATACTCATTTGAGTGTTAATGAATGCTCTTGTATGCAGAGACAAACCAAAGTCTCATTAACTTCCAACTGCTGCAAACTGAACTGTGAGTAGATGAAAAAGATAAAACATTATAGAAAATTTGAGATCTTCAAATGCCTCATTTTAGTGGACAAAACACATGCTATATGTAAGCGCAGGAAAATACAGTCTTTCAGAGAGTACCAGCTATGGTAAAACATCATGACTTTGACATTGTATGACGCATATGTAGTTAAATCTTGCCTTAAGATACAAAGTGTTGAGTTTTATGGCGCTACGGAACGAGGGTTTAGAAGACCGCAAGGCAAATACACCTACAGAAGCTTCAGTGCACAATCAGAAAACAGCAAATGCATACTACAACCAAGAGTGTTAACATCTGTTGGAAATAAGAGTGAAATATGAAATATTGATGGAAAGATATGTAGTGACCCTTGTTTGTGCTTGCCACTCAGATGCTTTCTGTAATGGTGTGGAATGCTACCACATGCTATCCACCCACAACTACAACCAAGCTGCGATGCAAACCAAGATTCAAGCATTTCTTCAACTGCCATTCGATTTACCGTATTGTCACACTAGCGCGTTGACCCATGGAGAACCATGGGTTCTAGATGTAGTAGTTTTTATGCTGGGGAGAGCTGACTTTTAGGAAAAGATGTTAGTCTATATTTTATAATTACTGACATAAAAATTGTTTGGTAAATCATTCTTTAAAATTTAAATGACAATTAACATATTATTACCAATATCTCAGGATCGAAGTTATTAAATGCATTTTTCCTATTTTTTAAATTTAATTTCCCATCATGCAGCATAGTACTGCGCAACTTTCTCCTGATGTGCAAGGCTGCCTCCTGTCCCTCCCCCGGCAACTACTCAGCAACGGGAATTAAATCAGTCTCCTGCCTTTAAGAAAAGGAATTTAAGGTAAAATAAAATAATATATATTTAATGTGGAGATGGGACTATTCCTCAACTGTATGTACCAAATTGGCCTGTTAAAAACATCTCACTTTCGCAGAACCATGAAAATACACAGACAGATGACAGACAGACAGATGCTCTGAGACCAGAGGTCACGTTAACAGAAAATATTCCATCATTGACGGATTTTAAAAAAAAGATGACAGAAAATTCTGAAGGACATCCGTCATTTTGACAGGTTAAAATAGTGAGGGTAATCTACCAAAGAAAGTTTTCACACAACACAGTGGACAGAACCTGCTCAGAGCATGGCTGGTCTGTCTGTCTCTAAATAAGGCATAAACAGTCCATAACATCATCCTACCTGTGTAAACCTACAGCACCACATTCACACCTACACTGAATACAACACCGGTACATCTGTCAAATGACTCACTGTTAGTCCACCTGTAGTACACCCCCTGTTCGGTTGATAGTGAGTGTGCATATTTGTCAGTCATTGTCTGGTCTTGTCTCGTTGTTTATCTGGCTTGAGCCAAAATTCTGCTATTTTGCCGGCACAAAATGACAAGACAACCGAGTCTCCTTAGTTCCTTAAAAAAGCCCAGTAAATGTGATGGCATTGATAAATGCGGTGAAAAAGAGGGACTGATGCGGTGGAGGATGAAGGACAAGCAAGTAATACATCAGTTCTTATGGCTTTTGGCGTGCTATACGTACACATTTTCTACCTTTCCTGTGTTCTTCAACACCATTTGATGGCGCGTCAATTTACGCTAAGATCTCTGATTCACATAACCCTAACCTTGATAGTATTTGACACAGCTTGAACGTACACGTGAAAAACTAATAAAGCATACAGATAATGCCAATTAAAAATGGCATGTATATTTATGGGCATCATGTTATTACGTTGGTTTATCAGCCAGCAGCAAGTACAGTTGCTGCATCACTGAGATGTTTTTGAACATTAAATACTACTAAATATGTCTCATTACCATTAAAAAAAATACAATTTGAAATGACGGATAATAATGTGCTATGACGGAATTTTCATTACCCTGTCCGTCAAAATGATGGACAATAAAACTGTCTAGTACAACCTCTGTGTGAGACCTTCCAGTATTATGGTAAAGATGACATTTAGGTGAAGTGTTGGAGATAATGCAGAAGCAGTCGACACAGGATGTTGTTCAGCTGTAATTTCACGTTGTTTAAAAGACATAGTTCTGATAGAAATGCCAGCGCCTTGTGTGTGCATTTTTTAAAGTATTTTCTGTTTTATGCATCGCATCTATTCTGTTTTTGTCATTGAGGTGCTGAGTGATTGTATAATGAATCGAAGCCAACACTAACGCTGTAATGTATTTTGGTGTTTTACTAAGCAGCCTGTTGTGGAGTTGGTGTTGGATTTACAAATACAATGCGTGGATTTAGTTTTAATCATGTGCCAGTCAGGCATAAAATTTTCCAGATCATATCAGATACATAAATTATGCTGAAAAATTACACAAATATTATTCAAAACAGGAATTAAAGTAAAAGACTCTGCTGTTGCTTCTTTGCACAGTTCTGTTTGGAACATCTATTTTATCATCTGTTATCTCCTCAAACATTGACGATAATAGACAACGATAAAGATAGAGACAATGATGAGTCAGCCTTAAGGGAGGGGGTCCGGCATCTTCGGCGATGGTGTGTCGACAATAACCTGGACTTCAATACAAAACCAAAGAGATCCAAACAGACTGAGTCCCCCAGACCCCCCCC
>JAPTYQ010000005.1:28125101-28137445 GCA_029814465.1 Ostorhinchus cyanosoma | reverse complement strand
TTTGCAAATGGGAGAATTTTTGCAATGAGCTGTACACACAGACTGCTTAACCACCACCCCCAGTCTAATGGACAGTGCAATGCTCACCTGACCTCAGTATAATTCTTAATCTCACCTTCATATATCCTAGATTGCCTGTACATATCCTTATCTGTTGTACATATCTGTAGCATACTTAGCTATTGTATATCTCAGTATTTTTTATAGTATTTTAAAGGCATATGTATATTGCTTATATTATCCAGTCACTTTTTGCAAATGCCTGCATTTTTAGCCTTTTGTGTGCTATTGTGTGAGATATTTTTCTACATTATATCACTCCTAAGTCAACTGAGCTGCTAAAGTGATTGTCATTGTTCCTGTGACAGTGACAAAAAAAGATCTGTTCCATCCTATAATCTTTGTACAGGAAAAGCACCATATGGAACATGGTCCTATTATTCTTTCACACTATGATCAAATGTAGAAATCAGCATCCAGCAGGTATTTATAACCCTTGCGAGAATGGTGCTGCTAGTCATGGCATTACATTAAACAGTCACGGAACATAAAGCCTTAGAGAATTTGGTACAATACAGTTCCCATATGGCTGATGTATTGTATGAAAAGTTGATTCACGTTAATGTGAAATATACAATGATGAAATGACTCACTGTACTTTACCAGCAGCTTAAAAACAAGTGTAAGATTACATGCAGAGACCAGAAACATGCAGTGCTGGACTGGGGAGGCTGCTGTGAGTCATCCCTGCAGCTGTGAAGTTAGTTCCTGGTCATCATCAGTTTGTAATTACACTCTGACAAGTTGAGCAGCGAGACAGCCAGGGGTATAGATTCCTACAGAACGAAGTGAGGATCAGGGTGTCGTATGTGGGTTCTTCCTTATTTTCCTCTTCGTAATACCTCTTAACATGTCTCGATGTGTCTGTTCATCATCATTTCTTCTGTCAGCGCCTCTCCCTCATTTCAACTCCCCCCTCATCTCACTCCCCACTTTTCTTATCAAACTTTCTTCACTACACTGTCTTACCATCTCCCCATCCCTGTCTGAATCCCATTCTATCTCATTCTCACCTCTCAAACTCTTACGCTCCACTATCCATCTCCTCCTCCGCCCCCTATCCATCCTATTCTGCTTCTGTTGGCATGACTGATTGCTGAAACTGAGACGATCCTCCACCACACTGCCGGCAAAGTATCCCTTACAACCACAACTATGTCACCCCCGATACAGAGCCTCTATGTGCATTGATTACCCCACACTGCAAGGAGATAATCAGTGGGCGTGACCAGATTTTGAAACATGATGGGTCCGTGCTTGTGTTTAAATGAAGCTGATCTTGCTGGTTTTTAATCAGAGGCGCAGAGGACGCTTAATCAAGCAGTATTTTGATGGATTCACGGAATGGGAAACCCATTCATCAAGTCAATTACACATTAATCACAAGCTCACCCGCAGATTTGGGAGTGAGACATGAGGAGGGGCTCCACTTTGTTCTTGGAATGAATAGCAAGCGGCATTATGTAAAACCCTTTTATCCATGGCAATGAGTCTGTGAATTATTGTACAATAAAACTCGATCTGTTGAAGGATGTTGATCAGCCAACCATTTGTGTGTTTTACAAAGACAGATTTTTGAAGTGGCTCCTTTTGATCAATGCTCAGTAAATTTCACTGGGTTAATATTAGTCTATGTTAAAGCCCCATGAGCAGTACTGTAATGAGCACTGAATTCATTGATCACATTGCCTATCTAATGTAATGCAGAACTCTCAATTTACATGAGATGTAAGTTAAAGCCAATTCACAGCCAAATACATA
The DNA here is from genome assembly GCA_029814465.1 of Ostorhinchus cyanosoma. Taxonomy (NCBI): domain Eukaryota; kingdom Metazoa; phylum Chordata; class Actinopteri; order Kurtiformes; family Apogonidae; genus Ostorhinchus; species Ostorhinchus cyanosoma. Next base: position 28,135,624 of record JAPTYQ010000005.1, on the reverse strand, counting down.
CAAAATATGATTGATATATAAATATTGATTATCCTATTCCCTCTTCTATGGTGCACTCTGTATAGATTGGTTCATTTGCTTAAATTCCGTAGCCATTTTACTTTGAGGTCACAACAGGTTCAGTATTCCTACCAACCTCTGACAGCTTCCATCGATAAATCATTTAGTCGGACAAGCTCTTAAGTAGCTAACAAGTCAGCGATGAAATATGAATTATGAAGACTGTAACTTGATTGTGGTTATACATATGATAATCATGCTTGTTTGCGCTTAATGTAATGTAACACATCTTGGCAGCATCCCAAGTACATATCAAAGTGAGGACAAGAATAATGTGGCATTACTGCTAATTGTGCATGTGTGCGCAAAGATACACATCTATTAAAGATCTGATTTGACCTGCAGATGCATAATAAGAAAGAAAGACAAACAAACAGACAGACAGACAGAAAGAAGACTGTTCAAACTATGAAATGTCTTATGTGGTGTTCATCTGTACCAGTGTGAGATGGATTGTTTAAGCCTATGTATATACAATGCCCATAATAAGTATTCACCTCCTTTGATAGTTTCTGCTTTTAGAATATTAATCATGGTCAATTTGCCTTTTCTGAAAACAAGAAAACAAAACTGGTAAAGTGAAAACAATTTTCTCCAAAGTAATGTTGATAAATCAAAATGATATAAATGATTGCATAAATATTCACTGCCCTGAAAGTGACTGGACTGACTTCATTCAACACAAGTCCAGCAGAGTGACCCTTTGCTAAGTCCCTCACAAATATGGCTACTATCCAATATATGTAATCCAATCGCAAGCTCTGGCAAGCTTTCGTGACAAAGGACAATGCCAAAATGCAGTTTATATGGCATTATCCTCAAAGTTTAGATGGGGCGCTGGGTTGTAGCATTTTAAGAATCCAAAGACACAAGTAGAGAGACTTAGGATGTGGATTAAACGGTGGAAGACATCAGTCACAGCTGAATCAGTCCTATGTTGGCTCCAAGGTAAAGATGCTAACCAACATTAGCTGGCTAAGCTTGTCAGACACCTGAACAAATAATAATTTATTATAGTTCAGGAGTTAATTAATATTTCAATTTACCTGTTCTCTGTGTAATAGCAGTCTTGGTTTGTGTCAATGCCAAGCCTTTGTGAATACCAGTCGATGCAGGAACACAGAGAACTTGTGAAAGACTTTTGTTTTGCTGAAGTGTCTCTATTGGATCTAATGTATGGATGAATCCCATCATATGGGGACAATAACCTAAAACACTTGAAGTTAAAATAAGTAGCATAGTGTTGTTGGCTTAGTGGGGTTTAGCTAGCAGTGAGCCAAAAAAGAAAAAAGGAAAGCTTTGAGAAGTGATAACTTGAAATAATACGATATCAGATATTCTGCCTTAGCCCTCTATGCAAGAATATTGTTTTTATTTTTCCTGCACATGAACTGTGCAGGCGTGGGATGCCTGGCTCTTAACACTGTGAGGTGTGAACTTTTGCTTTTATAATCTATATTATAAAAGTCAAGTGGCCTCAGTGTACGTGCATTCGTGTTTCTGGGGATTCACACAAAATCTGGAAAGAACTGACTGCTGCAGTTTGTCATATTTCTGTATTTTTGGTCAAGGAACAGACTAGCGAAAATGACAGGTTGATACTGTACGATCAATATTTTGGGAGATAGTCATTTTGGAATACAAGAGCCTTACAATCACGTTGCTATGCTCAGAATGCTTTGACAGTAACTGTTGGATAAATGTGGTACAGCATGAACGAACACCCAACAGTATAAAAACGACCACACCGAGAACCCGTGGATCCCCACAGATCAATGCACTAGTGTAATATACTGTATATTCCTCTTTAATCACAATACTCTGTGCACAAGAGTGTTAGTGTAGCTCTCAATCGCATCTAACCTTTTTATCCATTCATCTCTGAAATTTCAGAACTAATTTTTTTTTTTTAAGTTTTTAAGTCCTTTGGAACATTGCTATAATTGAAAATACCATTGAATATGCCATAGTGGAACTAAAGTACGTTGTGATGCTTAGTGAAGGGTCAGTTGGAGCTAATGGTGCCTGTGAAAATGTGAGTGCAGTGAATGTGTCTCAAGTGATTGCAGTATAAAGACAACTGTGTCCACAAGGTCCAGTAACAGGTTAACACTCCCAAGAAAGTTTCTAGGCCCTAAAAATGTCTGTATAAATATGATGAGTGGAGAAGCATAAATGCTCAGTGAGTCAGGACTTACAAAAAAAGACTTGAATGAAGTGAAATAGGTGATGTTTTTAAAAGAACCTCTGTCTATATCAATAGTGCATGATCTCCAGACCTTTTATTCAGTAACCCAGGGTCCATCAAAGATTGAAAGTACTTTTATTTCACTGGCGTTTTCAAATTTAATTTTCTGCATTTTCAGTGGTAGTGCTGAGAGGGATGTGAATTCTTTAAATAGGCAATTTACCAGAAAATGTAATGATGATCAACCTTAATTTTTGGCAAGAGGACTGAATAAATGAATCATCAGAATAATGACTAAAATTAAAATCAAAGTCAATGACCTCTCACAGGCACGGTTTAGATCTTGGCTTTTATTTTTGGGACCCCTGTTGGTAATCAGCTTGCTTTTAACGGCTAAAGTGAAGTCATATTTTACATCCAGTCTACATTTTAGCAAAATTGCAGATCTTCTGGTTGACAAAACATTTCAACCCACAGAAACCACGTACTGCTCCTTAAAAACCCATTGATGCATACTTCCATGTGTATGGTTCTCTGGAGAGAGAAATGGAAAAAAGATTATGAATTCAAGAGGGGTAAAGAAGTTTAAATGCTGCTAAATGGACTAACGTAGGACTTGACATGTGGGGAAACCACATTTGTCAGAACCATTTTGGCATCACAAATGATTAGTACAGTGCTGGAGCATTATTTTTTAATTACAGAAAACCAATTCATCATTCTTTGGTGCCCTTAATTTTACATGAGTGCGGTCAATCATGGCAGTCACATTGAGAAAGTGGACGTTGCTGTAAATTGTGTTTTGATAACTGCTTGTTCACCTGCAGTGTGACAGGACCCAATGGATCTTCTATTCGTTGCTATGTTATTTACTATTAAAACAGGAACCAGGGCTGTTTGTGTCTGAAGTATTTGGGTGTGAGCTGATGTATAATCAATTAATCAATCAATCAAATGTTATTTATATAGTGCCAAATCCCAACAGATGAAAAAAAAAGTCATGATTATAAACTAGAACATCACAGGTAAATAAAGAAAAAACATGCGCCTTTCCCCCCATTTTTTATGAAAACTTCTGGACTAAAAAGGAATCTTATTTCTGTAATTTATTATTTGTCACATTTTACATTTGCATGATTTCCCCCTTTGAGCACCACTTAAAACATCTTGTATCATTATAATAGATGTTTGGAGTAGTAAAACAAGGAGGAGACAGAATCAAAGGTTTAAAAAAATGCACAAACACAAAAAAAAACTACAATACTAGTAATACTAATAATGGGTCAATAAAAAGAGGTCAACAAAATATACCTGTATTGAATAGACTGACCTACTAGCATGACATAACAGGCACCAAACACACCAAAATAAACAACACACAAGGGGCAAAAACAATAGGCTCTGACTCTAAGTACATACAAAGAAAACCTACCTACATCTAAATCCACCATTACTTCAGAGCCTACGTTTCAGTTGGATGAGTTGGCACCATCCCTCAGCTGAATTTACTAAACTAACCAACCATGGCCAGTTACTGATAAACAAGCAAAATAAAACATTAATAGAACAAATTACCCTACAGTGTTAATGATTGTGCATTTCATATAAACAGGGTAACATTAAAATAAATACATGCTAATTCAAGTAAATTAGTGTTAAATGTTTACATGCGTTCATGTGATGGGACCAGACTAATAAAGTAACAGCAAATGAAATAAGCCTTTTACTGTAATAAACAGATGAGGCGGGAGAGTGTGGGTTGTGGTTGTATGAATAAATAGGTTACATTTATATATATATATTTTCTCTATCTTGTTATCATAAAATTAGGTTAGATCACTGGCACATTTTTTTTTTCTTCTCACGTTCAAGTCACATTTGTGCCATAATCAGTCTGATGATGTTGTCTGTGCCACGCTCTGTTTTGGACTTCTGTCGGGTCAAACTCAGTCCAGTTGTATTTGGGTGCTTTTCCCTCCTCTAGACTTTGAACAGTGAATTGTTGAGTGTTGTTGGCCAATACATATCTCTCCCAGAACCCCTTTCTCCTCTGGCAGTCCCCGAGAACATATTTCTCCTGTCAGTTCACGTCCAGCTCTGGAGTTAGCCAGCTGGCCTTTCTCAATCACCGTCCCTAGCCAGAAAGCCATGGGGCTCTCTATCCACGGAACAATTTCAGCCAGAATAAATCGCACTTTTCTCTTTGTGCCAAATAGCAAAAATCCATACGCACATTAAGTTCTTGATGCATGGCAGAGTCACAAAAGACTGCATGAACTGAGGCGCCCAGCAGACAGGCCAGCCTTTATGTGATGCTCTTAAGTAACACATTGCAAGGTCCATCCTAGCTAAGGCCACGAAAACTTCTTGGCTAACAGTGAGAGCGATAATTGCTTGGTTCTTTCTCTGAGTTAACCAAACGGCAGCCAGGATTTTTCTGCCAGTCCTGTTACTGTAGCCTCTCCTCTCTATCCACCCTCCCATGCTTTCTCATATAGATTTTAGCCTGCAAATCCTCATTAATGTGTATCCACCCATCGTCTAATGCCAACCGAGATAGACTTGCAATAGGAGATCACATCCGCTCGATAGCTTAGCTCAAAGCCTTTAAAGAAACTTGGTATCAGATAGAAACCTGATTCTATGTTTGTGCTCCGGAGTAAAAATGACTTCCCGCTTACGATGGCCAATGATCCTCACTGCGAGCTGCAGTGTAATACATTTTAGGAAACACTGAATGACTGAAAATCCTGGCACATATTACAAATTAATAGAAAAGGACAAGATAGTCTCACATTACTGAAACATGATGAAAACGTCAGATGAAGTTACCCTACAGTCAAACAGTTGCCTTACTTTTTTTCCTCAGTTGTCTTCGCTTTTTACATTCACACATCTTCTGAACAGGAATATGATTTTTGTGTGTCATATCACCTATTCATTGGAGGAATAATCTATTACTCTGTCAGATAACCAGCCAACAGACTGCTGAGCAACATGCATAGGATCAGGGATAGTGGACCAGGGCCCTGACTTTGAATAATGATCCTCTATAGCACCATGTAGATAAGCGTGGCCAGAAACATACTGTAGGGATCTGTATGAGCAGCCAGATGAGACACACTAGTTTGCTTATTCACTGAGCTACAGCCAAAAGAAAAATATGTATCTTTCTGCAGCTACCGTTCACCAAAAACAAGCACAGAAAGCATCTCTATTATAAAGTACGGGGGATGGTGAACTATTATATCACTTTCATCTAAACTCTGTGTACAATGACATATGCTAATACGTCACATTAGCATATTTCATTGTATGCACAAACTGAAATCCCCAGACCCTTAACATAGTATAAAATCAACTGTGTCAATGCAGAAATATCAACTATGCATTCTACAAACACACACATACACACACACACGTTGCACATTAATAGAGCAATCACGTTGGTTGTCAGGGTTGTGATTGTCACATAGACCCAGTGGCAACAGAAGAATTAATTCATCATTGAAAATTAGCTTTAAATATGCAATCACTGGTTGGTTTGTGGGATTTTAGGAGGGTGAATTGCAATATTCATGTTAATGTTTTGACTGGTTTATAATTACTTAAAAAAAAAAAAATAAATGAATCCTTGTGTGTTTTTTATGGCATTCATTTGTAGACAGAGGGACAGTATAAGTAGCTCAGAGTGGACGCTTTTATCTGGATACTTTGCCTATTATGTGTGAAGTACTTTTTTTTTTTTTAAAGCTGCATTGGAAATATTCAATGGAAGATAGACAAGAAAGGCCAAAGACAGAGGGGGAGGGGCAGCAGGAGGTCCAGGCCTTCTATGTTTGTGTATGGGTCAGAGTTATTATCTCATTGATGCTGCAGTGTTTGATAGTTGGTTTTTTTTTTGTGATTCAAGTGATTTGAGACGAGAGAATTCTGCATTTACACTGTTTGTATTTTAAGGCTGTAGAAAATCTACCCCATGATGGTCACATTTGAACTAATCTGTGTTATTTTCAGATGGGGAGGGTATTTAACAGTGGCTTCACTTGTCCATAACAGCATGAAATGATGTACGAGTAAAATTTAATTTGCTAAATTCTACTACATTTCATTTCCTCAAAAGCAGTCACAATAAAAGCGCCTGACTGGCAGATAACACTGGCTTTTCTTTCTCAAATAGGTAAACCTGCTGAGAGCTACTCCAGTCTTTGCGTCAATTTTGTTGCAACAAAACGACATGATTGCAAACATTCAAGTGACTTTAAAGTAAGACAGTGATTTTCAAACTGCCTTTTTCTCACCGTCAGACTCACTGAAGTTTTATTCAGCTATTTAGGATTTAGTCAATCAACATGAAGGAATTGAACTTTAAGATATATGTGAAAACGTATTTTACACAGTATTAGAATTTTCAGATTGTATTTTTTCATGGCTTCATAAATTTAATTGAGATTCATGACAATAAAATTCCACTCCAGTTTTCCATCAAGTCAGACAGAAAAACAACTGGCTTTTGGGTATTTATAAGAGGTATTTCTTACAATCTCTCACATTTTATTGATCAGACTTTCAGTTTTTTCAGACGATCATCTATTTAAAGTTAGTCAGATTAATCGTTGAAAAAAAAGAAAAACATCCTTGGCAGCAAACATATTGATCTTTTTCTAAATTGTAAAAGCAATCAGCAGTGTGTAGTTACTATCAGTGTGCAACTGCGGACTGTCACCATCTATCATTAACTCTTGAGAAGTGACAGATTTCTTTAACTGTGTCATTTGCCACATCTGCATCTGCTGTGCGTTAACTGGTGAAGATACAGGGGGCCCCGTAGATGTAGCTGTTTGGAAGGGGCTTGAGGGTTTAAAATGCCAGGGCAGATTAATTCACCTCCTGCCATGATGCCCGCTGTTTAGATGCACAGCCCGACAGCTGTCCTCCCTGGCTTTGATATGAGAGGGCTGGGGAGGCTGAGACAGACAGCAACGAGAGGGAGAAAGAAGGAGAGGATGGGAGGAGGGAACCACAACGCAATAGACAGATGAAGAGAGAGGATGACTGCATTCTATAACCAAGGACAAAGTCCAGATTGGAGGGGTGTGTGTTATGATTGACAGTGCTTTGGTTTTGATCAGCCAGGAGAGAAATGGGATGGGACAAGTGAGTGTGTGGCCGTGTGTGTGTGTGTGTGTGTGTGTGTGTGTGCGTGTGTGTATGTGTGTGTGTGTGTGTGTGTGTGTAGCCAGGAGACAGTCCCCATGGAGACAGCTAGACTAAGTATTCAGTCAAGAGAGGGGAAGTGAGCACAGAGGGCAGTGTATATATGTGTGTGTGTAGGTGTGTGTGTTTGCAAGTGTGACCATGCTGAGCACGAATGTGACAGTGATGTGATGAGACTGATGTCCAATGTTTGATCCTTTGGTTCTGGACTGTGGAGGCATGTTTCTATTGCTAATAGAAATGCAACATTGCAGAGGAACCAGTGGGAGAACACACACATGTAGGCATACAGTCACATAATAAGAATGTCCACAGCAGCATAGACACAAGTGTTCTGTCACTGACTGCATATGCCGCTGCACTGGTAGCTTTTCAGGCGGCATTATGCTTTGAATTGTTGATCAAAAGAAACAAACCTATGCATATTAAAGCTTTGAAATTGCAAAACCATATAATATGCATTAGATTATTTTACACAGTATCTGTTTAAGTCATGAAATCCATCATAGATTCACATGGTAACACAATCCAAACCAGCAAATATACCAACTACCAACCTCTGTTGTTTTGTAGTGTCGTTTTAGTTACGTTTTGTTATTATTATTATTATCATCATCATTATTATTATTATTATTATTATTATTATTATTATTATTATTATTATTATTATTACCCCACCCCTGAAGAGGAGGCAAGGGGTAATGTTTTTGGTTCTGTTTGCTAATACTCTAGCAGCAAAACTATTGGTTGAATTCATACTAAATTGGGTTTATAGATTGCCAGTGATCCAGAATAAATGTCTTTACATCTTTGGAAAAGTAGGTCAAAGTTAAAATTTTTGAGGAATTTTTAAAAATATTTTTTTCTCCCATTTACTTATACTGGGCAACATTTCAAATGTCTATACAAATATAAATTTGGTTTCAGTTTACTTCAAACTTGACACATATATGGAGGCAACTGATATGCTGACATCAGCACACACATAAACATGATGACATCAGCTGGATCAATACTAAAGCTACAATACGTGTGAGGGGTGGGGTTTGTTGTGCCTTGTTTGTTTGTTTTTCACTTTAGCAGCAAAACTATTGGTTGAATTCACACCACATTGGGTTTATAGATTGGCAGTGATCCAGAATAAATGTTGGTCAAAGTTCACATTTGAATGATTTTTAAAATTTTTTCCATTTACTTATAATGGATGAAATACGTGCAAGGGGTGGGGTTTGTTGTGCCTGGTACCACTTGTTATTATTATTTTATAGTTGCTGAGTTCATAATACATTGTACTTAATCACAACTAATCTGCAGCTAATAAAAACTAATTTAATTGTTAGTTGCAGCTCCAAATTAAATCTAATTCTCTGAGAGTGTAAAGCTCTGCCAAGACCGAGCAGTCCTCTAATATTTTGTCCATCCGTCTGTCTTTTAAAAGCTAATAATACACACATGCAAACCTCTGGCAAGCTAACAGTCACACAATTAAATGATTCATCTCCCAATAAAAAAATAAAGACAGATCTTCTCCAAAGCTGATTCGGTCACCTATGTCCAACTCTTCTTCCAAGTTTCATGAAAATCAATGCATTGGTTTGGTTCTGTTATAGGCTGACAAACAAAAGTAATGAGATTATGAGCTCTATTACTGTGACAAGCAGTCAAAAAGTCCAAAATGGCTGTATCATTAAATCCTACTTGTTTATGATAATGAGTACTAATGGATTCTTTTTTTACTCTGAAGCACGATATGACATTATAGATCAGAGGGTTGTATACTGTGCAGCACATGACACTAATTCAAGGAAATGGTTTCACAGGAAATCAAACATGCTTCATCTGCAGCAACTGAAAAAAAAAAAAAAAAAAAAACGATGAGGGCAGAGATCTGTAATATTTTTTATGATAGTTTATAAATGATACAACAGCATAAGAAAACCCCCAATTAAACTGTAATTTGTGCTAAAGAATGGAGCAATATATTATTTATCCTTAAATGTATTATTAATGCCAGTTAATGAATAAAATGGTCATAGCACACAGGGTTGAAATGTATATTTTTAGCAGTAGCTTGAACTGGACACTGCTATATATTCCTACTATATTAAGTAATTAATAAAGCAACAAGATTATTTTTGTGTTTTAATATAGCAGATGCTAACAAACGTTTCGCTTTGGTTGGTGACCTGTTGAAAGGAAACTGATCTGAACAGAGCCTCAAATTATGCATGCTCTAAAAATTCATTTTATTTCATAATGTGAGGAGGTTCAGTGGATGAAAACACTCCCACTCCTCATAAGTGTCAAAAAGAGAAGGTCATATTAACACTGCAACAGTCCTAAATATCACAATATCTTTTATTTTAATAAAGCTAAATGTTGCATCAGCAGGTCAGATGTAATTTTTTAAAGACCTATAGCTATTTCGGTAGGGTCTTCCAAATAAATGGTGCTGTACATCTAACCATTCCTAAGTGATTTAGGACCGTTTATTATATTATCTTCTTCATTTTGTATGTTTCTGTGAGAATTAAGTATTTTCCTATATTTAATTTACTGATCAAGTAGATGTTCATAAAATTGCATTGTATTAATTGTTTGGTAATTATATTATATATATAGAAAACTGAAGCAAAAGTGAGTTATCCAATAAAATACAGGGTGTCCCAAAAACAAAAAAAACAAAAAAACTGACATCATTTGAGATGTCCATATCAGAGTGACTACATGATCAGGAGAAATGTACATGAAAAGACATGCATTAACATTGCATTAACATGCATCTATGGTCAACTGTCAAACTGTGGGTTTTATAGGTAGAATCAATTCTGCAGAAAATGAAAGTGTTTCCACATTCACTCTGGAGCCTCTGAACATCCAAATGGGTCATATCTGATACTACTGAAAAGCTTACTAACTACATTTTATCTGAGTTATTGAACTGCATTGATAGGATTTTTGGTTCAAAAGTTGTAATATATTTTGGGTCAGTGGATGCTTTTGGTTGCTAGAAGCGGTTCAGGTGTTGGATGGTTAATAATGAAGGGACTACAGGTAG
>JAPTYQ010000005.1:28092223-28108715 GCA_029814465.1 Ostorhinchus cyanosoma | reverse complement strand
TCTCCGGTACAAGCTTTTCTCGGGTAGATCGAGCAATAGAATAGCATGTTGAAAATGACCGAAGTTCCCCTTTAAGTAAAGGACTTGAATCAGTGCTTCTACTTTTCCGAGAGTATTTTTTCACACAAGGAGCTGTACTTCTACTTTAGTACAGGATGTGAATACTTTTGTCACCTCTGTCCAAATAACCCAAGTTATCCAAATCCAACAATCCAGACGAGTGAGAGGGACTGCACTGGCCTCTGTGTTTTTACTATTATCACAGGTCTGGGCCAATCTCCCTGATAGGACCACGCCTCCAGATCTCAGGAGCAAGAGAAGCAGGGAATGGACTTGAGGCAGGAGGCTGTCAAAATATACACTATGGGAAGGATAACTGTTAAATAGATCCTCCTAAATCTTACACACTGGGCCTTTAATGTGAGATGTGTTCTCATCCTTTTGTAAGTTGTGTTGGTATATTTCTTGGTGGAAAGTAAGGCTAAAATTGACAGACAGAATGTACTAGACACTGTATTTCATTTCTGGAGGCATTATCCAGGCATCACAAGTGTCCTGCTTGTTTCACATGAGAAATTCAAATGGCAGCAAGAGAAATGTCATGGGTCCAATATGACTGGAGTTTATGACAGGAGGGACGTGATTGATGTGGCTTGGCCTGTTGGGAACACTGTGTTTGACATAATCAGATAATTACTATAGTATGGATGACTGCATACCAATGACAACATTAAGGGGCTGCTCTAGTTCTTGATATCAAAACACAATAATGAATGCATTTGAGCAAAATCATTACTTATTTACCAGAAAGAGTCACATTCTAAATTGTGTTTCCTCTTGAAGCTTCACAAGCTGAAAGAATAAAAGGGAACAAATGTATTTAATCTTAAAGCAGGTTGCTGTTTAATAATGCTATAGGGCCTTAATGATGTGCTCATATCTCCGAATGATCGCTCATTTCCATTTCTAGAGTCCTCATTAGACTTGATGGAACATGGAATACTCAGTTACATAGCACACACACACCCACAAACACACACACACAAAACCGAAGACAATAACTAGAAACAAAGCTAAAGTAATTGAGTCATTCAGATCCTGCACAGTTAATTAAACCATTAGTGTGAGTGCAGATATGATGTATATGATAATGAATTCAAATGTTAGTGTAAGTTCTAATGAATGCTACATGTCATCACCTTAAGGCAATTTCAATTCCTACTCCTTGGCTAGCACAATAATGAGTGAAAAGGTCAGAGCATTAGAATATTTTCACTATCATGATTTATTTGTGCAACATCTTTAACCCATCTAATGGCATTCAGCTGTGTACGAGCTCCATCTTATGCTAATTAATGCTGCTCATTATAGTGCAAACTACACGGATGAAGGTGTATTATAATCATAACCTTTTAGGTTCTACTACTTGCTAATTACATAACCTTTATGTATTGGCTTAAAGTGAGTTATGACAAAACAAGCACACTATCTGTGATCTACAGGACTTGAATTTTTTGGCAAACAGTATTGGCCTTGGGATGAAGCATCTTTCTATTGATGTTTTTTCAAAATGTGTTGCAATAAAAGCAAAAGTAGAGCAGAGAATTATAGACATTTAGGGCCAGATCTACTAAGATCTCAATTTGCATGTACTAATTTGCGTTCGCAATCTTGAATTTTGCATGTGGGGTTGAACCACTGTTTGTGGGTGATTTACCAAGATTGCTTGCACAAATGACAACAGTTGGAAAGTCTTAGACCGCCCTATTTAAATGAGGATTTTGCATGTACTACTGGTAGTACACTGGAAAAACTGCTCTGGGGTACACTAGCACTAATTGGTAACAGTGCGCTAACTCGCATAACTCATTCATTCATTTATTTTTCATTTTAAAGGTGGGGGACGCAATGCAGGCGCGCTATTTGGCACCTTTGAAAGATGCAACCCTTAGCGCGCACTGCTAATAAATCAGTTTTTAGATTTTTTTGTGAGTGTAATGAGTCTGCACACATTTTTATACATGCAAACCTGTAGTAGATCAGGCCCTCAGTCCACAATACAACAAATACACAAATACAAACCATTTCAGATATTTTACAACTCTATGCTATGAGGGGAGTATAAAAATAAGAAAAAAAATAGGAAGTGAACTGCATTTCCCACCTGTCATGCACTCAAAGCACTTTTGTATTTGGGGAAACACAAGACATAATCCATTCTACTGTTTACAATTTAAGATAATCTTATCAAATCGTTATCACCAAAGTCAACTCAATTCGTCTGTACACTAGGTTCTAAAATTCCTCTGTGATCATTTTTTCAACACTGTAGAAATGCATGTATGTAAAAGATGAACTTATGCATGAGTGAGTAAAACTATATATAAGTGTTGGCGATGTTGTAAGAGTTCTTTTGTACCTGTGTCTGAGATTTAATATTTTTCGTTTTACATATAGAAATGAATACTTGATACTTTAGGAAAATTCATAAACTGAACACATTTGTTTGCCAAGAATAATTGGAATCTCTACACTATGGGACAGTAGGGACTGGCTAAGCTGAAAAAGTATTCCTACTTGTTGACACTTAAATCTTCATCTAGTGCACACTTGTAAATGACACATTGTGCACATAAAAAAGAAAAAACAAAAATCTGCCAAATTCATATTAACGCTATGGAGGCCGCTTTGATGGCCTCGGACGCATTTGAAAAGAAAACACAAATAGAAGTATATGTTATATAAATTAAGGGCATCTCGATCCGATCTAAAGATCAGTGTCATCTGCTGATCTGGTCTTTTTTAGAAGATCGGATTGGATCGGATTTAGTCACGAGATTGGGCCGAACCAGGGCCGGTTCTAGAGGGGGTAAGAGGGGTCAGTGCCCACTTAAACAAATGTTCTGCCCCCTCAAATAAATGTTTCCAAAGATAGGGAAAAGGGAAATGAGCTGCACAACAGTGGGAGACTACAGGTCCTCACAGAGTCGATCATACCGGACTCTGCGGACGTCCACACGTACTCGAGGTGGATTTGACGTGGACCTACAGCACACGTCCATGCAAAGCTCAATTTTTACAACTGAGTGGACTCCACGTACATGTACTCGGTGTCACACAATGTAGGATGATGTAAATGTAGGAAATGTGTATGTTCCACTATGAAACCTCATACGTCTATGGACAGTGTATGCAGAGCTCACAGTATACACACAGTGCACCCGACTCTATTTAGGCCTTTAGAGGAATTAGTAAAGTGCCTATGCATTTCACTTTCACTTTGCATTGTCATATTATCTGCACATACTCATTGTGAGGTACATAGGGCATGGAACGCACCCCCATATAATCCCTGGATGGACCTGTCCATAGATGTAGCAGATATAGCAGGGGTGGCAAACGTACGGCCCACCAAAGGTTCTAATTTGGCCCACAGTATGAGTTTGGAAAGTGCAAAAATGATACTAAAGTTATCAAGAGTCAAAGGTGTCATACCTGTTTTAATTCAGGTTCTACATTCTGCCCAAATGTTATCTCAAGTAAAATCATAGCATAATAACCTATAAACAATGACTCCAAATTTAAATAAAAATTTCATAGTAAAAAGTATCGGATTGGTATCAGATCAGCATCGGCAAAACTAATCACACAAAAATTCAGATAGATCATAAGCAAAAAAAAATCCAGATCGGGACATCATTAATATAAATTACATATAAAACATGCAAAATATGTAATATTTCTTGTACTTTAAAATATTGAGAAAAAAAACAAAACATGTAATTGGCATCTTTATTAGTGAGTCACTCTGCTGGTCTCCCATGGTGAGGAAAACAAACACCAGAGGGTCTTTTGATCAAAGCATCAGAAAGTGTTGAGATGAGATAAGAAATGATGAGAACCAACTTTTAGAGTCAAAGAAAGTGACAAAATGATAAAAGCTAAAGCATGTTTTTGTTTTTTTTTCCACTACTGGACACAGATAAAAAGAATGGAGTTAGATCTAAAACCACAGCATTTCATGGGTGAGTTTTTTTATGAAGCTAATGAAGGTATAGTTATTATGTGATGGCTTCATTAAGTTCACTGTTTGTTCCTCCACGGTTCAGAATAAACTGTGACAGTTCTTACCTTGTTTGGACGTTTCCAAACAGGCCTTCATTGCAGCTATTGACAACACAAGCCAAACAGAAAACAGAGAGGATTTGTGGATTTTTATTGTCCAAAAACAGAGCTGAAGTGTAAACTACCAGCATTTTGATAAAATAGCTGGCAGAGAAAATTAATGATATCATAATACAAATGAGTGTAAAAACACATTTTGTTCAGTGCGACATACATATACAGTATATATACATACATTAATTGGTTGGTTTGTTGGTTTTGATCCCCATGAGTGCGCAGCATTACATAACATCTCCCTGTTGTTGATTGTCCTGAGTATCAATACCATATATAACCTGTTTAAAGTGGAATAAAACCTCTTTAGCAGACTTCAACAAGAGTTTATATTTGCTAGTGTGTGTGTCATGTTATGGTAATAAAGTAAAAAAAAAAAAAAAAAGCAGACTATAGTCCCTTTTACACAACACTTCTTTTCCAGGAATATTTTACCTTTATTCTTGAACGTCTGTGTAAATGAAATGGTGGATCATTTGGTTCCACCTCTGTAACACCTCTGGAGGTAACAGAGCCGTGATAAAGGGGAAATCAGGATTCTGGAACACTATGTAAAAGGAACACCTCTTGGTCCACAACTAAAGTGTGATGTTTTGATGGCGTATTGTGTGCAACCCCGGAGGCGAGGGGGGTTTAAAAATGAGTGTGGACTGCGTACAGTAAACAAACATATCAACACAAGCAGAAAGATGTGGAACTGGAGAGACACCGACATCTGCCAGCTGTCGTCACTTTGGGTGAAGGACTCTATCCACGCTAACATTTGTGAAATGGTGAAAGACGGGTCGACTCTGGAGAGGTTAGCAACACCGCTACGTTCTGGGTATTTCCGACGCTTAAGTTATACTTCACATTATATGCTGTGATGCGTCACCGCCCCTTTGATTCCGGAACACAGTCCAGCCTGTCTCACCTCTGTTACTCCTTTGTGTTGGCTGTGGAAATGGGTCTAATGGAGGAAAAAAGGTGGGATCACATCTCACCTTTTTTTGTTTTTTTTTTGGGATCTCTGTGTAAAAGTGGCTTGTTTTTCAAAAGTATTAACATTTTATCCCTGTTGATGTTCATTTGAAATCACTGCTGTATTTTGCACACGTGTACAGACATTTTTAATGATGTTATAGTTGTATTTCTTATTATTTATTCATATTTTAGCACTTTACTTATATTAGATTTTGTCTTTGAGCCAAATGCGACGAAATTTCATTCCTTATACACTTGTGCATACTTGAGTAACAATAAAGTTTGTGTAAGTCTAAGTTTATTAGCATATGCATATGAGTCAGATAACCTGCATACTGTAGATATGAGACACACTCAGTCTCTGCACACTAGAAAGACCCCAAGCAGAGTTAAGCTAAACATTTATGGATCAGACTGCCATGAGAAAGTTAGAACAGCCACATGAGAGACAATACACAACATTCTCATGATTTTCCACACAATAACCTTAGCTGTTAACAGTTCAGCACAACAAAACGTATAAGACATGTGAAACTAAACATTTCCTAGGGCTTGAGAAACAAACTGTGCATGCACACAAGAGTAGATAAAAGATGACCTTTCCACTGCAGTAGAAGTGAGTAGAGGTGCGTAACATTGAGTTTCTAAGGCCTTTTATTTAATGATATGTTACTGAAACACACCGTTCTTCCATCATGGCAACCCCCCAAAAAAAGGATTCCTCTCAAAGAAAAGGAACACACTTCACATACATTCACCAACGCCCAGGCGCACAGACCTTTGCAGCCCCATCCAAACATCCTTTTCAGACCACGGTAAACAAGATATGTGAGGGCGGGTTTTGACCTGTTCTTAGCTAATCCACTGAAAGCACACACGCCCACACATAAACACACTCACACTATTTTAATTCAGACCGCATTCATTCAATCTGATGCAGCATAGTTGATGTGTTTGTAGAGAAGCAAAGAAGGTAAAGAGTGTGAAGCCAATAAATCCCTTTGCTATATTTGTATGGTCATCAGGCTGCGTCGTCTGCCTCGCTCATCAATACTGAGACGACAAAGCCTTCAAAGCAGACGTGAGCGTGGGAAGGTAGCAAGAGTGGTGCACCCAAATATGTGCAACTGCCTTTGGTTTTATTATAGAGCATTAGAAATACCCTTTTTATTTACACTGTATTTGTGCAGATATACTCTGATAGTTAAAAGCTTTATTATTTTTACATTTACCAGCTGTAGCTCTGTGTGAATATTGGTGAGTAAAGGAGTGGGATCTTTGGCACTGTAGTCATCCGCCCCCGGTTGCCTATTGCGGAACAATTTCCTGTTCCCATTTTGATGCAATGAGGAGAAAGAAACCGATGCTTCTGTCGTTCTTGCTCTCAGAGTCCACCTTTATTTTACAGGTCAGTGCTTAGTTAAAACCACCATGGATGAAAGCTTTAAGCTTCGTATTACTTCAGTAGCCTATTACCTGAGAGTAATGTTGTGATGATAACATGGCCGTCACTCTTGATTAACACTTTACACTTTATGAGCCATCCAGTGTCAGTATCCCCCTGACTCCAATGCACCCAATCACAAACTTATATTTTGCACTCTGTATAAATACTCTGACCAATTTGCACTACAGTAATATGTGCATAAACATATTTTTAATAGACTGGATCCCTGTACATATCCACTGACTGTATAAAAACTCCAGTTTCCACTTTCTGTACATATTATAATATAAAACCCACTGTAAATAATATGTACATAAACATATATTTCAACAGATTGGATCTCTGTACACATCCACTCACAGTATAAAACTTCAATTTGCACTCTGTACATATTACAAATCCATTGTAAATCTCATAGTTGCCCTCCTCTCTAGTCAAATGTTTGTCTATATTGGGTCGATGTTCAAGTGTTCATGTTGTTTTGGGTTCGTGTTGAACTGTGTGTAAAGAAAAACTGAAGCCAAACTCCTTGTATGTGTTCACATACTTGGCCAATAAAGCTGATTCTGATTCTGAAATTTGTAGAGCTCAGTTTTGTAAAAGTTTATTGAACTGCAGGAAAGCCGAACCGCATGGCACTGGTTAGCTTACGAGAGTTTCACCACCTCATGCTGGATGTGTTTATTTCACTGTGACATTTGTATTAGGGAATATATTCTTACAGTAATGTATGTCACTCCAATTCATTTCCTAAGCCTTCTGATATGAATGCATTAGTGTGTTGAGAACCCAGAATGCACTGTTACTTTAGCTAATGTTGAAACTGTAATGTTAGATGCCTTAATGTGAATATATTTTTTATTATATTGTAATAGTGTTTAATGCAATAACCTTAAACTAATTAATACACATTCTAAGGTGTTTTATTCATATTTGAATATGCACTTATATAAGAGCCCAGATGAGTAATCTGAGTTTTGCACTATGTCCACAGAAGCCAATGCAATGTTAAAGGTCCTATATGTAGTCTGTACCGCTATAATCAAGAGTCAACTGAGAGTGAATTCGTTCGTTCGTTCATTTTCTGATCCTTCTTTATCCTCACTCGGGTCACGGGAGTCGCTGGAGCCTATCCCAGCTATTTATGGGTGAAAGTGTTATTAACTAAATAACAGATACATGTTGGAGTAAATGTACTTTATTTAGACTTTCATACAGTAGTTATATTTGATACATGACAAATGAATGCACTGAATGTAAACTGTACGTGTGTTTAAGAGACACAATCTGGATAAATATACAGGTGCTTCTGTCGTTGTTGCTCTCAGACTCCACCTTTTATTTTACAGATACTATTCTTTTTGTTTCTGTGGTCACCAAGCCTGGGACCCATAACATAAGCACTTCGTTTAACATAAAGGAATACAAACTTGCATGGAAACCTTTTATACAAGTCATCCAAATTGATGATGAAAAACTACAAATCTATTTACTAGGACATGAGTGTCTCTACCATTAACAAAATGACCATTTTATAATGACAGTATCCACTGCAGAGTTTTCATTTGTTGTTGTGTGTACCGTTCTCTCTCTGTGCCATCTGGTAATTGAAAATGTTCAAATGAAAATAAAAGGAAATATTGGTAATTGTTGGTTTAATGAGAAATGTCAATGTTGTTCTTCATATCATTCAGCATCTTATAATGTTCTTTTAAAAATGGATGAAAGCAAAGAAAAGAAAAGGTTAAGAAAAGGTTCGAATAACAGAACTTGCCCTTATTTTTGCTTTTAGGGTTCAGAGATTACATTTATTTTTCCAATTACAGTTGAAGCATAATCAACACAAAAATACAGGATATTAACCCTCAAGGAATTGAAGCAATTTTTGGGATGCCTGACACTTATTTTTTTTTTTTTTTACTTTTTCTACCAGTCAACATGCAGTACCAAACATCATTTTATTAAGGAGAACCTGAAGTGTTTGGGTAATTTATTTAACCTCTCAATCTGTTAAGTGTTTTTTTTCCAAGAGGGAATACATTTACCATAACTATAAAAAAAAACCCCAAAAAAACTTGTGATGTTTTTTTGTTTGTTTGTTTGTTTGTTTTTTGCTGTGAACTCAGACAGAATTGCAGGGAATTATAATTTTTTCTTTAAAGTTGTACTTGGATCGTTTACACAAGACGGAATGCAAAAAGTAATGAAACATACATACCTTTGAAGTAATGCAATGGATGAGATATATTGTTTTTTTTTTTTTTTTAATATCCAAATACCAGAAATTGCACAATGACTTTCCTGAACTGTTAATGACTGAAATTAGATGAAAAAAAGTCACTTTTACATATTACCTATAAGAGTTTATAGTAGGAAAATGAGTAACGTCTTCCTCTTTATCAGTTCTGGGACAATACAGAATTTGAACGAATGAAACCTGACTCAAAATAAAAGAAATAAACCGTGTTTTGTGGCATGGAAATAGCTTTATCACTTTAACTACTTATCTGTTAGTGGTGGAGTGTTGTTTCAGACTAAATTTATATTTGACAGCAATGTCAGAGTGATTCCTGCTCTCTGCAAAAAGCTCTGCTACCTCTTGTACTTGAAACAATGAAACAATATCACAGTAAATATTATAGACCACAGATTTAAAAAATACACAAACAAGTGTTAGCCCTGTGCAACCATTCGTACAATAGGTCGGCATCAGTTCTTCTCAGAAAAATAGCACATTACAAGGTCTGAGCATGACACAGCAGTAACACTTGTGATTGCACCTGCAGTTGGTTGTAAATCTTCATGGACTGCAACTCAGGTCTTCCAAATGAAAACAAAGCATTTTTACAGAAGGTCAAATAGAAAGTTTTGGCAGTGGGAGGTATAATATTCTTAGACAAGACTACGCCGCTGCTCCCAAATGAACTGGGTCATGTCTTGTTTGAACCAAAGCTTGTTTTATTGTGCACTGAGTAGAAAAGATTTCACAGGGTGAATAGGCCTTTGAAGCTCACATCTCATGATATAAGATGTGCAAAATATGTGGGTGGAATATGGCTCTTGAGGTCAGATGGAATCAGCACTGGTTGAGACATGAATCTTGAGACATTACAATATCAATTAGTGTAATTGGAAGACAGGAAATGAAGCAAAATGATGGAACTGTACTGTAAATATAATTTGATTTGTGACATCAGTATAGTACATGTATATGGGAGCCTGTATTATGCACCTTAAGAGAATTAAATGTACTTCTCTAGTACTCTTACAATAGTTTAACAGGGACTAAAACTTATATTACACAGGTTGTGTAACATACGAGGCGTCATTGTCACAGATGTCTTAAATTGCCCATCAACTTGCAAAAAAGCTATAATTCGCAGCTAAATTGCGTAAATTATTACATTGGAGACAGCTGCAGGCTGACTACTTTGACTGTAACTCCAGTTAGCCACACCAGATAAACATGGCAATTGAAGTAAATTTGTCCACTAAAATTTGATAAAATTGTACCTTGGAGCATCTTTCAAATAGCAAAAAGATTACCTATTCTTATCTATTTGAACAATGTCTGTTCTATTGTGATTACTCACCGTTCTATCCGCTGGTGATGCCGTTAAGTGCTTTGATTATAACATCCGGAAACTCTGGGTTCCATTGGAAACAACTGGAAGCTTTTAGTGAAATGTCATGGAAAATGTAGACATAGTTAAAATGTCAAACCTCAGTGTGTATAATTGACATACAGCTTTCTTTGTGGAGACCACGTACTGTACATACGGTATGCGGTGATGTATGCAAGTGGTGTTTACCCATGAAGCCATGGGTCTGATTCTTGTTCTGCCTTGAGTGTTTCAAGATGATAGCTGTCATGCACAAAGCAGAATTCTAAGCCATCTGTTGTTACTTATGAATCATGAAAAGATACGTTTTAGTGCAGATGTTCAAGAGCAACAAGCATAGATTTTTCTGTTTAATTCCATTTTGAAAAGGCAAAAAAGTCGAAAGCTTCCTCATTATGCAGTTTCAAGTTGATGGAGTGCACTGTTGCCAAAGACAAAACCTTCAAAATGCCAGCCGCAATTAGTTTGGTGTACACAGGACTGGATGAAAAAAGTAGAACTTTATATTCAGGCCTTTAAACGCACTTCTTATGTTTCCTGTAAACATTATGGGCTGGATCTACTAAGGTCCCAATTTGTGTGTACTAATTTCCATGTACTAATATATGGGTGCAATCTAGAATTTTGCATGTGGGGTTTGCAGGTGGTTTACTAAGATTGCTTGTGCAAATATCAATAAGTGTAAAGTCTTGGAGCCCGCCCTATTTAAAGGAGGATTTTGCGTGCCCTACTGGTTATCGTCATGGAGACAGCACACTGGAAAACTGCTCTGGGATCTGTCAGCACTGATGGGAACAGTGCGCCGAATGATCCAGATGCATGGAAATGTAATGTTAGAGGAGTTTTGTCATAGAAGGTATTTTGTGACTTGTTCATTCCTTTATTTTTCTTTTCAGAGGTGGGGGGGGCTGTGGGGGTAGATGATTGAATGACTGTCAGGTGCACGTAATTTTGTCACACTGTAGCTTAATGTTGGTGCCTATTTTTAGTCAGAATCATCAGATCAAGTAGGCAAGAGTCCCATAAAATGTGTGTGTGTGCGTTCGTCACTGCAAACATGTTCACATGAAGGTGAAAAATGCGTTCTCTACGTCTTGTTTCATGGTTTCGATGTCTCCTTTTTGTGTGAATAACCTCTTCCATGTGTGCACATACACATCCAAACCATTTGCCCCTCCCTGTGAGACGTGTACAATATAGACACAGTTTCTATCAGCTAAATTGCTTTTGGGTTTGATAAATCACTTTGCGTGTGCTTAATTAATATATTTACATTTTCTCCTCCCAGCACACGTACGTAAACGCCCCATATTGCATATTCATTGTGGTAAAGGCACTAACTGGACTATATATTTGGGTAATTTACCAACTGATCTCAGTTCCCAGGATAAACACCTCCTGAAAATATTATTGATATGTAGCCAGAAAGAAATCAATAACAAGGAAATGGCTGAACAGGGAACCACCAACACTGAAAGAATGGACAGATACTGTAAAAGAATTATGTGAAATGGAAATGCTGACTTTCTCCCTAAGACTTTATGGCAATAAAGCCGAGAGATACTGGTTAAAATGGATACTGTACGTAAGAGAGAAAATGATTTAGGATATTACATCTTTACTTTTTTCTTTCCTTTATTTGCGCAATATAATGTGATTGAAGTTTAATGTCAATTAATGTAGTACGACTGACAATAAGTTACTCCGGAAAGTCCCTTTGTGATATCATCACTGATGAATTTTCTTTCTTTCTTTCTTTTTCTTTCTTTTTTTATTTATTGATTGATTTTTCCTAAACATTTCCTGCCTATGACTCGTTTGTGCCCTATGGATATATCTGCTAACAGACATCTCCCTCCACTTATGTAGAATGGATGGACTCACTACAGAGAGACTCTCACCCAGAGTTGATTGACTTATACCAGCACCCTTTACTCTTCCCCCTCTTCATCCCTCACCCATAGATTATTGTAACCCCATGTTACATAGAGAAACATTAATGTGTGTTTTCCTTCTTTTTCTTTCTGGAATACTTTCATTTATTTCCCTCGGTGACCTGATTGTTCTGTACTCTTCTGTAAAGTTTGGTATATATGCTGTCTCCTTTCATAAAATTGTTAAACTGTTGCACTTAAAAATAAAGTAAAAACAAAAAAACGCTATTTTGCACCTTTGAAAGACACAACCCTTAGTGTCCACTGTTACTAAATCAGTTTGTACATTTTTTTTGTGTATGCAGTGAGTTTGCACACATTTTTAAACACGCAAACCTTTAATAGATCCGACCTTATACCTTCCATTTTACCCAGTTTCGATGATGGCATCTGGTTTGCAGTTTCCTAACTGATGTTGGTGGGGGTGTGAATGTGAGCTCATGCTGCTGTACAGTACCTCTGCACACACGATGCCAGTCACACACCCAGTGGTTTAGAAAATGACTCAGTCTGACCTTAGTCTCCACTGACAGTGTGTAGGAGCTACATGCCCTATAAACTGCACAATAGGCCCAGCGGCTGGCAGGTAAACACAGACGCACCGAGAAAGGTCATCCTATATGCTCCTAACAAGATTAAAAATGATTCATGAGGCTTCAGTGTTGTTTCTCACCTTCCAACAGACAATACTAGCAGTGGGACAGAATTGTATTTTTTTTTTATACTTTTTAAAGTACTACAGGGGAAATGACTTCCAGACAGGCTGGTCCTGAGCGCTGCCCTTAAACCGAAGCTGTATCCACCATTTGTAACAGTTTGGAACAAACAGTAAGTCTGAAAGCAGCCAGTACCAGCCTGGTTTTGTGCACTGCAGTTGATTCATACCCACTCTTAAAGTTCAGACGATAAACCGGTTTAGTTGTTTTTGTGTACATGAGCCTGTAAGATATATTGTCCTCTGTCTAATCTACATGTGTCTGTTTGTGTGTGCATGTGTGCATACGCTGCATTTGCATCTGTATGTATGAGTCCCGAGACTGCAGGCCATTTTATTATCTAAATGGGTCCAGGCAGCGCTGGGCTGGAACCAATCACACAAACCTGCCATGATAGGAATCCTGGGGGACGGCATCAACTAAATTCGTTCACTATTCCATCTCAAATGTGGCGCTTCTTTACTTTATATGCACATGAATCAGCCAAATACGACAATTTCAGATAACAGCGGTCATCAAATTGTTTCACAGAAAAACACCACCTGCAAAAGCATTACAGTGGAATGTAGAGTAATTACAACTTCTCACTTGGCATGTGCACTCACCAAGTCCAGTGTTTGTATTTTCATGTTTGATATTGACAACAATGATTACCAACACCACCTTCTTTTAAGATAGCCCAGAACAAATTGAACGCAATTGTCTTTGGTTGTTAAAAACTGGCTTTAATTGCTAAGTTTCATTATGCATCTGGCGATTATGAAGTATGAGCAGTTCCATTTTCCTTTCGTATTTCTAAATTAAACATGAATGTTCACTTAATGATTTATTGTGGTGTTTTTACTATCTTTTGTCACTTAAATACGCAATAAAAAAATCAGTTTTCATCAGCATATCTTTAAAGGACGAAAATAAGAAATTACCTCCACATAATGTGGCCACAGTCTTTATTACATTCGTAATTAAAAAAGAGTGTGACTATGAAATGCAGGAGCCTTATTACTTGTTCCAATTTTAAAGTGGTTTGAAGGCATTAGAAGTATGACTGCTGTTTTCTAATCTCAGTAAACACCTGCAAAGCTACCATTTAGCTTCGGGGGAGTTGCACATTATTCCATATTAGTCGTGTTGTCGTGACCGTGTTTTGTCTCCAGTCGGTATATGATAGGATGAATCAGTGGAGGAAATGATTCATGAATCGTGCATTGTTTGCTTACTACCTCACACTGATTAAGGATAGAAATAGTGCAGAGCAGTTGTGCTACTAAATGTTTCATGCAGCATGAATTAAGAATGTGAAGATCCCCAAGGAAAGACAAGAACATACAGACAGGTAGTGGGAGGGAGAAAGTTATTAAAGTTATTGTCCTTCTGACAGGACTGCAGTCCATCCAGAACGCTGCAGCTCAGGTCCTGACTAGAACCAGGAAGTACCTGCATATGAGTCCAGTGCTCTGGCTTCCTGTCGCTCACAGAATAGACTTTAAAACAGCTCTGCTTGTGTAGAAGTCTGTCCACGGTCTAGCACCAAAGTACATCTGTGACATGTTGGTCCCATATGAACCATCTGGGACCCTGAGAACCTCCGGGACTGGTTTTCTGCTGGAACCCAGAGTCACGACTGAACACAATGAAGCTGTGTTTCAGTTCTATGAGCTAAACTCTGGAACAGTGAGACAGGCCTTTTCCATTGGATAAATGTGCAAAACTTTACCGATATTTACTAAATGTTGAAAAAACAGAAGTACTTAATGTCCGTTTTTCCATTAAATCACTAATGCGATGATTTGTTTATTTATTATCACAAGATGACGTGAGAAGTCATTCCATAAATATGGCGACAAACGTAAATATGGTGTTGATTTACAGATATATTCATTATTTTTATATATATTACCTCTTTATCCTGTACTGAATTAAAAAATGCTGTTTTCCTGGTGTGTCCACACATACCGCACCATGTTTCTTTTAAAACTCTTCTTCTTGTTGTAACGTTCGTGAACCTCCATTTTTTAAATTCACTGTAGTTGCAAAAAAAGTTCTTTCCATTGCAGTTTTGCGTGATATACCATTTGCGCTATGCCTGAAAAAAAAAACACCTCTTGCCATCGTAAAAACTTTTAATGGAATAACGAGAGTTTTGGCTAAACTGTTGTTTTCCATTAAGTAAATTTTTATGCGCGAGTTATATTTGTACAATTTGAGGGTCAGTGGAAAAGTGTCTAATATTTAAGTCCAGGCTGAAAACTGTGCATAGAACAACTGAAAGGGCTCTATCTGACCTCTGCACTTTTACTTTATTTTAATGGATTATTATTCATTTTTATTGATTGTTTTAATTATAATTGTGTGTTTTTGACTTGTCTCTCTTCCATTTTTGTAAAGCACTGTGAATTGCCCCGTGTATGAATAGCACTAAACAAATAAATCTGCCGTATTGAACACTGGTGGGAATCTCTAGCAGAGGTGGGTATGTGTGTTTATTTGTGCATGCATCTGGTAGGTTAAATTTCCACGCAGGCTTGAAGCACAGATTCAGTAGTTTTCATGCTATAAGAAGGACACAAGAGACAAGCTATGCCCACACAAACAGAAACATGCAAATCCTTACAAACTAAAGCGCACACACATTTATAGTGGAAGTCCACTCATGCATATCAGTAAAGCTGATGATCTTAAAGTGTAATCCATCCCAAACAGCAGCTTTGCTCGTGTTTTCAAATGCACTTCAAAGCAATTGGTTCTCTTAAATTTATGCTGGAATCAAAATCCATTTAACCATGTTTTGAAGCCCCTTAATTCAAATCAATAACAAAAAGAGCTTGCAAAATCTCCTAGGGCTATTTGCAAGGGAGAGACAGAAAGCAGCAGTAGCAACTCTGCAAACAAGGAAAACAAGTGGCTGCTTCAAACTTCATTCAGAGAAATCTATGTATTTTCTGATAAAAACGATTAAATATCAGAGATTTCCTTTTGTGTCTAATCTAATTAAAATCAAAGACGACTCCTCTCCAACCCTCAAACAGATTCCGTGTTTGCAATCACAACATATTTTCTGTAGTTTTAAGTATGACATTTAAACCTTGTGGTAAAAGCCACATCAAATTACACTCAAATTGACAGATCTCCTCCCCTATTATTATTCTCCTGTTATTATTATGTAACATATTTTACACCAGATAAGTTGAATGAAAGCTGCTACCTAACTTACACCAGTTCAGGGCCTGTCAGGGCATTAACCCTCTTTATTTAAAGGAGACTGAAGCACCAGGGCTTGGGTGAGAATATTTGCCTGGTATAAATGGGATGCTTAGAGAGAGGGTAGATGGGGCTCTCCAGCAAAGTGGACTTGCTTTGAATTCATTCAGGGAAATGGGTATTGGCTGTAATGGGTTCATTAAGGTGCTTGCCAGCAACTTGTGTGCTGGCATTGGCTGTTCAAATTGTCCTCCATGAATTCCACAGCTTCTTTTCAGTGGGACAAGAGGTAAGTTTGAGGTACTTAGGCCCCGCCCCAAAGTTCCCCCTTCCCCTACATTTCGTCCCTACCCCTACGGTTGGAGTGAAGTTTCAGAGGGGTAGTGTGTCCCCTTTCTCGTTAGCATCCAGGGGGAGTGGACATTCTGCCCC
>JAPTYQ010000005.1:28068818-28082573 GCA_029814465.1 Ostorhinchus cyanosoma | reverse complement strand
AAATGTAACGAGTAACGGCATAAATTGTAGAAATGTAGTAGAGTAGAAAGTACAGATAACTGCCCTAAAATTGAACAGAGTAAAATAAAAAGTACTCATTCTTACTGTAATTTTACTTAAGTATAGTAACAGAGTCGAAATACTTGGTTATATTCCACCACTGAATGTAATCAAAGCGCAGACGAATCATAAACCTGTCCCCTCAGTGGTACGGGTCCCGGGGGTCAATGTGTGTGTTCAGGACACAAAAACAATCATTATGCACATGCAGACTGGGCTCAGTGCTGGTTTTAAAAAGTCAGAGGACCCCCTCCTCCTCATCCTCCCCCTTTTCACAGTTATCACCTCTGATCTCTAAATCAGTACCTTCAAGTTGCTCCCTTCCAGCCCACTGCCACAGTGTCTCCATGGGTGGGTCCCTTTGACTAAGACCATGCAGCAGCATGCAGCTACTGGTGATAGATTGTTCCATTACTCGGTGACTTCCCTGCTGTTTGCCTGTGGTCTACCACAGTGTGTTAGAGTGGCTTGTGGAGTATTTGTGTGTACAATGTCCAACAGGGTACAATTGGCTGTATCTTGAATTCTGAAGTCCAGACAATCTTAAAGACAAAAACATCTGGGACATCTTTTCAGGTTAAGACATTTCCTCTGTTTATTTAAGAGCTGAGGGTTGAAACCTCCAATAAAGTTAATAAAATAAGAGTGAGTTTAAGATGCAACTGCACTAAACCAGTGTATAATTGGGAAGGAGTGTGTATTTGTTCTACCTGCAGCATAGCTTACAGTATCAAATTACTAGTAAATGTTCAAATATATTCCAAAACCTGTAACAATTGCAGTGTCTAAAGGTACAAACTAAGAGTTAAAGCAGTGTGAAAGAAATGCAAGCGACCCCTTTAACCCCTGCGTTATGTTACCAGGTAAAGATGCTGCAGTGAACTGTCATCTTTTTCAGGTTCAGAAAAGCTGCTGTGAGTATGTGCGTGTCTTCCTTTTCTTCAGTGGTTTTGTTTTACTGTTTGTTTTAGGGTCAAAATAGGTGGAAGAACAGAAGAAGACAAACAGGATTTGGAGTTTTACATATATTTACAAAATAAGGAACTGAGAATGTACACCAGTAAGAGATTTAGGATGTTTAACATGAACTGTGAACCGGAACACACTGAACAACAAGTATTTGAATTTTGGCCCAGTAGTTTTTCTTTTGGGGCTTTTTTTCCCCCCTAAACCAGTCCAGCTGTTTTGTGACACCTGGTTGAACTCCAAAAAACAGCTACATGGTCAGAACTCTGTAAAAAGACAGTTAAAAAAAAAAAAGAAAAAAGTTAAATCACCACAACACTGTAAACAACAATAAAAAAAAAAAGCTCAAACCATCTATTTTCATAATAAGTGGCTGCTCTGTGTTTTGCCCCCCCCCATTACACAAGGGGTGGGGGAGGATGGGGGGGGTGCACTGAGCATGCTCAGATGTCTACGGAAAGAACAAGGTCTATTCTATCAGCACATTTTGAGATTTTTCTTATTGAGCAAACAGTTGAATTTTTAGGAATTTTTCAAGTAAATCATACATTCAGAACGCTCAGGAGTTAAAGGGTTAAATAAAGTCTCTCCACACTTGTAAGGTCCAGATGAAGTTCTCACTGGTGCATAAGTGACATGTAACACCGCTGGATAATCATACTTTTTCCTGTTTTGCAGTATTTGGTGGAATATTTGTCTCCATTTCTGTTTGAAAACTCGACTTCTCTTTGATTTTTTTTTTTTTTTTCAATCCACACTCCTGTAATTTTCTCACACATCCACCTTCCTCTACAGCACCTCATACTAAGGCCTCTCACTAGTCTGTATTCAGTATGATTTCTTTCCGTTTCCCATTTAAGTTGTGTGTTCTTATTGGAAACATCTCACACACATTCACCACTGCAGTGTGCTTTTCTATGGCAACCTGCTGCCTGTGCATAGAAACTGCAGCTCAAGCACAAATACCAAGGAAGCACAAGTAAAAGTGTTTCTCTAGGGCAGATTATGGCTTTGTGAAATCTACTGTTCTTAATGCATATGAACTAATTTAGGAATTGTGAAAAAAGAAAGAAAAAAAAAGAGTTTGACGATAAAAAGAACATATTAGTATTATATTGATAAGTGGTGTCAGGCCACTGAGACGAGAGA
The DNA here is from genome assembly GCA_029814465.1 of Ostorhinchus cyanosoma. NCBI lineage: Eukaryota > Metazoa > Chordata > Actinopteri > Kurtiformes > Apogonidae > Ostorhinchus > Ostorhinchus cyanosoma. Next base: position 28,080,398 of record JAPTYQ010000005.1, on the reverse strand, counting down.
TTGGGCTTAATTGCTGGAATTAGTTTTATTCAAGGAATGAATAAAATAGTCTCAGTAGTTATAATAATGTGGTGTAGTTGGATAAGAAAATGTTTTGGCCTTATTGTGGGAATTTACCTTTATAGAAAATTGGAGCATCTTGATCTCTGCCCTGTGGCTGATAAACCCCCCTACAGAGACATGTGACCTGTGCTGGGGTTTAGACAGTAGATGATCTGGTAGAATGGAGTGTAGACTGTAACAAAGTACAAGCTGCTGTTCTTAGTGCAGATGAACTACTTTCTGAGGATTTGTAATTTAGAAATAATGAAAAACTGTCAACCAAGCAGAGGCGGGTAATCCCAGTTTCACAGAGTTAAAGTCCTGCCGTGTATCAGTTCTACCTGTTCTCTAAACACAGGTGATTCCATTAACCATCCCATCTACCTGGATGAGCAGTTGTGTTCATGAAAATGGGCTGATTCAGTGAATGGTTGGAACAAATATATGGGCCGGAATCTTTGGAGAGAGATTCAATAGAGGTGGGTAACTCTGATCCAGAGAGTAGAAGTCTGACCCATATATTTGTTCCAACCATTCACTGAATCAGCCCAGTTTCATGAACACAACTGCTCATCCAGGTAGATGGGATCATTAGTGGAATCACATGTTTGGAGAACATGTAGAAGTGACACATGGCAGGACTTTGACTCTGTGAAGCTGGGATTACCCACCTCTGCAACTAAGTGTATGATGAGTTTACATATAAAAAGAGTTCTTTATTTCATTACAAATGTAATCGTACCAAGTTAATGATTGGTTTAGGTTATTTTTGCTGTTAACCCTCCCTGATTCTAAATAAACAGTTTAAAGGTGATTCTTGGGAACTCCAAGCTTGTAAAGAGGAAAGTCATTTCTTTCATACGGTGCCAGAGTTTCCAGTATAGGCTGGGCTGGAACAATAATCAGTCATGGACCACTGTCAGAATGTGACAAAACAAAATAATCCTTGTTTGCTTGTCTGTTGCACTGCATCATTTGTGACCACTCATCCTCTGTTGGCTCTGTCATATTCATACACCACGAGCTGCAGAAACTGTCAATACTAGACCTGTTCTGTAGCAAGATGATGTAAAATATAATTAGGTTCGTTTGTCGCTAAATCATGAAGACTACTAATTTCCTCGGTCATTATACTTTATTTCCATGCTTTGATGTACTGCCCTTTTGCCCCTTAAATATAATAATCTTCTTCATCTTACCCATACAGGATGTGATCCCTAATGACTTCTTTTAAATCAATCCAATTAGCTGTACCTGTAGAACACTGCTGCTGCCGCTGCTGATACAAACAACCAGCTGTGGCTTCTGACCATTACCCAATGCTTTTGCTTTAAGTTGTTTTTCTGTGCTTTGTCATCCTGCATGGAACTGGTTAGTTAGTCTCCTGGGGAACAGCCTTCAAGTTTAATGTAAACCTACTGCAACAAAGTCTGTTGATTCTTTCTAAAGAAGCCTTGTTAAGGAAATTAAACAGTTTGCACCATCCACTCTGCTGCAGCGCATAGAAATACAGCAAAGTGCATCCAGCAATATTCATGTATCCTGTCTGACCCATTTTATAATAATGGGTGACCCCCAAAATCCTGCAGAAAACACTGTTGCCCAGAACTTGATCCTGATGCAACGTATCAGTTACAGCCTTGAGCTACAGCTGTCTGGAAATCATTGGCCCTCAGTTATCAATCTGTCATTGAAATCAGCACAGGCAGAAATCAATCAATCAATCGGTTCATCTTATAACAGCGTGTGTGATTCATCAAATAGTCCTATTTTACCACCATGCAAATGATCAGCTGTTTATTAAAGGCAGCAGCTGAGTTATATAAGTGCAATGCTTTTATTTATTCTACTCCTGCCCATTGAGTTTACCACATGGAGCTGTTGAATAGGACCAATAAACTTTTGACCTCAAAAACAGAAAATATAATGTCCAGATGATCCAGTTATCTGAATAACACACCTTCCAGAGTTGGAGTCGAAGTCCAACGTTCACACAGGCAGAATTATTCACCCAGATGCAGTTCTTTAGCTGCACATTACTCTTACTTTTAAAACCACAACTGATGAAATTGTCTTATAACAAAAATGAACCATACATATCATAAATAAAACAGGATTTTATGATCATACTAATCTATTATTTTTTTAAATCTCATGTTTTGAAGTAGCTGGGATAGGCTCCAGAGACCTTAGTGAGGATAAAGTGGGTTCAAATTACGAATGAATAAATGAATGCGTTGAAGTTTAGAGACTCGGCTTATTATAGAACAATGCAAATTATGTTTAAAGCAAAAAAACAACAAAACACTACCAGATTGTGTGCAAATGTTTTGTTTTTTTTTTTTCTTTTATAGTGTCTGAAAGTAAATATGAGTTGAGAAATGGATGCAAAGTTATATTGGAAAAAGCTAAAACAGAAGTTAAAAGAAAATGTATTTCCTTTAAATGGGTTCAACTGTGGAATAGCACTAATTTAAACCTTAAGCCATGTTCAGTTCAGTTCAGTTTTTACATATTTATTTCAAACCTGCTACCACAGTATAACAATATACTTTTTATGTTAAAAAAAGCAGTATATGCATCTATATTTGAGAGTTATTGGTGTAATTGGAAAAAATATATATATATCTGTACATGTGAATGTGTATAAGCCTGATCCTCAGTGTTGCTGTGCAAATGTGCAGGTGCTCAGTATAAAAACATCATCCAGCCTGATGTGTGAATGCTATGCAAACTGTAGAGCAGGGGTCACCAACCCTGGTCCTCCAGAGCTACTATCCTGCATGTTTTAGATGTAACCCTCTTCCAATACACCTGATTCCAATGATAAGCCTATCGAGCTGGAAGAGGGAAATAACTAAAACATGCAGGATAGCAGCTCTTTTGGATCAGGGTTGGTGACCTCTGCTGTAGAGGATCCATATATGAAGTCACTCTGGGCCTGATGTAAGACAGTGTACTTTGCTCAACACGTGCATACATTGAGCTGAAACCTTCCATAAGATTTAAACATGGCATCTTCTCACAATCACACTGATTAATGCAGACATTTGGTTTTGATATTTTTAGGTTTTATTGCAGGTTTCTTTTCTGTGTTTTTGATTCTGAGATTTAACGGGTGACTCACCTGTGCCACGCTGCCAACTGGCATCAGAAGAACATATGTATTTCAACCAAATTCCCCTTTTTTACCAGACATTAGAGAAATCCGAACATCAATAAGGCAGTCAGCGGCAGAAGAAAACTAATGAGGTCAAACCAGTCAAACCACTTGCTAATGAGGTTTGACTGGGTAGTGCATTAGTATGATAAACACTAAAACTCACTTCATCCAATACTACACAGACAAGGTGAAACAATAGGGAAAGATATAATCTGCAATCTGCTGTGGGTGATGATGAGATAATAGTTTATATATAATACTGGTAATAACTGCACTGAACTAGGTTTTTTTTTGGAGGTTTGAAAAAGCCACCAGGTAAAAAAAGGGCTGAAATGGTGATTGGTGACAAGCACTGGAGTAATGATTCGGAAGCTTTTTACCAGTAAGCTCGATCCAGGAGAGATGGTTATGGTTTTAAAATGATTTTTTTTTTTTCAAGAAAAAATACTTTTTTCCTCCCACTGTGGGTTCCTGGCTCAGGAAAGGCTTTAGAGTGTAAGCTCCTCAAGTATTTGGACAGTGACACACTTTCTTATTATTCTGGATGTGAAATGACAGGGTTGCTGCTGACTGCTGACTTTAATTTCAGTATATTCTTTCTATTCATATTGATTTGAGTATTGGTACTGTGCTTATTTTAGGTCATCGCTCATTACACTGCAGAGCTTAAAAGAGTTTTAAGAGATTACGACTGCAACAAATGATCAGGTTCCCTTTCTTACTTGTTAGAAATTCTTTGTGTTCAATTATTTGTGGGCGAGAAAGCAGAATTGGAGATGCAGCACTCACTGCTGATTTGAGACAAGCAAGGTGACAGGCAGAAAAAGATGGAGGTATGGAGACAAAATTAGAGAGAGAGAGAGAGTAGTGAAGGACAGAAAACGACAGATAGGCAAAAAGAGAAACGCCTGACAGCTTGAGCCCTTCACTGTGCTTTGCCATTATGAAGCTTTACACCTTAGCAAAATTTACCCCCCCCCACAGACACACACACACACCTCACCCCCAAACAGCTCCCTCCGTGGGCTGTCAGCCTGGAGACTGTCCCTCTTCACACCCAGAAGCAATCCACAGGCTGACAGGCATGCACAAAGCCAAACTATCACATGGACAGACATACACAGCCACAAAAAACCCATACACAGGTTTGCTGTCAGGTGTATGCACACATCCCCTGATGGGTACACACATTTATAAACCCACGCAAGCCACATTCACAAGGCCAAGTGAGGTGGAAGAAGAATCCTATCAGACGTCCACCTACAGATTGAGAAAGGCTGGAGCATCACCTGGGGACGCACACACAAACATGCAGGCTTGTCACTTTGACTGTGCTAACCTGCTGAAGCCTGCATCTGATGGTGAAATGTGAATGACAGTCTTCATCCCAAGCTCCTGCATTGGTATATAAACAAACAAGTCAGGTAGTGACAGTGTTGCAGCACACAGTTAACAAAGACAAAATCCTGCCATCAAGAATCCCTTTTTGTATTGTATCTGTAAAAAAAAAAAAAAAGGGAAATGAGACAGATTCTTTCAAGCAAATGTCTGATAGGAGTGAAATGATTGATATTTGGGAAAAGGCTGCCTTGCCAGTGGCATTTTACGCTGCGTCTTTCATGAGTGAAATAGCTGGTTCATTAAATGAACAATTAACCTGCTGAATGAATACATCAATCACTTTTTAAATATGTTTTTTTAAGTAAAAGTTGACAAAAAAAAAAGCTAAATTGGATTTATAATTCATCCATTCATTCACGAAAAAAAACTGAAAATTGATTTGGCAACTGAGCAACAAATGTTGACAGAAACAAAACGGTCAGATAAACTGTCTGTCACTTGACTGGCATCAACCCATTAAGCTTTTCACCTGACGGAAACAATGAATGTGCACAAAGCATGACTGTGTTTTTGTTCTAGTTAATTAAACTTGGAGTAAGCCATTTTTCAAGACTTTTCCTACTGAATTCAGCTAAAATAAACACACACTCTTCCCCTCATTTCTCTTTCCGAAGCTGCTCCACCTTTAAGCCCTTTCTTGTCATTTTAGCATCTAAAATAATTGACCACAAGATGGTTCGCGTTTCAAGCAAACCATGTAATGAAGGCGGTGTTATCAATGCAATTATCATTTCATGTGCACCGGTTATGATTGTGTTTACTTTTGCAACTCAGATCATGAAATCTCAATTATATAAATGTCAAATGCATTTGCCAGGTATCAATTCTGCCGGCTGTCTGTTTCCCTGCATTGTATCTAAAACACAGAGAGAAAGATGACAGACGAATTACAGGAGTGAGAGATTAGAAAAATATTGTACTCCGGGAGAAAGTTAAATAAGAAAATAATTAAATTTCAGACAGGGAGCAGAGTGAGGGACAGAAGTGAAATGAAGAAAATGAGGCAGTCTGTGTGTTTGCTGTGTACTGAGTAGGAAGCAGTAGATCTACTCACCAGCTAACACAACCCTGAGGAGAAAATGACGACAGTGGAAGTGTATTTTTTTTTTTTTTTTTTGTGGATCTTGCCATGTGTTAAGGCAAAACTGACACACACTCCATTCATTTGCTGTAAAATTTAGGTTCACTGCACAACTGTATAATAGGAAACAATTGAGTCAACACATAAGCAAACGATCGATCTGAAACTCTCACTTGATTTCCATATATTTGAGGAAAAACTCAAATGTAATAGGGGGAAAAAAGAGCAGTACACAGGAAACTGCAGAGGATGTTGAATTTTAGTTGACTGTGACTGAATGAAATGATGCAAAACCATGGCTCATTTGCGCTAAAATTGTGTTTATCTTGTGGAACCAGTTGTACTGTTCTTTAAATGATACAATCTCATCTGTCTGTTTCTTTAATGGTAGATGATGTGTTCAGAGGAGATTGATGACAAAAGCGGGTATGAGTTGGATCTGAATGCAAATCACAGCTCACAATGCAGTTTAACACAGCGGCTCACTGCGGTTCGGTGCAGAAAAGACATAATCACCGTATTTGCAGGAGGGAATTGTGCTAGCACGGCAAAAACAAACAGTAGCATCCGACTGTTTTCTCACTAAAATTTGGGAATTTAATAGCCTTCTGGATGAGAATTTCTGAAATATTGAACCATTATTCAAACTGCATCCTTCAGTCCTCTGTCATAAGGGCAGCGTCCTTTCCGTTATGACAGGATTGTGAATTCTGGGCAGACACAGCATGAATGTCAATAATCCAGGCATGACAAAACTTAACAGCAGCTCAAACAAACTTCACGGCTCTTGTAAGATCATCTCTCATGCTATGAAAACCCCTGATAGCGGTCATTAATCATTCCGGTAATTACCAGACAGAAAATAAACACTGGGGGTGTGCTGCTTCTCCATTTTCTTTTTTCTTGGTGCCATTCCTTAAGCGCCTGTCATTCCTCAGATATCTCATGCCGTTTCTTGGCTGCGTCTCCTTCCTTCAGTGATGATCTCCAGACTTTTTCTCGCAACATTATGGTTTTATTTATTCCCTCCATCTCCTATTGTCTCTGTCTCACCAGTGCATTGTGTCTGTGGTTGGGAGAAGGAGAAGGCATTGGCAGGTAATTTGAGAGTAAACCGGTGCCTGTGTTCTATAGACTGATATGCCAACAGCGATACTTACCAACTCAACCCACTCTAATTACTTCGCAGCCAGTCACAGACACTTTGTTGTTTTCTTGGGTGTGTGTTTTTTCAGGGTGTTTGTGCATCTCTGTTGCATTGTTTTGCAGCTGGACATTTTTCATCAGAATGGGACTTTGTCTCCAGAGCTCACTGGCCAGCTTTGAGTCTGGGCAGTAAAACCCATTTGGGGGTATTATGGTCTGAGTGTGAAAGGTACTCTGAATGGTGGAGTAGATTATGGCGCGATTCCCCTGTGTTTTCCTTCGCCTCTTCACATTACACAGCTAATACACACAGGCTCTGTGGTGATGCCTGTCCTTTGGATCAAACCAGATTTTTATTTAGTCAGCTGGGAGCCGGCCAATTCATGCTGCACTCCACAGTATGGCTGTGCAGACTGTTTTGCCATGCATTTATATTGCTTGGCTGTCAACCTATATTGGTGTAATATAGGAACAGGTTAGGACTGTGCAAGGGAAAGTCTTACACAATTGCAAAATGCTCCCCTGAAAACAGAGGCCAAAATTTACTTTTTGCTTCACTGACCATAGGACTGGTACAAAAAAATAAATTGAATTAAAATTAAATTTTAAAAAAATCCACCAGACAGTTTTTACTGTATTATGTCACTGTAATATATTTATGTCACAAATAATTTTGTCCAGCCACAGAGGGACGGTAAATGCATACAGTATATAATACCTTGTTTGGGTTTTTAAATTGTCAGTAAATGTACTTAGAAAGTAGCCCATTATTTTCCAAAATTGCAATGCATTTTTATTACCAGCGATCCATGTTCTGACCCTCGCCTAAGGTCGTGAGCTCTGGGTAATGACCCAAAGAATGAGGCCACGAGTATAAGCGGCCAAAATGAGTTTCCTTCGCAGGGTGGGCGGGCTCAGCCTGACAGGGGGAGGAGCTCAGACACCTGGGAGGGACTCAGAGTAGAGCTCCTCCACATCAAGAGGAGCCAGTTGAGGATGTGAGCATGCCTCCTTGGGGAGGTGTGTCAGGCATATCCATCTGGGCCCACCCAGGACTTGCTGGATGGATTGTATCTCTTCTGGCCTGAGAACGCCTCAGAATTCCCTGGAAGAGCTGGTGGAAATGGCGAAGGAGAAGGCTGTCTGGGTTTCTTTGGTGAGGCTGCTGCCGCCATGACCCAGATAAGTGGATGAAGATGCGATAGGGGGTAATGTATTTTACAATTGAGAGTAGACATTTAACTGAGAAAAGCAATTATACACCATTAATAATCACATTAAAGATGCATTCTTCTATGAACAGAGGATATTTACCCCTTCCTTCCACATCTACAGGTTGTAGATCTTCCTATTCCTGTTGATTTGAAATATAGTTATGATTTTTTGATGGCAGGGCAATTGGAAAACCCACAAGAAACCCATATATAGTACAGAGAGAACAGGTAAACGTAACAGACTGAGAGTAGAACCTGGAGCCATTTGGCTGTGAGGTGTTAGTACTAACACAACTGTTAGCAATGAAACACCTGAACTCTATGTGTCCCACTGCTTTCAGTCCAAAATAATAATGTCCACATAGTGTATGTTGAATGCAAACTTAAAGGGCCCAGCAGATATGCATGTATTAGCATAGAATAATATTGCATGTGGAAAGGAGTGGAGTTTTCAACATTAAATAGGGGGAGGACTAGAGATAACTAAGGAGGGACCATCAATGCCACCTGACGACTTGGATCCCTGGATATGAAAAGGAGAATAAACCAGTGAGATGAAAAAATATAAGGGCACAGGGTCGTGACTGAGGAGGCAGAGGCGGTAGATAAAGCAAATATTTTTATTGAAATAATGTAAATGCATCAAGGATATAGAAAAAAAGAACTGCTGAGGAGAAAAAACTCAAGTATGAGAAATAATTTTATTAACAGAAATAATCTTAAAGGCCAGATATCACGACGTTAAAAGTCCAGTAAATATAACAGAAAACTAAGATCAGTGGAGTGGGGCCTCAGTGGGAGGCAGACCACTGGATATGTGCCCCTTCCCACTGGCCAGGAGGGCAACACAATAGAAGTCACTACAAAACATGCACCAAAAGTGCCCCAGTACCTACGAGCATGCAACAGGAGTGAGGTCCTCACCACGGCGTCTAACCTCCCACCTGATGACACCAAGGTCGCATTGAAAATCAAGGAAAACGAGCAAAAAAAAAACAAAAAGAGCAAAAAAATCCCAATAACAACCCGATTAATTAAACAATATCTCAAATCAACATACGACTCAAAAACAAGGAATCCAACAGAATAGTACTTAAACTAAACAAATATAATAAACCTGGACTAACGGAGCAAATCTAAACTACTAAAAATAAGCAAAAATAGAAATCGTAAAGCAAAAGCACTGCAAATGAACCAAAGAGTGGCAATAAGACCAAAACAAAGAAAACCTGGTCCAAAAGGAAAGGAAATAGACAAGAAAACAGTCAACAGATCAGCAGCAGATGAGCCGAAAAAGCATGTGTTAGGGAAGAGAAAAACAACTTTAAATCAAGCAGGAACAAAACTGGGGACCCCTACTCACCCCCTTCAGAGGGAACCACCACCAGGGACCAGCAAGAGGCTGATCTGAGCCACATAAAGCCTTTTCTACGGCACCCAGGGCACAAGGAGGAGCTGAGGGCGGAGACTGACCTGGGCTGCGTTCACAACCCTTCACTGAGGTTCACTACACCTGCTAATATACAGTATTCACACCGTTAATATATTACATGTTATTTATGAGTTGCAACATACAGGTCCTCATATGCTCTCCAAAGTCCATTCCACTCTGAAAGTACTCTTAATATATACGTAGGTTGCCTTCATTTTTAAAGGAAGGTTTTAGAAATTAGCTGGGTCCTTTCCAGTATTAGGGGATTGGAAAGAAATGCCCTGATTCCAAGATTTATGTTCAATCTTGTCTTTTAAATGCATTTTTTTATGTTCATTTTATTGTATGGTTTTAATATTTTAAAAACCACATTTTATCTCTGATTATTTTAATGTCTTTTATTTTGAATTTTCTTTTAGTGTGATTTTTAATGTCTTTTCTTCTTTAATGTCTTTTAAAACACTTTGAGTTACGCTGTGTATGAATAGTGTGCTACACAAATAAACTTACCTTGCTTATTGCAGCAAAAAAAAAAAAAAAAAAGTTATGTATTTAACCTAATGGCTGCACACTGGTGGGTTGTGTTCCAAGACAACTGGACTCTACTCTGCCTCTGATTGGCACGTGTTCACGTCTGTTACGGGTCGGTGGTTGGCTAAATAGCTATGGCCAGAAAAATAAATCAGTGTCAGAGCCAATCAGAAAAAAAGAAGGAAAATATGTGTGAGAATGTGCATGTGAATCCACAGCAGTGTTTTATTCTTTGACTGTTCTGATGAATTTACCCAGCAGTGCAGTAGGTAACCATTACCACATCTGGTACTTGGTGGGTGTTCATTTAAATCCCTATCTGCAAGTACAGTAATCCTGCACTTGTTAAATCACTGCCACATAGGCGGCCATTGGAACTAAAACTGGTGCCTCTGTGTCCTATTTTGGCTCCCAGTGAGCCATTTGAACATCTGATCATAAACGACCCAGAGCCTTTACCCACTTAAAAATCTGGCAGTAGTTATTTGTTAACTGCTTTTTGGCAAAGTAGGGATCTTGCTTATCTATGGCTCAGTCTCAAGAGGTTAGTAGTTCAGCCTTTGACACAATTAATTTCCAGATTAGGCATTACACAACAACTGAGATGGCAGGAAAAAACAAAACAAAACACATTTTCAGCTGCTTTCATTTTTCTTTAATCTGTATATTAATGATAAATAGACAATGCATAAGTAGGCATAATTAAATGAATTTAGTCAAAACCAGTCCCAGATGTTCCCAGTAAACTTACAATAGTTACCATGTTTGTACCTTATACTCTATATGAGCGACTCTAATGACCACCTATTCAAGTTTTATCGCCTGCTGTCCATATTTCTCACTGTATTATGTTGGAATACCTAATGAATTCCACCTGAAAACAACAAAACCTGGTGTTTTCTTTCTCTTCTGTAGGTGTTTTTTTTCTGCAGGCTGTGTTATTGTAGTGTTTTCTGCTTTACCTATCTATTTAACATGCAAGTACACTGTGACTCATAAAATTGGAATACAATATTGTTACCTCTTCTCATAATATTACGGTGACAATGTGATTTTATTTATCGGTAAATGTCTTAGTGTTGTCCGGCTAGACACTGCAGAGATCGGAACGTATCGAGACCAAGACAAAACCGAGACCAAACGAGTTGAGTCCGTGACAAGACCGAGACCACAAAAAAATTAGTCTCGAGATCAAGACCGGTTTCGAGAACTACATCGCTGGTGGACTGTGGAAGGCTGGCATGGTCTACTGAGAAAATGTACGCAATATAACATGTTTTTAAAATAGATGCATGTCATTTGAAAAGGTCACGTAATACTGATAATGATACTGTTCTGTAGTGATGCGGCTTTTCTACAAATCCTAATGAAACTGCTGTGACCAAGACGAGAACAAAACCAAATGAGCTGAGTCCATGACAAGACCGACGCCACAAAAAACTGGTCTTGAGAACTACATCACCAGGTAAAGTGTATCTGGGACTCAGTATGTCATTAATACAGGAGGTCAAAGGTGATTACAGATGTGTATCAACAGGAAGTGAAAAGAGGAATATGTTTGAAAACTAAA